>CM070769.1:13086762-13476762 GCA_036346245.1 Bonia amplexicaulis
GTACGAAAGTTATATATTAGATTTATCATTAAAAATACTATTATAGTATTATAATTTTATTAGTATATTTTTATGTAAAGTAATAAAAAGTAGCGGTAAAAGTCGTATATCAAAGACGGTAAAAATAAAAAACATCAATTAAAAAAAAGGACGGAGTATGTATTAGCACAGGATTTGCCGCTGCCATATATAGGCTCTTCCTTTACTCTATATAATTCTTTAGACCACTTCTCTCTGTTGGCCGCCTCTAACAGCACAGGAGCCAGAAAAGCACATGCTCCAGAGATTCCAAACGTGCGTAATATCCCCTTGGTGTCCACTTCAGATCCACCACACATCGCAACCAACACAAATCCTCTCCGTGGACGGTGTGGCTCCGTGAGTAAGTATAAAAATAAAGGTAATTATAGAAATCGTATTTATAAAAATAGCAGTATGTGAGACGTATTGATAAAAATGTCGTTTTTGTTGTTCAGTGAGGGACGGTACGTGTCTGTCGACAGCGGTAGCGCCACACATCGTCTCGTGGGCGCTGCCGCTCGGCTCGTCGACAGCAAAAATAATATTTTTATCATATATCTTATATATTACTATTTTTATAAATATAGTATAAAATAATGTCATAACTGACTATGATTTGTGCTCGGAAAACGAATCATCTCCGAAGAAGAAGAAAAGATCCACCGCACAATCGCATCCGCCCCTATTTAACACCATCCCTCTCCACTTGGCTGCTCGCCTCCCAAACACCACCACCGGCATCACCTCACCGGAGAAGAGAGAGAGAGAGAGAGAGAGAGAGAGAGAGAGAGAGAGAGAGAGAGAGAGGAGAGAGAACCTTCGGTGGATCCCGCGGAAGCTCCGAGAACCTTCCCTTCCCCTTTGGGCAGTCCCGGAGTTGAAAGTCATCACGGCTAGCGTTGCAGCCCTCCGGCGCGGCCCCGCTGCTGCGCAGGTGGAGCCCACGGCTACCATCGCCTCCGCCGTCGCTTCCAGCCCCGCCCCGCACGGCGGCCGTGGGGCCCTCCCGTCTGCCGGCGGAAGCCCGTCAGACCTCCTCTTCCTCGCCGGTGGCGGTCGCCTCCTCTGAGCCGCTCACCCGCTAACCGAACCCCCCAACCCCGGGATTCCTAACAACAGCCATCATCCGCTGACCCCAAGAACCCCGAGAAAGAAACAGAGGATTCCAAGGAACAGAGCAAGAAAGGCTTCTTCGTGAGATGGAGACGAAGCTGACGATTAAGAGGGTGCCGACGGTGGTGTCCAACTACCAGGAGGAGGGCGCCGGCGGCGAGCGGCCGCTCGGCGGGTGCGGGAAGGACTGCCTCGGGGATTGCTGCTTGCCCGGTGAGCCTCCTTGTCCGAGGGTGAACCTAATGTCGTTTTCTTCCCAAATTCGGATCAAAAGCCTGTGGTTGTAGCAATAGATTTTAGTTATTTTGTCCTGTTAGGTTGTTCCCTTTTAGGTGCTCATGGAATCCACAAATTTTAGTATGCACGGTGATCTGTGATTGGTTGCGAAAAGATGGGCGCTTTGTAGGGTAACAATGGAATCACTTTGTGTTCTAAGAAAGCTGGGATCTTTGCAAGTAAACAATTGCTGTCAACGTTTGTAAAAAAAATAAAAAAAAACTTTACTAGGGTTACTCCCACCCTGTTAAAAAATTGTCACCGTAGGTGTTTTTGGGTTGACCAGACGTAGTTTGTTTTCTCCAACTTGGTAGGATAAAAATAGGAGCCGCAGATTTTACTTGAATGTTTGAGAGTTGTTTTTCTAAATTTCTCATCAGCGGCACCAACCTTGACTTATGTTTGGTGAATTAACATTTCCTTGCATTTCCTGAGCAGTGTCCAAGCTTCCCCTCTATGCTTTCAAGGCAAATCCGACAAAGCTGCCATCGCTCTATGCTTTCAAGGCAAATCCGACAAAGCTGCCATCGCTGGAGGATGCTTCTCCCACTGAGTTCTTCGTCAATCTCCTCCTCGGCCAGGTGAATAGAAGATCATCACTACTAATTTTGCACAGAAGAGTGACTAGTTTAGGCTTCGTTTGGTACAACATTACTAAACTGCACTAGCTTCTAGGAAACGTACTGAGGTAGATAGTGAAGATATTTGCCATATGTAGTATGATCCAGGAAATTCTATTAGGCAAATGTACACCCACTAGTCAAGTTGTGGATACATGTTAAGTATGCTCAAGCACTAAAAAGCGCATACATATATGACTTGTAAGCTGCATGTCAGTGATTGCGAGGACCCATGCACACATTTAAGAGTGATGTTCTTTAACTGTGAGCATCCAACATGCATGCATAAGCGTATATCCACTCGTTAGGGTTGTTTGCAGGCTCTTACCGTTGTTCCTATGCAGTTATAAGTGTGAAGTTATTACTATCCCAGTGAAGGTTACACGTGTCTACCGTTTGGCTAACATGCAAATATCTGCCAAATAGCATTTCCGGTGAGATAATTTTAAGTAGTAATGAAGGAACGAATAATCACATATAAAAATCCAAAAGTTGTATGCAACTTGGAGATTTTTTAGTGCTCCGCAATGCAAAATTCGACATTAGTTTGTATTAGAATTTAATAGTTGTTTCACCTTCATAAGATGATCATAAACGCTCCAATGATGATCATAAACGCTCCAATAACTTAATACATTAGTGTGTATTCTACAAGGGAGTGTTTATTCAAACAAATAGTTTTACTTCTCTGCTGAATCTAGAGATTTTAAGCAAGTATTAAACACTTGGAACCGATACTAGTTCCCATGTTACTATACTTAGATAAGAATATTTAAATTCAATATTTTGCTTTGTATTGTTGCAGTGGGAGGACAGGATGGCCCGAGGCTTCTTCCGATATGATGTCACTGCCTGTGAGACCAAGGTGATCCCTGGCAACCTTGGGTTTGTTGCACAACTGAATGAAGGGCGTCATCTCAAGAAGCGCCCTACTGAGTTCCGTGTGGACCGTGTGCTTCAACCGTTTGACCCTGCCAAGTTCAACTTCACCAAAGTTGGCCAGGAGGAGGTGCTATTCCAATTTGAGAATGGTGGTGGTGATGGCAGCTACTTCCTGAAGAGTGCCCCAATCACCATTGCCGATCGCTCTCCCAACGTTGTTGCAATCAATGTACATCTCAGTCACACTCGCAATCTGTTTCAGCTACAACTTGCGTGTTCCTTATGCTAACCCTTGTTTTTAACGATTTGCAGGTGAGCCCAATTGAATATGGCCATGTTCTTCTCATTCCCCGTGTTCTGGATCGCCTGCCTCAGAGGATTGACCAAGAGAGCTTCTTGCTTGCACTGCACATGGCAGCTGAGGCAGCTAGCCCGTACTTCAGGCTTGGTTACAATAGTTTGGGTGCCTTTGCAACCATCAATCACCTCCACTTTCAGGTATTATACTTCACATGGTATCTAAATTTACTTTTCATAAAACTTGCTAATTGAATAGGAGTATCCAGTTCTGTCTGGACAACAGTATTACCTTACAGTATCCACTTGTACTCTTTCGATAAATAATAAATCACCCAACATGCACAACTTGAAGCTCTGTTTTGCACGGGGACATGGATTTTGTAGTTGTCTCATTGACAGTGAACTTTGTGGATTTGGGGAGCCAAAAACTATCATATGCATTAATTTTTGGACTACATGTTTGATGCCTCTGACTTTGTTGAAGTTATGGTTTCCTTGCTTCAGAAAGGCGGAAAAGATATATTAAATGTAGGAGTCATATTTTTGTGAGACGAAAATTAGTGTTGACTTGACATTATGTGTGCATTTGGTTTGAACGATTAGCTGAGAAATAGGCCTGTTCATAGCATGTTTTAGTATCCTGTTTACCATTGTGTAATAATGCTAACACATATGTCGATTCTTTTCTCCACAGGCATACTACTTGACAGTGCCTTTCCCTGTCGAGAAGGCAGCTACCCAGAGGATTCCCCTTGCTGAGGGCACAATGAAGAGTGGGGTGAAGGTTTCCAAGCTGATGAACTACCCTGTGAGAGGACTGGTTTTTGAGGAAGGCAACACCCTGAACGATCTGGTCAATGTGGTTTCCAGTGCTTGTATTTGGTTGCAGGACAACAATGTGCCTTACAATTTGCTCATATCTGACTGCGGCAAGAAGATCTTCATCTTCCCCCAGGTAATTTCATTACACGATTGCATAGTTTTCTCATTGTTGATTGAAATGTATGCTCATGTATTTTACTAGTAATTTAGTATTCACAAATAATTACTCAGTAGTTCTATCCTGCAATATTGATCTGGAGAATTGTTGTCACCTAGATGATTTATAATACTTAAGTGGTTCTAGTGAACTTTTACTGGTTTCTATAAGAGAAATGAAGGATGTGGTTCAGTGTAGACGTGTTATCTACAATTCATTAAATATTTGGCAATGCTGGTAATGCCTTTCTGATGTTTAATAAATTACATCTATTTCCAAAATGCAGTGTTATGCTGAGAAGCAGGCTCTGGGCGAAGTGAGCCAGGAGCTGCTGGACACGCAGGTGAACCCTGCCGTGTGGGAGATCAGTGGCCACATTGTACTGAAACGGAGGAACGACTACGAGGAGGCATCACAAGCTTCTGCATGGAGACTCCTCGCCGAGGTCTCCCTGTCGGAGGAACGATTCGAGGAAGTGAAGGCCTACATTTTTGATGTTGCTGGTCTGGTTCAGTCTGACGACAAGGAGGAAATCAGCGAAGCCGAGGCCGCTACCTACGTGCCTGTCCCTGTTGCCCCTCCAGCTGTTGCAGAAGGCTGTGTCGTCCTTCAGTGAGATGCAAGAGGTTGCTGTCCTAGTTAGCTTCAGACCTTCGGCGTCGTGTCATCAGTCACTGGCCGCCTTGCTCCGCCGTAGTTGTGGTTGCTGGTCTTAATAAATATCCATGTGATCGAACCGCCTGGTGTACGTTTTGTGTCCTGCATGCTACTTGCTCTTGTTTCTGTGTCCTCTGTTGCTCCCTTGTGGGGTCTCTGGTATTCGGAACTCTGCAAATATTAAGGACAGAGCCATGAGTATTGTTTGGGATGTTTAACACTGAATTAAAATGTGATGAACATTATTTAGTATCTGCTCTCTGCTTCTACTCTGGATTGCTTGCAACTTTCAACATTGCAATTTGCTGCATCGGTGTTGAACCTGGAGGATGCACAAGAACGGATTTCTGATGGACTATATATATATATATATATATATATATATATATATATATATATATATATATATATATATATATATATATATGAATCGGATTCCTGATGGACTGGCATATATGAATGGCGTAAGAATGATTCTGATAATTTTCATACGAGTTAAAGAATATCAGCACAGGCCTGTAAATGCCATAACACTTTCAGTAAACGTCTGAAAAGATCTAACGGGTTAGATGTTTGGGAAACATGCCTTGCAGTGTAATGTAATGTAATGGTTTGCATCTCTGCTTGTCCGGGAACTCGCCGCGCGCCTGCAGGTCGCGCCCGCGGTCCAACAGCTCCACGGCCTCGCCGACGCGCCGCGACACGGCGGCGCTCGCCGCCCGCTCCACCTCCGTCACCGGGTCAAAGTCTGACGCCACCACCCCCGCTCCTCTGGCATTGCCGGTCGCCAGTGTTAGAGATATGATAGAGATACTGATTGCATTGTATTAGGATAGTTTGGATTCTTTCCATACATATGCTCTTTCCTTATATGTATTCTTTCCATATTGCCATCCTGTACTCGTGTATATATACCGGCCCTTTGGCCTCATATGAATACAAGCACTATTCATAACATGGTATCAGAGCTTACCTGAGTTTTTCCGCTACTTCGCTTGTCGTGCCGCACGTCGGCCTCCGCTCGCTCCTCCCGTGACTCGACTCGCCGCCTCGCCGCCTCTCCTCCGTCGGTTGCTCCTCCGCCGACTCCACCACGCCAGCCCGCATCTCGGCGCCATGCGCGCTGCCGTCGCTGCGCTCGCTGTTGCCTCACGGCCGCCCCGCCGAAAGCCGCCCGGCGCGCCACCATCCGACGCCGGCCGAGCCGCCTCACGGCCGTCATCGCTGCCGCCGCTTGCGCCCACTTCCGTCGCCCCGAGCCACCCAAGACAACCGCCATCGCCGCCGACTTCACCCGACGCCGACTCCACCGACGCCGGCCGGAGTCGCCGGCCACGAAGACGGCCGCCATCGCCGCCACCCCACGCCCGGCCACCAAGATACCGCCATCGCCGCCGACTCCACCCGACGCCGACTCCACCCGACGCCGCCCGAGTCGCCGGCCACGAAGACGGCCGCCATCGCCGCCACCCCACGCCCGGCCACCGGCCGACGCCGACCGCCGCCGCCGCCGAGGCGCCGCCGCTGGAGGCCGCCGCCGCCCACGAGGGAAACCTAGCTCCCCGCCTGCGTTCGGCATCTTATAAAGTAGTTGGGCGGCCGCCCAACAAGAAAAAGAAAGCAAAAAGCGGAGTTTCCTCGCCGTCATCCGCCCCACCGCCGCCGGGCGGCTCCTCCCGCCGCCTCCCGGCGCTCGCCCGCGCCTCCCGAGCCGCGACGTCGGCCTCGGGGAACCTAGTTCCCCGTCCATTGATTCGCCGACGGTGGGCTTCGGCCCATAAGTAGCTAGCTAGCAAAAAAAACGTCGATCTAACCGCCGCGCCGTCCAGCGCCGCCTGTTAGGCCTCATTACCTTGGTCGCCGCGCCGTCCAGCGCCGCCTACCGATGGTTTTCGTTCGCCTGAGTGGTGCTGGTCTGCTACCACTTCCGCCGTGCCATCCAGCGCCGCCTGTTCGATCTTGTTACCTTGGTCGCCGCCGCCCGCCGCCACCGATGGTTTCCGTTCGCTGAGTGGTGCTTGATGCGCTACCACTTCCTCTCGTGCTCGCCGCCGTCCACCGCTACACCGATCGCTCCACGCTTCGCACACCGCCACCTCCAGGTGCCACGGTGGTGGTGGCCGCCCATCCGGTGGTGGCCATTCTCACCGCTCCTCTTGTGACAAGGTCGGCCACGTTGAGTCCGGTGCTATAAGAAGCGGCAGCATCCTTCACGACGTTCTTCTACCAAAGACCAAGATCGGTGCTTCTACATCGACGTCTGCATCAACTCCTTCGCAGCTTCTCTCACTAAGGGAGATAGCGGACTTGATGCTTGCTTGCCGCCGGGTTCTCCTCGGCGAGTTCTGCGGTTCCTACATTGACGTCTACATCGACTCCTTCGCGGTTTCTCTCACCGAGCGGAGATAGTAAGACTTGACGATCGCTTGCTACCGGTTCTCCTCGGCGAGCTCTGTCGGTTACGCTCATCGACTCTTGAGCATCGCGAAACCACCACCGCACAATCGGCACCTCCCGTGGATTCTTGATTCGGAGCATCTTTTCATATGACTCGATTCTTCCACTCTATCCTTCATTACACCTCTTGATTCTCTGTCGGTGTTCTTCTGCTGCGATGGTACTCTCTCTCTGTCTCGGTCGAGGACCTCTTAGCAACTCATCTTTTCATGTTCCTCTGTTGCTCATGTTCCTCGCCTTACCATGACTTCTTTCTGTGGGCGACATCGATCTTGGTTGTCGAGTCATTCTCGATTCGACTCTTGTTGTGTTCAGGACCGCCGCACGGGAGCCCTGATTGGTTCTGGCCCTCGGCGTCTTGACTCACAACGTCTTTGGGAGCTTGACGGCTTCACCTTCCTTCCCGCCACCACCGCCGCCGTCTCTCCGCTTCTTCCACTCCGTCTACCGGCTCTTTCCAAAGCGGTGGCATCATCGTCTTGGCCATCTGTGGATCTCGGTTGTCATCTCTAGTTCGCCGTGGCCTTCGAGGTCTGTCTCGAGACGTGTCTTTAGATTGTCGGTGTAAGTTAGGCAAGCAGATTGACTTCCTTATCCTCATAGTGAGTCGGTGTCTCGGCGTCCTTTCGATCTTGTTCATTCGATGTTTGGGGTCCGACCCCTTTGTTTCGAAGGAGGTCATCGATACTATATCATATTTATAGATGATTTCTCTCGCCACACTTGGATATATTTCATGTCTTCTCGTGGTGAGGCCTTGTCTATCTATAAACAGTTTGCCACTATGGTTAGCTTTCGTTCTCCACTCCTATTCGTGTCTTCGTGCCGACTACTGGCGAGTACCTCTCTCATCACTGCGCAGCTTCCTTGCTGGCGAGGTGGCACTCTCTTCGATTCTCTTGTCACGGTGCTCATGCTCGAATGGTGTTCTTGGCGCAAGCATCGTCACCTCCTTGAGTCGGCTCGTGCCACGATGATTGCCGCCTACTCCACCTCACTTTTGGGCCGAGGTCGTTTCCACCGCCACTTATCTCGTCAACATCCGGCCTTCTTACGCTCTTCGGGCGCAATACGCTTGGCGTCTCGTGGTCTCCTTCCCGACTACTCGCCTTCGTCTTTTGGCTGCGTTTGCTACGTTCTTCTCGCCCACGGAACGCACCAAATTGACCGTCATCTGTTGAGTGTGTTTTTCGGGATACGGTCGAGCACAAGGGCTATCGGTCTTTGGGATCCTGTTGGTCGACGGATGCGGATCTCTCGGGATGTGACTTTCGACGAGTCTCGTCCCTTCTACCCACGTCCTACCTCTCCTTCGACTTCCTCTGTGGAGTCTCTGTGGAGTCTCCTCATATTCCTTCCGTGGCCTCTCCGCCATTGTCGCCTCCTGCGGCTCCTCCGGCTCCCCCCACTACACTCGTCTACACTCGTCGACCTCGTGTTGAGGATCTTCCAGATGAGCCATCTTCTTCGATGATTCATCTTCGATGCACCATCTTCCCCGATGGGTCATCTTCTCCTCGCCACGCCTCCGCGATCGCGATCGCTTACCGCCTGCCGTTTGCCTTTCTTGCGCGACTACTCGTGAGCTTTTTTTTAGGGATGTTGCTACTCACCCCGAGTGGCGCATGCCATGGCCGAGGAGATTGCTGCCCTTGAGCGTCTTGGTACTTGGGATCTTGTTCCTTTCCATCTCATTCTCGTCCCATCACGTGTAAGTGGGTCTATAAGATTAAGACTCGCTCTGATGGTTCTCTTGAGCGCTATAAGGCGCGTCTTGTTGCCCGTGGTTTCAGCGGGAGCATGGTCGTGACTACGACGAGACTTTTGCTCTGTGGCTCACATGACCACCGTCCGCACTCTTCTCTCGGTGGCGCCTCATTCGCCACCGGGTGCATTCTCGACTTGATGTCAAGAATGCCTTTCTTAATGGCGAGTTGCGTGAGAAGGTCTACATGCATCCGCCACCGGGTATTCTTCACGAGGGCATGGTCATCGCCGCCGCCGCTCTCTATGGCCTTAAGCAAGCCCTCGTGCTTGGTTTGGCGCTTCTCCTCTGTGGTTCTGCTGCTTGGTTTTTCAATGAGTGATCATGATCCCGCACTCTTTGTCCACACTTCGTCTCGTGGTGGGACTCTTCTTCTTACGTATGTTGATGATATGATCATTACAGAGATGATTCGAGTACATTGCCTTTGTCAAGGCTCGTCTTAGTGAGCAGTTCCTTATGTCGGATCTTGGTCCTCTTCGTTACTTCCTTGGGATTGAGGTTACTTCCACTCCAGATGGTTTCTTTATGTCCCAAGAGAAGTACATTCATGATCTTCTTGATCGCGCCGCTCTCACTGATCAGCGTACTGTTGAGACTCCCATGGAGCTCAATATTCACCTTCGTCCCTCGATGGTGAGCCTCTTTCGATCCGACTCGCTATCGTCACCTTGTTGGGAGTCTTGTCTACCTTGTCATACTCGTCCGGATATCACTTATCCGGTTCACATTACGAGTCGATTCGTTGCCGCTCCCACTCGGGTCCACTACTGACCACCTACTTGAGTTCTCGCGATACCTTCGTGGGACTATCTCGTCGTCTCTTCTTTCCACGCCCGATTCGTTCTGACTTGAGCTTATTCGGATGCTACTTGGGCGCGATCCCTCGATCGTTGGTCTATCTCTGCTCTTGTGTTTTCTTGGTGGTTCTCTCATTGCACGGAAGACGAAGAAAGCAGTGCAGTGTCCGTTTGAGTGCAGAGGTCGAGTTGCGAGCTATGGCTCTCTTGATGCAGAGATTACTTGGCTACGGTGGTTACTTGAGGATTTTGGTGTTTCTGTCACTACACCGACTCCTCTCTTGTCAGACAGTACAGGTGCTATCATATTGCTCGTGATCCTGTGAAGCATGAACTCACCAAGCATATTGGTGTTGATGCTTCCTTCATGAGGTCTTGTGTGCATGATCAGATGGTTGCTCTTCAGTATGTGCCTTCGGAGCTTCAGATAGCGGATTTCTTCACGAAGGCCCAGACCCGCGCACAACACGGCTTCTACCTCTCCAAACTCAGTGTTGTTGATCCACCATGAGTTTGAGGGGGGTGTTAGAGATATGATAGAGATACTGATTGCATTGTATTAGGATAGTTTGGATTCTTTCCATACATGTACTCTTTCCTTATATGTATTCTTTCCATATTGCCATCCTGTACTCGTGTATATATACCGGCCCTTTGACCTCATATGAATACAAGCACTATTCATAACAGCCAGGAGCAGGCCGCAGGCCAAGGCGAGCAGCTGCCTCCTCGATGGGAACAGGAAACTGTGAAAAGGAGAAAAAAGAGAGGTTGGGAGAATCGCCACACTAAGGAGCGTTATTTTTCTATGTATTTATAGATATACATGTCATTGATTACAGCTGGGTTATATGAAAAGATAATAGCTAAATCAATTAATAAGATAGCAATCTTATCTATAGAAGGAAGCTATTTTATCTATACAAGAAAACTAGCCAGACGGTAGGTATTGGAGTCACGGAGGCAGGCATGGTCACAGGCGATACGCTCGGCGGTACTCGATATCACTAACATCCCCCGTAGTCGAATCGTGGGGAGGCTGAACGGTGAGACTAGAGCGAAACTCCTAGAAAGTCTTTGTTGGGAGTCCTTTGGTCATCACATCGGTGAATTGTAGTATCATCAGAATATGAAGAATGTGCACTTGACGAGGGCGACCTTCTCTTGAAAGAAGTGGATGCCGATCTTGATATGCTTGGTCCGTCGGTGTTGTACCGGGTTGGCGGACATATAGACGGCACTGATGTTGTCACAGCAGACGACCGTGGCAGAGGACAGTGGGCGGTGGAGCTTGAGGAGAAGTTGGCGTAACCACACACAGTTAGCTACGGCATGAGCAACGGCTCGTTACTTAGCCTCCGCACTGGAACGCGAGACAGTTGCCTGCCGTTTAGATGACCATGAAACCAAGTTATCGCAGAGGTAGACGCAGCAACCAGATCTCGAGTGGCGTGAGTCGGGGCAGCCGGCCCAGTCTGCATCGGAATATGTTGTGAGGGAGTCTGTCGGAGAGGCATGCAGGTGTAGTCCATAGTCTAAGGTGCCCTTCACATAGCGCAAGATGCGCTTAATGAGGGCTAGGTGAGGATCACGAGGAGCATGTATATGAAGGAAAACTTATTGAATGGCGTAGGCGATGTCGGGACAAGTGAGCGTCAGATACTGTAAGGCACTGGCCAGACTCTGATACTCAGTGGAGTCGAAAACTATGGAACCAGCCGAAGCGACGAGTTTCGAGTTGGTGTTGATAAGGGTGGCAACTGGATGGCAATCCATCATGTCTGTGTGCTGGAGAAGTTCAGACACATATTTATGTTGAGAGAGCAATAGGCCGGCAGGTGATCGAGTGATGGAGATGCCTAAGAAGAAGTGTAGGTCGCCGAGGTCGGTCATCAAGAACTCGGTGTGAAGTGATCGAGTGAGTGTCGAAAGTAGTCCATCAGTGGAGGCGGTGAGCATGATGTCATCAACGTACAGTAGAAGATAGGCTATGTCATTGCCACACTTGAGGATGAATAGCAAAGTGTCGAAGGTAGATGGAACGAAGCCAATGGTGCGGATGTAGGATGCGAAACACCCATACAAGCACTTATGGAGCCGGCAGACGTAATCGGGGCAGCGGGGATCAACAAATCTGAATGGTTGTTGACAGTAGACGATCTCGTCGAGGTGGCCATGGAGGAAGGCGTTCTTGACGTCGAGTTGTTGAATGTGCCATGAGTGAGAGGCCGCAAGGCTAAGAACCATGTGAATGGTGGCGGGCTTGACGACGGGCTAGAAGTCTCAGCGAAGTCAATGCCGAGTTGTTGAGAAAACCCACACACGACCCATCGAGCTTTGTAGCGGGCGAGGGTACCATCGGAGTGGAACTTATGTTTGAAAATATACTTGCTAGAGACGATGTTAGCGTCTGGTAGGGGAGGCACAAGAGACCAAGTGTGGTTGTCCTGTAGGGCCTTGTGCCACTCCAGAGCCGCCGCCTCCACAGCTTCCACCGTGCCGCCCCTGGGAGATGATCTCATCTCTATGATCTCTCCCAGGGGCTACGCAACCTGTTTTTAAGTCGTGTCACTGATCATTCGATCGCCTACCAATTAGAGTTTTCTTCGGTCATCTTCAAATAGGGTTTTCTCTACTTTTACCGATCATAGATCGGTTTGCGTTGCCCTACTGACCTGTCGATGCTCCTCGGCTTTGGACTTCACCACCTTAGCTTCGACCTCTCCGCCACTTCCTCTCCTCCGATGATGTTGTGGTGTGACGCAGCGCGCTCGTCGACACCACCCTCCCTCCGCGGCCTTCCAAGTGTCTTGTCTACCGTCGTCGTCATGTCGGATCATTATCACTGGCCCGTCGTCTGTGAGCACGAGCCATCACATCACTGGAAGCCCGAACTTCCTAAACTATCAAATATAGAGATATGCCAAAATACTCTAACACGTCGAATCATAACATCTTTTTTTAACTTGGGTGCATCTGACCCATAATGAACACTTTTTCTTCTAGGACACCACCACATTTCATCCAAAATGTCCCACATGATTACTATGTACGACTCCATCAATATACCTAAACACACAAAAGAGTTTTGAGTGTTTGACTCCTTATATTCATTCCTTTCTAATCTTCAAATGATCATATCTCTTTTTTTCAGTGTCTAATTTGGATTTTGTTTGAATCGTTGTGCACCATATGACAAGCTTAAATAAACAAGATCCATATTGCATATGCTTCAATGATATAATAATAGAAATTGCAAGTTACCTCCCCAACTAGAGAACAATTGCTTTCCCAAGTAGCAATGTGTTTCTAACGCTACAAGTTGCTCTTTGATTTAAGCTAGAGTTGCCACCCTTTTTTCTTCCTACCAGTTTTCTTTACAAAGCTTTGAGTTGCTACTCGATTTCAACTATAGTTGCTCCTTGGTTTAACTATGCTTTTATAAAGCTTTGAGTTTCTCCTTGGTTTTAACTGGAGTTGCTACCAGGGGCGGATGCACATTGTCAAATGGGTGGCACAGGCCCCCACGTTGATTTTAATTTTTATTGCTTAGAGTTGAAGCTTACACAGTGTGTGCCCTCATATGCCAAAAACTAGTACCCCATGTCACGAGCTACATCTATCTAAAAGAAAGAAGGCTTGAGCACGTTGGCAAATACGAGGGCGAAAAGAATAGAAAAACACGCAGGACGTTAACAAAGCAAAACACTCCAAGAAATATGTATAAGTTGAAATTGGCATGACACAGCATATCAACCAACAATGAAAATAGAACAAAATAACAGGGATTACTTGAATTGACCGAGTGTGGGCCACCGGCCGGTCTAGCACCAAGCCAACGCCAGCCTAAAGCCCATGCGTTCAAGCCAACACCAGCACCAAACCAACCAAGTTGGCAACACCAGGTCCAAACAATGCCTTACCTACCTTCCCCTATTTTCCATGCCACGTACCCAACCTTTGATGAGTTGGTCCTTTCCTTTGTAGTGGCGACAGCCTTGGTGCCAGAGCTACTGTCATCTAGGAGCACACCGGCCGCCCTTGCATGCGTCGGACTCCGATGGTATGGTTAGATTTCTCGGTGTGTTAATCTCATTATGCGCGTATGCAAATGAAGTAAATCTCGGTGTATGTATCAATGTATACAGTATGGCCAATGGTCATGGCAATATGTGAGGTTGTCCACTGACCACTTGTGGTCTTGTCCAAGCTGACCAGCTCCTTGCTTCAAAGTTCAATGATCTTCATAGTTAACGAAGTAATAATCAGCTGACCCAAATAGATACTAAATTTTGTGATTTAAATTTTAGAGTTTCTATTCTATGATCTTTAAAATATTTGTGGGTTAGGGGTTTAATATTAGAATGCCATGTTTCAATTTTTGCAACCATTGAATTAAAAAATTTTCTAATGTGTGTTAATATCTAATTCAGTGTGTTTCAATAGCTAACCATATTTTGTTCTCAGATTCATCCTAGACCATTCACTAATAATAGGTTTCTTAATTTTGGTATGTTGTCTGACAAATAGCTATTTGTCATTGAACTTTGTCATGAAATTAGTTGTTGTTATAAAATTTAGAATGTATTACTATCTACTATATTATTGATGGATACGTTGATAAGTACATACCTGAAGCATGAGGCTCCGTGTCATTTTTGTTCTAGATCTGTCACTGGTTGCTACCCATTTTTTTTAAATTTTTTTGAGTTGCTTCTCGATTTAAATTGGAGTTGCTACCCAATATGTTTCTAAACTTTCTAGATGCTCCTTAGTTTTAGAATTTTTTAAATAATCAATTTATTATTTGGAATTACAAAAATATACCTACGATTTAAATATTTGCACTTTTGACCACATGTCGCCCAACAGTTGGGCAACTTGAACTAGTCATCCAACCATTGGGCACACGTAGCCAAGTCGCTTAATGGTTCGATGATTTGACATGGTCGCTCAACTGTTGGGTGATTACTCACCTGGTCGCTCAACCG
Organism: Bonia amplexicaulis; assembly: GCA_036346245.1. NCBI lineage: Eukaryota > Viridiplantae > Streptophyta > Magnoliopsida > Poales > Poaceae > Bonia > Bonia amplexicaulis. Next base: position 13,101,624 of record CM070769.1, read on the forward strand.
TTGGGCCACTAATCCATCCTTTTGTCTTTGATCGGATACCTTCACGAATTCTCCTTATTTCTCTCACAAGAAGAGCGAGAGGAGCTTGAGAGAAGCGAAAAAAAGAGGAAGAGAAGCAGAGAAGCTCGAGAGAGAAAGAGGCAGAGATGGGGAGAAGTAGAGGAGCTCGGGAGAGGGAGTGAGGAGACGAGAGGAGCTTGGAAGAAGGAGAGGAGCTCGTGAGGTTAGAGAGGAAAACAAAATAAGCTCGTTGATAAGAAGAAAAGGACTTCGTGTGAAGGTAATAGCCTCATCCATTCTTATTCCCATCCGAATGTAGGCAACGTGTAACACTTACCTTTATACTTACGAATTGTTGCTACCTTAATTGTTCTCACAAAAAATTTCATAAAATTTATCGCACTACAACAATATATAACAAACACAAAATATTATTGTGAGTCTAACAGATTTCGTACCATTCACAATCTATGAAAATCACAAACTGATCAATCGACATTGTTTGCCCTATTTTTTTTTAAAAAAAAAGTACTTACAAACAAGACTTGCTAAATGTTACATATCTACAATAATTGTAATTTAACCCCCTACAATTATTTTCATCGGATTAATAAATAATTATATTTTTTAACAATCGCCCAACGGTTGGGCGACTAGAGGATTATCGCCCAACCATTGGGCGATATGTGCCAAAGTCGCTCTATGGTCGGACGACATGGTAAAATTGCCGAACCATTGGGCGACTTTGACCCCATGTCGCCCAACGGTTTGGCGGCTGGTGACATGCGGTCAAAAGTGCAAAATTTTAAATTATAGGTATATTTTTGTAATTCTAAAAAATAAATTGGTTATTTAAGAATTCCTCAGTTTTATCTGTCGTTGCTACTAAATCATTTCCTAAAGTATAATTAACACTAGTAGTTGCATGCAAAAATAACAACTAGTTGCAATCAATTAAAAGAGTTAGTAAACAATATGTAGAGTTGCTAGGAAGCAATGTCGTGCTACTAATGTTAGTTGCATGTACAAATCGCTGACAGTTGACATCAAGAAGTAGAAAGTGTATTAGCATTATGTAGAGTTGCGAGCATGTTACATTTTTTAGTTGCTAGCAAGCAACATTTGAAGTTGCTATAAAGTAATATAGTGATATCATTGCTAGTTGCATGCACAAAATGTTGGTTATTGCCATCAATTAATAGAGAGTTACAGCAATACATGTGAAAAGTTGCTACAAAGAAATACAGTGCCAATATTTGCCTGCAAAGATAATTTTTAATAGATAATTTTATGTAAAGTACACATAGAGTTGCTAGCAAGTAATACATAGTTGCTTCATTGATTGGGTAATATCTTATCATTATGTCAATGAAACATATGCAATATGAATCTTAATTTGTTAAGCTCATCGTATGAAGCACAAGGTTGAAAAGAAATATAAATTAGACACATAGATAAGAAAATATGATCATTTGAACCATACAAATGAAAAAGAAAAATCGTATTTAATATACCGCATTCTTTCATTGTCTCCGGCTGTTGTTTCAAGCTGAAAGGAGGTAACATGTTTAATTTTTTAGGAGCTTGGAGGGAAATTGTCATGCCAATTAAGAAAAAGAGATGGTAGCGCACTCCAACTAAAGTCTTGACTAATTAGTCGTGTCCATAAATGTCTTCACTAATTATCAAAATAATATTACTTATATGTTCTCTGCTCCTGGCCTTAATTTGTGACTCTTGCAGGGTGGAGAAAACCTGACCCAATCACAATTCACAAGCTGCTAGAGAACAAATAGCACCTTGCAAATTCACTGCTTCAATGGATATCTCAAGACTCCATGTAACCACTGTTGGATGGCACAGCTCCAAGATTCAGCTAAGATCAGTAGGAATATGAAGCTGAAATTACTGCCAATCTTACCCAACAATCCAGAATCTCTCCTCTCTTAGGGCATGTCTCTGCATGTACTGTGTAACCGCGAGGTACAGCTCTGATTTTACTCCCTTATGTGTGCTCCTCAAAATGATCCATCCAGGGTTAGTGTTACAAAAAAAATAGAAGAATCCGTACTTCTTATTCATTTTGCTCCTTGGCCTTACAGAAAAGCAACACCATCGATCTCACTTCTTACTCCTGATTTGGAACTGAAACATCGCGTCGCACATTTTGGTTTCAGGTGTAAGCTCAGTATTTAGCTTGAATCAAATTTCAGGTAATTAAGTTTGCAGCTGGGATTTCTGTAAGAAAAACAGTCTGTACCACCAGGAAAGAATGGAGGCCCGGTACTGAACCAAGCAACGTAAATTGCCGATGTTTTTCAACAAGCTGGGTGAAATTTGTCTCTTGTTTCTTTCAGAAGAATGCTTGAGTTTTGGGTGTGACAATTATATATGCATCAGGAAAGATGAAAAAGAGTGTTGAGTTTATCTAAGGATGCCGATGTAATATAGGGTTCCAAGTTATGTGTCAGGTGCTCAGGTTCGAAGGGGAACTTAATTATCTGAAGAATCTTGTTGTGTTCTTGCGTCATATGATACTCCTCTTTCCCTTTATGTTCAGTTATCTATTTGATGTTGCAATCTGTCTGATATTGCAAAGCTCACCCTCGCTTTGTACGAAAAAAGAAACGTTATGACACCATAAAATCGAGACGAGCAAGAACAGATACTACAAATTTCACTCCCGCCAAGATGTTCGCGGCGGCCAGATGATACAAGTACAAATGACGATTAGGTTACAGGCAAATATTTCTGCAGTTTGGACATCTAGGTACAGGCATGCATGGCATCCGCACTCGCCATTGATCAACTTAGTTTCCCCATTTCCAGAACACGTTTGAGCCGCACTTGAACTTCTCCTTGCCCTCGCACTCAATCTCGAGGTCGTCGCTGATGAATGGGACTCTCTGCAAGAAGAACACAGGCAAGAATAGAAGGCACGATCGGATCAGATGATTCGGATCACCCGGTGAAGCAAACCGCTTGTGCAGGATATATAAGTGAGGAGGAGCTGATGATCTGAACCTTCTGCTTGGCGAGGTCCTGGCACCCGGTGAAGTTGTAGGGGAACTGGCAGCTCCCGAACTCGACGGTGTAGGCGCGCGCAAAGTTGGCGCCGACGGTGGCCAGCCTCTTCTTGTCATTCAGCTCCTGATCACAGCAAAGAACTTGCGATGAATCGAGCAGCAATTCACATGACCAAGAGATTGATGTCTAGTTAACTAGTTGTCAGTGGTACAGACCTTGTTGGCCTTGCTCCTCTCGAGATACTCGTCAAAGACTCCGGCCTTGGCCGATCCGGTGGCGGCAGTCACGGCGAAGACGGCCGCCAGGCCAAGGAGCGCCGACCGCCGGCCCTCGGCCGCCCGCTCCTTCGGCGCGACCAGCACACGCTTCGCGGGCGAGGCGGCGGACTGCGGCACCGCCGCGGCGGGCTTGAGGCCGACGATGCTGGCGTTCACACCGGCCATGATCTCTGTTGTAAATATTGCGGTATAACTCCTCTCCCTGAGCTTTCTTGATTTGTTGCGGCTGTTTGCGTTTGGTTGGCAACGAAGGATCAGAGGGGGTGGTGAAGGCTTCGGTCGTGGGAGGGAGGATATTTTGTGGAGGGAAATGGGGTTGGACGGCGTGTGGTGCGCGTGTGGATAGGATGAGGCTGCTTCAATCCTATTGGCCGGCCTTGGCACTCGTGGTGGCCCCCATTATCCGAATGGGGTGGGTCCCGTGTGACACGTGGCAGTCTCTCCTTGGCCCTGCGGATCTTGAGGTGGGCGTTCCTTGCCTATGCGAGTCAGCACGTTACCTTAAGAGATTCCGGTGCCGCTCCAACCGGCCGTTATGGTTATGTTTTTGTTGTGGTTTTAAAATTATATTGTAGTGGATATTAATTTATTCTAAATTATTTAGTTATAAAATATAAAATATAAAAATACATTTACATATTCACAGACAATAAAAAAAGAGAGAAAAAAGCAAAAGCAAAAAAACCGAAATTAGAAGCCAACGCATTTAAAGTGGCTTTTGACTTAAAAAAACCGAAAATCAGAAGAAAAAAAGCATGAAATCGAAGCCGTTTGGAGTAGAGCCTTATCTACCCCCATTCAGCTAATTTGTTTGTGCATTGAACAATTGATCGGTGTATTGCAGAATGGAGAATATGTACTCTAGTTCTGTTTAGGTTTACAGGGATGAGTTTTTTTAGGCGACAAGATGAACTAATGTGTGCCCGATTATCCCTATATGTCTAATCTACAAACAATTGATGAGATTGAAGGTGTCTCTTTTTGTTTTGAGAGTTAGAAATTCTAATAATAATCCTAAAATCACAAAAATAGAAATTCATAGAAATTCTCTCATTGATCAAGAGAAAAAAATAAAACCTTACATATACGGTTGCGTTCTTTTCGACTAAGGCTGATGACTTTTGACCCTAATGTGAACGTTTGTGCGAACGAACCGAATGTCGATAAGCCGCTTCGAAAAAACTGTCTCGATAAGCCACTTCCAAACGACGGTAGAGAAAATATCTCGTTTGTTTGTTTGAGAGAAATTATAAACTATAAGCCATAATGCAGGATATTTTGAATCATGCACGGTTAAAAAAAAAAAAGAAAATTGTAGTACAAACAAAAAATGCCATATGGTCCGGGCCGTCCAAAACAAACAAAGAAAAAATGTTATTCAGAAAGAAAAGGCAGAGAAGCGAAAGGAACACGACCTCTTCAGAGCTTCGTCAGATGTAAGTTTTTCAGAGCTTTGTTGGATAACCCATGTGTAATGAAACTAAAGTTGAGGAAATAAAAGTTTGAAACGATCAGCTTGCCGTGCTAAATTACTTTATTAGGTCAAAAAAATTTGTGTCACTAAATTATCAATGATGGGCATCAGAGACGTATAACAAACAGAATTATAATTGTAAATATAATCATATGTATTATACGTAGTATTTATTTAGCTGCGCAATGTGCGTAGGCAATTGCTCAGTGTATTCCATCCTAGAAGGATGCGGTTCTGAAGAGTGCCTACTAGTTATGTTCAGGTCTGCAGGCATGAGTTTTTTTAGGCAACAGCGTAAACTAATATGTGTTGGATTACCATATATATATGTCTACCAACAAACAAATGATGAGATTAAAGACGCCTCTTTTGTTTTGATGGCCAGAAATTCCTACCATAATCCTAAAATCACAGTGAAAAGATAAATTCCATAGAAATTCTATCATTAATCAAGAAAAAAGAAAGAGGGATTACTAGCGTCCAGACGTACGATGGATGACTTTCCATCATACGCTCTAGTGCAACATTGGTAAATTGCTTGTGCAATAATTATAATCACCGTATGCAACAAAATGCATAATAACATTGAGTAAAATCGAGAAAAATTAAAAATATCATCTTCTCACAAAATGCATAATACCGTAAATATATGACTTTGCAAAGTACTAAAACAAGATCAGAATTCCAAGCAAAAAAATTAGTACTTTACAATACTGCAACATTTGAAAATGATAGTTATAACATTTGAAAATACCTAATGCAACAAAAAAAAGAACACTAGAACAACAGATCTATGCGAACAAAATTGAACTTTTACTGAAACAATAGAAATGATTTATTGCAACAAAGAAAAATATATACCTACTGTAGCATCCGAGAACAACTACTGCAACAATATAAATCAAACTCTTATCAACAATAGAGAAGGTCTATTATAGTAAAAAGATGCAACAAAATAAAAACACATGGTCCAACAGAAGGAGAAAAGGCAGAGAAGAGAAGAGAGAAGAACAAGGGTGCAGAAGAATTGAGGTGAATTGCAGTTACCCTGTGTTTTGTCCCACATGTGGCCGAAGAACTACGGCATTATTCTCTCGCTGTGGTGCGGGGGAAGAGCACGATTAGATAAGAGAAAGAGAAGAGGAGACCAGGGTAGGTCAGAAGCAACAGTCGCTTGCAGGAAAGTTCAGAAGCAACAGGTTGCGAATTGGTGAATAGTACAAAGCACTTAGAGACTTTCCGCCCTTAGATAATAGTTGTTCGATCTCTGTAAGGGTTAGACTTTTTATCTGTGTTGATGTTAGGACTTCGACGTAAGTCTAAGGACTTAGATACGAAGTTGAAGGGCTTAGACGTACAGTCAAAAGACTTAGACGCGAAGTCGAAAGACTAACAATTAGTATCAGAGCCAATATCGGTCTCTGTCCTTACTGCCGATGTTGTCCAATATTCAGATTCAACCTTTCTATTCATTTTTTAGCAAATATATGTAAGGCATGACATATTGAACCATGTATGGTTTTAAAAACAAGAAAATTGTAGTACAAACAAACATGCCATATAGTCCGGGCCGTACCAAAACAAACAAAAAAATGTGCGATGCAAAAAAGAAACACACAGATGGAGGGAGGGAGAAACGAACACGACCTCTTTAGAACTGTGCTAGATGCAAGTTTTTCAGGGCTTTGTTGGATAACCAACATGTAGTGAAAATAAGGACATGTTCTTTTTAGCTGCGGTTTATAGATTTTGGTTGAAATATTTGAATTTTGGTTGTTTGTGACAAAGATTGCGAAGAAAGAGATACTCGTTTGTGATTTTGATTGATACAGATATTAGATTTTTAACGTTTACTATAATTAACTTGTAGACCCCGTTTTGATAAAATACTCTATTTAAAAGTTAGATACTATAGTAAAAAATCAAAAATCACTTTTAAAAACCACAAAGAACAGACACTAAAGCTGTGTGAATAAAGTTCGACACAGTCAGCTTGCTGCTTGCTGGTTTTTTTATTCGGTAAACCAGTCGCCAACCCATCCATTCGCACGGACTAGTTTATAATTTGCTATTTTATCTTCTGCATCAATATAATTTTATTAATATTAATCTTTTAGGTTGTGACCTTTTTGTAGAATTAATTCCGACGGGATATCAACCCATGTCTAATCCTCGCAGGTTCCTACCATGCCGTCCCCAATCTTCAGAATCCAATTAGTAAATTCTACTGTCTTTGCTTTCTCCTCTGGACTACCTTTTGTTGCACATAGACGCATATTTTTCCTTCAAATGGTCTATGAGGCGCCTCACCCCATATTATTAGTGAAGTTTTCTTTATTAGCTCTGCAAGAAATGCTCCTTGTTTGATGTTGCATGTTGAACCATTGGTAATCTTCAATGGGATGTGAAATCTTGAATGTGTTGTTCTTCCACCCTGTAAAAGCAGTGCTGCTATACCACTTGAGGCAACTGCCAAAACTATTTTTCCTTCAGATCTTAGTTTAGTTGTGATTGCCTTCCATAGAAATGTTTTTTCTGTTCTGCCATATCCATTAACGAAGGTTGATTTGCCAAGATTCCTATCAACGGATTCTATTTTTGAATTGAAAGCCACTCTTTGATCGTGATTTAGCTTCTGCAGTAAGCCTATGTGCTCGATTTTCAGAGAATCCATGTTGTAGTTTAATTAGTTCTTCGTTCACCAATCTGCTGTTTATGTCTGAAGAATTGTGGTATCTGGTAGTGGCATTCCTACAAAGTTCTTTAGAGATTTTCTGCCCTTAGATAATAGTTGTTCGATCTCTGTAAGGGCTAGACTTTTTATCTGTGTTAATTTGAGTTCTAGTGTCTGAAAATTCATAATTCTCCTTTGGCGCTGTTGGATGTCCTCAGATAGTAATTCCCAGTTTGTTTGCCACAACACTGCAGGATCTATGACTTCACAGAATAGAAGAATTGTGCAGAAAAGTTGACGCATTTGATGAGCAGAAGCCCAATAGGATGCTTCCTTGATGCAGTCATCCCATTCTTCGTCGTCGTCAAGGAGCTCGAGAGCATAACATGCTGATTTGTCTGTCTGGTGGACCACACCATCCACTGTTCGGATTTCTTCATATGATCTGCATCCTCTCACATTATTTAGGAGCATCCTCAAGTAGTATTTCTCACCACTCGAAGGCTGGAAATAGTAAATCCTACCTATGGTTTTTTCCCCGCGTCTCTTCCTCCATTCTTTTTCCTTGGAATGCCAAGTCGAACATTGTCTTTTCTATGCCAGGTCAAGAAACAATCTGATCTACTTCCATTGAGTCAGGAAAAAACAACAATCTGTTCATATTTAAGGTGAAACTGTAACCTTTCAACTGCAGGTTCTCTATGCAGAAGTGGAAATTGAAATATGTACCGTGCATCTTGATTTCGTCTTCATTGTTTTTCGATTTTTTTTTTTTGGTTCTTTTTGTTGTGTGTTGTTCTTCAGCTTCCTGTAACAATACAGATGCCCGATCTTCTCCTTTGTAAATAAATACTTTACAGACCTCGATCTATTGCACCATTCGACATTGATATGCGCTTGGTACTTGACCAATAAACTCCCATTGTATGGCAAGACAAATCTGTTGTCCAGCTTCACTCCATTTTTGTCCACGGTATGTTAGAAATTTGAAAGTTTTAACAATGAATGGTGTGTCTAAAAGAAAACCATAACTTAGAGTTAATATTAAATACAAAAACGTGGGTATAGATACTTGCAATTGTTCGTCCAAACCATTTTTCGTTCTTTATATCATTCATAAGTTCTTTCAGTTTTAACATGAAAGCTCTATCGATTCTTGATAGTTTTGCTGCTTATTTCTAGGACTACCAGTATAGGATGATTCTTTGACCAACTTGTTCAGTTTTTGTGTAGTTGTGTCTCCGTTTTCCATTGCATCATGCAGTCCTCTTTATAATTCTGTCATCAGTTTCAATCCTTGATTCAATCTGTTCCAACTTAGTCTCCATTGCTCAATGCATGTAGCAGCATCGACTAAGAATTGGAGTAACAAACGCCCGCTCATCTGCATGGTTGTTGCTTGATTCAGACGTTGTTGGACGCGATACGAATAGTATTCAAGCATTGTTACATATTGTGGCATTCTATTTCAGGTCTGAAGCCATCTTCCCCATATGAAAAAATCAAGGCGTACTGCATTGACATGTAGCTTGGGTGCAATTCTGTAATTCTCTGTAATATTCTATCGTTGGTTTCGACTATTATGTCGAATTTATCAATGGATCCATCTTGTTAATTCTCCGATAATTAGTGCCGCGACTTCTGAGGAAGATGGTAGGTTGTACTGCTGTCCATCTTTAAGCATGTAGCACATACACAAAATCCTTCAACATAAAAGAATCTTAACCCTAATCTCTCAAGTCATATATATCTCTCTCTCAATACAAGGGCTTATATAGTGGAGCCTTCTCATCTCTAACTTGACCCTAACAATCAGCCACTCATTAGTGGATCACACCACAATAAATAGGTTTCACATTATACACACTTATATGCTTTTTAAAGTGCAACTTTTCAAAGGCTCCACAAGCACGATAAGACATTTCATCCACAAAGATGTGAACTAAAGCACTTAGGCCAGCACCACGATTTTGCAAACCGCCATTTCACTTGGTTTCGAACAATTTCCTCAGTGGCCACTAGCCGATCTTCATAACAATGTGATATCCATGATTTGTCGCTAAGATCGTACGCCTACGCTAAGACCGTCAGCATTTGAAATGTCCAAGTCCCATGGCACACCAACATCACTTCACAGTCCATGATTGTAACACCCCGGCCCTCCACAGGACCCAAGATGCTACCACCACACCCTTACCAATTTAACAGTGTTGCTAATTCAACTGTTAGCAGCATCTCTTCTGTTCTTTTTATAAGATTACTCACAGGGAGAAAACCACAAATACTGTAAGATAAATACACAGATAACTAGATTCATATTGCACAAGCTATAACATAAACAGAACCCTGGCTCGCAAGCAAGTTAAACCAAATAACGAGCCATCAGGACTAAACACTGGATTAAACATAAAGCCTCAGCGTACGACTAAACTGTTATTTCATATGTGCAGTGCCAAAAGGACTATTCCATCCCATGCATGTCGTCATTCTCCACCTAAAACAACGACAAAGCAAGGGTGAGTCCAGGAGACTCGACAAGCACACGATAAAACAAGAACACCACTTTAGCAATTCGGTCAATATCACGAATCGAAGTCGTAAGTTAAGTCTCAGAATCGTATCAGTAAATCTATCATATGTCTGTAAACTGTAAATTCAATTCTATGTCTCAGCGTAAATCTATCCTATGTCTGTAAACTGTAAATTCAATTCTATGTCAGAATCGTAATCGTAAATCAATATCAGAATCGTAAACTATAAATCACAACTGCTCAGAATCGTATCACTTTCTCTGTCACTTTCATGCAATGCAATATCATGCAATGCATCAGTATGCTCAGAATCGTAGCTTATATCTGGGGTATAGCGGAGTGTCCACCGTCGATGGACCACTCATTTGCCTACCTCTGTAGGTCTTATTCCAGAGCACTCCGGACTAGTCATGACTTTCTCACCGACCTGGCTCTTATGCATTTTGCATGATGCAATATGCTCCAAATATGAATGTCTAATCAGAAACGATACCCATCAAGGTATGATTAGCACACTTCATATACATCATCTCATAAACACTGTAATTCATGGCATGGAAACATGAATAATAAACATTCACCACAATTTTCTGTTCTACCATGCACTTACCTGTTAACCTGGCGGACGGTGCGTGGGCGGCACCGCACTCGAACCGCCACCGAATAAGCATTAACCATTTCAATTCATCGCTAATGCAATACAATCATATACGAGTAATCGACATCGCTCTAACGGCCAACCCAACATAACCAAGTCATGTCCCAAAGGGCGACCTCTCATTGTACTCGCCAATCGAAATCTACATACTTAATCCCACTTTAATCGACCACACTATTGAACCTCAATTTATTCCCCTCCCTCTCTCGCCACGGATCGACCAAATCAATAGTGGCGATCGATTCGTCGTTCAGCATTCATATTAATATACGATAACTAAGCGATCACATGCATCAATTCTAATTATCAAGATATTAACTTATGCCCGACTCGGCAAATAAACAGGAGAAGAAATTTTCGAGGCATTACCACAGCCCGGCGATCGGATCGTGGCACTACTTTCTTTTCCTTGGTCGGATCCGACAGATCTAGCAGCGGATCAGATTTCCTGTTCTTTCCTCTCTTCTCTTTCTTCCCTTTTTTTTCCTTCTCTCTTTTTTTTTCTGGCGACGACGCCACTGGCCTCTTTTTTTTTCTTAGCCGTCGGCTCTCCTCTTCCTTTGCTTTTCACGCCCGGCCACTCTCTTCTTCTTTCCCCTTTTTCTTTCCACGCCGACGCTCTCTTCTTTTTCCTTCTTTCTCCAGTCGGCAGCTCGCTTCCTTCTTTTTCTTCGCGTCGGCCGACTCCCTCCGCCTCACTCCCACTCCCGAGCGCCTCCTCTTCTTCCTCCGTCGGTCGGCGTCTCCCGTCGCCTCCTCACAGTCGGCGCCTCCCGCGACTCCCTCCTCCTTCCTCACCGGAGCTCGGCCGTCCCCCTCGCTCCCTTGCGCGGCGCGCAGCCGGTGGAGCAGGGGAGCGGCAACGGCGGCGGCGAGGCGGCGACGGCACAAGGCGGCGGCGACGGCCGCGGGGTGGCGACGGCGGCTCAAGAACGGCGGCGCTGGCGGCGAGCAGCAGAGCGGCGGTCGGTCGACGACGCGCTCGGGGAAGGCGGCTGCCGGAGCCGATGAGCGATGGCATTGTGGCGGCGGCGGCACGACGACAACGTCTTGTGGCGTCAAGCCAGGCAAGGGAGACAAAGAGAGCGAAGGAGTGGATAAGCACGAGGAGCAAAAATATCTGGTTCTGGCTTATCCCTCTCGCTCTCTCTCTCTTATATATATATGGCTGAGAGATGAGCTGGACTGGGCTGGGCTGGGCTAGGTTTGGCCCAGGTATTACAATGATGCCCAACGCCTTGCTGTTAAGATTGTACGTCTGCTCCGAGGAACATCACCATTTGAAATGCACAAGTCCAATTAGCACAACACATGCACGCATTGTCTCTTCACAACCCTTATATTTCTCCCATGCTTCTCGGATTGATATGTTACTCCACTTAGACTTACGCGACACACCATGGCTTTGGGACCCCTTCCATAACCTTGGTCTCATTGCTGGCCATAACAATCATCAAAGCACCTAGCAATCGATTCGAGCACAAATGACATACACTTAACTCTCAATTACTAAAACATATGTATGGACGTATGCCATAGCTAACACATGCATGGAAACCCCATGACAAATACTTGTATGGACACACCGTGACTAACATTACATGGATACTGTCATGTATCACAACCAAAATCACAAAACCATCTCAGCAACCTCAACGGGGGCAGATTTGACCATGGCCCCTAAGTTGGTTAGACCATCCAAGACACTCTGGTCAAACCGTCACCTTACAACTGGTTGGACGACCAACTCAGCCAGTTATACTCCACGGTCAGATCACTGCTATAGGCCGGTATGACCCTAACCTCCTAGTGGTCAGACCGCCTGCCAAGGCTGGTCGATCTGATCGGTGCTACTAGAAAGCGCGGGCCAAATTGCAAATTCTCCCTAAAATCAAACTCAATTAACACAAACAAAATACAAGCAATATCAAATAATCATCACTCTCATAGAGCTAGCACCATATTATCCTACAGTTTTTCACAAAGATCTAAACGGATAACATCTCACCACAAGTAACAATAATTAGCTAATCCTACATATCTATACAAATGATCCTGACTAACTTCAATTAATATTATTTTTCTCATCTCGTAGCGTACCACGTAAACCTGTTGCTAGCCCTAGCCACCCTCCACGGTCCACCATTACCGGTTCTTATTCCAGCATGCACCTAATTAATAAGCTGATTTCTATCTGATTAGCATCCGTATAAACCATGACTTGTTTATGATCAGTTGGGTTCTTTTTCACTGCGGCTGGTGATTTTTGGTTCTAGCGTAAACGTTTACGTGAACAAATCGAATACCAATAAGTTATTTTGAAAAAACTGTCCCAATAGGTCGTTTCGAAAAGATAACAAAAAAGCCATCACATTTATTTATTCGAAAAAAATCATAAACCATAAGTTATAAGATATTAACCGAAAAGAATGGCTATCATGCAGTCGATCACCCAATGCCGTGCATACATTCCGGCCGTTCATCTGTCGACAGGTTCTTATTTTACTCGTTACGATGATGATCAACTGACCAGAGTCAATTCTTCCCATATTCTAACCTAAAATACCTATTTCTCTGTTACCCATCCGTCCTGATTCCAACATCTAGGTAACATCGATTCATGGTATACATGGATCAACCACCGATGATCAGTAGCTAGCATTCATCAGTCGATCAGTACTTCACGACGAGACTCCGATCCGACGCCTAGGAAATCGAAGAACGGCACGTGCTTCCTCCTGGACACCGGGTGATCATCACGATCATGGTCGTCACCCTCACGACGATCCTTCGTCTCGTAAATCTTGTGACAACGACGATGGTGGTTGCCACCACGATCCAGTGCTGCTGCTGCTTCTGCTTCTCTTGTAGAGGAGATCGCCATGGAGAGAGGCATCGCTCCTTGCTGACAGTGCTTGGCGTCCAAACGCTGCTGCGTCCTATCCACGTCGCCGGTGTCACTCTGCCCAAGCAAACGTGTACTGGTGCTAGAGGTTGTCGAGCTACGGAAGCCGGGCTTGGAAGAGGCGAACCACAAGGAGGCGCCGGCGGCGGCCGGCGCCGGCTGGTCGCCGAAGCGGAAGTACCGAAACGGCTGACGGTGGGACGACGAAGGCAACAAGCGGCCGCTAGCGTCGGCGGCGAGGAGGGCGGAGCGGTGGCGGTGGCGGTGGCGGTGGCGGCGCGCCATGAGGACGTGCCAGTGGTTCTTGACGGCGTTGTCGGTGCGGCCGGGGAAGAGGCGGGAGATGAGCGCCCACCTGTTGCCGTGGACGCGGTGCGCCTCCAGCAGCCGCTCCTCCTCCTCCTCGCTGAAGGCCCGCTTGTTGATCCGGGGGTCCAGTTGGTTGAACCACCGAAGCCGGCAGCTCTTGCCTGCACACCACACACCAGTCATGGGTGTTAGTGATCTACTGCTGAAAACATAAACACTTCTCCACCCACATATACAAATTAATTATCAATATCCTTTCTCTCTTTCTAGTTCATCATCTCCATCTGAGACACGATCAAATTAACAAAGGCCCAAATGAAAAGCAACAGATTGAATAGACTGATGATTAAAACTCAGATTACTTCGCGATTAAGTTCTAAAACCCTTCGCACGCAAATCAAACACATGAACCAACCATGCATGCAAACTTTTTCCCTCATGTGCTTCAGAAAATATAGAAATTAACTAAGAAGAACCAAACTGAACAGTCGATCGATGTTCAGAAACGAACCTGATCTCCCTTGCAGCTTCTCAGCGATGGAGTTCCAGTTCTGCGGGCCGTACTGCTCAACGAGCTGCCGGAGCTTCTCGTCCTCGCCGGGACGCCAATGGCCCCTCCGGCATGTCGACGCCTTGGAGTTTGCCCCCTCCGACGTGTTCGTCGATGACGATGACACCATACCCCTCAAGAGAAAATGGCTCAGTAATAAGCCTCAAAACTTAAACTTCAGAGAAACGAAGAGATACGTATGTGATTAGCTAGCAAGGACAAGCCAAGAACGGTGTATGGAACGAGCGAGGGAGTTAGCTAGGATGATAGTAATATATATATATATATACCTAAACATGTTCGTTTAGGGTTTGGATGAGAGGTCACTTCGTTTAGTTTTAATTTGCACGACAAGATGGCTGCTCAATAAGCCTCTCTCAATTCACCTCGCTCTATCTATTTTGTGGAGCTAGCTAGCGTAGCAGGGGCGGAGCTACAGGGTGGTCCCTGTGGGCCGTGGACCACCCTGGAATATCGAAGTCCCCTAGCCCTCCTTCCTCCTCCGGGCGTGAACGCCAGAGCCACCGCCGCCGCCGTACCGAGTCGCCGACACCGACCGCAATCTCTCGGTGAGGCAGGCCGAAGAAAATATCATCACAACAACGGCAAAAATTGGGCTAATAAAACATTACAACAAAATTGGGCCGAAAACAACATTGCAGCAAGCCAGCAACCAGCAAAGGGCAAAGCCCACCAAGAAATACCCTCCCACAATCCCACATCAACAGCACAGCAAAGGCCAACATCGTTCATCCCCTTTCCAGATCCACCAACACCAAGGACGAGCAGGAGTAGCCGAGGTCGCCGCCGCGCCAGATCTCGCCGTCGTCGCCGAGGCCGCCGCGCCAGATCTCGTCGTCGTCGCCGGCGGGAGCGATCGCCGCCCGCCGCCCGCCCGCCGCGCCAGATCCGCCGGCCGGCCGCTTAGCCCAGATCTGGAGCGTCGGCCGCCGCGCCGAGCGCCTCCGCCATCACGCCGAAAGCGGCCGGCCGGTGGCCGCCGCGCGAGATCTCAAGCCGAGCTCCGACCTCCGAGGGCGCAACAGAGAGGGAGCTGGGAGGCCGGCCGGCCCGGAGGCGGGCGCGCTGGCAGGGAGCGAGCGCGAGACGCCGGGCGGAGAACGGGAGAAGGCGAGAGTGGAGCCTGTGGTCTGTGCGGCTGTGCCTCTGTGGAGGTGGAGTGCAGCCGTGCAGCCGTGCAGGAGGCTGCGTAGTGGGTCTTGATAGTGGGGACCCCGGACCGGGGCTCAGGCGGTGGCGTTTTATCGGTGAAGGACGGTGGCGGTGGGTGAATCGGTGAATGGTACTGCAGATGACCGCATACGTTGTTTGTTTATTTATTCGAGATTAAAAGTACTATATTGGTAGTAGTACAAGAATTTTGATTTTTTGTTTATAAAACTCACTTTAGTTCATTTTATAATCAATCTTGTGTTGTCTTCTTCAAGAGCGATTCGTTGACATTGTCTTCTTCTAAAACATGAAGAGGAGTGGTGATATTGCCTCTCTTTTTCAGAAATATGCATCAAAGAAGAAGGCTTCTTCTCCATCTCCTTCCGTGGCTGCAGCTATTCCAGAAGAGCAAATTGAAGAACAAGAAGGTGGATCGGATCAAGATAGAGTGATTGAAGAAAATGTGACTCCAACTCCAATGCATCCAAGTCCACCTCCAGTCGCTGAAAAAGAACCGGTTTATGATATCAGTCGGCTTCCACTTGATCCAGGGGAGAGGCAATCCATTGCAAATTATCCCGTCAATGATCAAGATGCAGTTCGACGATCATATATTATTAAAGGCCCATTCCAACCTTATGCACATGAATTTGGAAGTAGAAAAATCGGAAATAGGGATAGGCAATTCAATCCTATATGGTTTTATAAATATCCTTGGATTGAATATAGTATCAAGAAGGAAGCTGCATTTTGCTTTGTGTGCTACTTGTTTGCAAAGGAGAAAACTAAGAAATCTGCATTTGTTGAAGGTGGTTGGAGAAATTGGAATAGAAATGATGCACTTGATTTACATGTGGGTGGTGTAACAAGTGCTCACAACGCAGCTCAAGAAAGATACAACTTATTTATGACTCCCGATGGAGCAATTGATGATAAAATTGTGAAGGTGGATAATGAGGAGCGACGTCTGTACAAGATCAGGTTGACTTATTCACTTAGATGTTTGAAGTTTCTTTTGCAGCAAGGATTGGCATTCCGTGGGCATGATGAAAGTGAAGAGTCTAGCAACAGAGGAAACTTGATCATGAAAGAATCACCTTCTGCTTATTATGTACACTGTTTTGCACATCAACTCCAATTGATTCTTGTTGCTGTTGCCAAAGGAAATAATGATTGTGTGTGGTTTTTTGATCAAGTATCCCTCTTGCTAAATATTGTTGGTGTTTCTTGTAAGCGTCATGGCATGCTTCGACATCACCAATATGACAATGTCATGAAAGCACTTGAGTGTGGTATACTAGACTCTGGAAGTGGGTTAAATCAAGAGATGGGGCTGCCTAGACCTGGTGAGACTCGGTGGGGCTCTCATTATTAAACTGTGGTCAACATGATTGCTATGTATCCCACAATTTGTGATGTACTCATAGCTCTTGGAGAAGATACATCACAAAGGGGTGAATGGCCAAAAATACATACTATGGTTGGAGTGCTTGAGTCATTTGATTTTATTTTCAGTGCTCATTTGATGCTTGAGATTCTTGGACACACAAATGAATTGTCTGAGTGTTTGCAAAGAAGAGACCAAGATATTCTTAATGCAATGTTACTTGTCAGTTTGGCAAAGAGTAAAATACAGCAAATGAGGTCTGAAGGGTGGGTTTCATTTCTTCAAAGGGTTACAATATTTTGCAACAAACATGTCATTCAAGTTCCTGCAATGCAACATAATTATGTGCCGTATGGAAGATCGACGTTTTGCTCGTAACCAAACAAATGATGATCACTTCAGAAGAGAAGTATATATTGGAGTCATTGATAAAATTAGTCAAGAGCTTGACAGTCGGTTTGATGAGGTAAATATGGAGTTGCTTACTTGTATGGCTGCTTTGAATCCAGCGAATTCCTTCGCTTCTTTTGATGCAAACAAGGTACATAGACTTGCTGAATTCTACCCTAATGATTTTTCAAGCTCTGACTTGCTAAGACTCGACTTGCAATTTGAAACCTTTATTGATGACATGAGAAAAGATGAAATGTTCAAAGGTCTAAACAATCTTGTTGACCTCTCAGTAAAACTTGTTGAAACAAAGAGGGATAAAGTTTATCATTGGGTCTATTTACTTATCAAATTGGTATTGCTTCTACCGGTGGCTACCGCAAGTGTTGAAAAGAATATTTTCTGCAATGACCTTTATCAAGAATAAGTTGAGAAATAAGATGGGTGATAGCCTTCTGGATGATTGTCTAGTCAATTTTATTGAGCGGGACATCTTCTTACAATTGAGTGAAGAAGAGATCATCAACACTTTTATGGCTATTAGAAGACGCAGGCCTGACAAGAAGAAGTAGTGACGTACTGTTCTTCAACTATTATGGGTATGTAATATTTCAATTCTATGTTAAGAAAGCTATATTCGTCTATTTTATGAAGTTTGTATGTCCTTTTTACCTTAATTGCATTTCGTAATTTATATACTTGTGTACCGACATGTTAAATTTATAGCGGTTAAATAAATTTTAGACAACGGACCACCATAGCTACAAATCCTGGCTACGCCACTGTAGCGTAGGTCTGTTCTTTTCCTTCAAAGCTAGCGACTTTTAGCTTTTGCTATAGGACTTAACTTTCAAACAGAGTATTTTCTTAAGACGGGGTCTACAAGTTAAACGATGTACACGTTAAAAGCCCAACATCTGTACCATCTAAAATCGCAAGTGAGTATCTCTCTCCGTAATCTATACCGTAAATAGTCCAAATTCAAAAATTTCAGTCAAAAGCCATAAATCGTAGCCATTGCCAAACATCATTTCATGTACCTATCAGTGCACCTCACCAATTTGCGTGTTTGGCTATTGGCCAATGGCCTCTCCTAACACCTCTCATCAAACATGCATAAGTACTTCCTTAACAATATTATATTCTCAAATCCATCGCCTTGGAAAATTTTGTCTTCATCGAGAAAAAAAAAAGAAAGGAAGTATTCGCTCATCCGTGAAAGATACTGGTATTGCTAACTAATGTTCTTTGTCTAAACATCTGTCACTGGCCTGCGTAATCTTTACGTTTTTGTGCATTGTAGGAAGTTTCATGGGAATTACTGATCGATAATTTGGTCGATAGAAAATGTATAGTAATTTTTTTTTTTTTTTTGAGTAACATACTGGCATGCGCATACGTCAGTAGAAATTAAACAGATCTTCAGCAACAGGGTTTTGGAGTTATAATCCTCACTATTAATTGGACAGAGTTGCTGAAGATCTGTTTAATTTATTTTCTATGGGAAAGATTAATTTGTTTGCTTTCATGTGGTCATATAGCTCCCAAGAATCTTGCTTGGTTTGTAAATGCCATCCTTGATGTTTCAAGGTTGTAAATGTAGGCACAACCATTGCTTTTACATGAGCTATAGCTAGCAGTAACAAACCAAGACCACATTTTCCATACAAATATTGTCAACTTCTGCCTCCACACCCAAGAGATAAGCCAGTATATATGTATAGCTCTGCTCTGCCATTACAACCATCTACAACAGTAGCAATTAATCCAGTAAAGATCGAGGATGATCATGCAACCATGCATGGTCCATGGCTAGAGGGGAATTGAAGGTGGTTGCTTCCTGATCGAAGCACCCAAAACTAGAAGGTTCAACCACATGATGTCCTGCGAAAATTGGATGCATAAAGGCAACAGAAAGAGGAAAACAAATTAGGAGCTAGCCTACATGCAGCACTTAGCTTTAGGGACAAAGTGGCAGCAAAAAAAAGTAACATTTGTAACCAACTTCTCCTAAGTTTAGAACAATTGTTGTTGCTGATTGTGAATTAATGCATTTGTTTATTTAATGTATTGATTAATTTCACCAGCTGCATTAATTTGAAAAGAGCTGGAGGTGCCGATGGTGTAACCTTCAATATTACCTTTTATCAGTCACCAAAAATCTGTACTTTTATTAGTGTCAGAAAGGTTTTCATTTGCCACATAAAAATATATATATGCTTATAATTAAGTTTTCGACTGTTCAGTTCCTGCTATCACCAAAGAAACACAAATACCAGCAATCATTGAAGAAACATAAATACCAGTGTTTGTGGTTACATTAATTAACTATTCGAATTATATGTCAGTTAAATTAGTTCACCGATGTTTCAACCGCACAGTGATACCTCAAGAATGAAAGGTCGTCTCGTGTGAATCAAGAAAGACACATTTTTAGCATAAACAAAACAAAGGAAAAAATCTATTAGTAGGAAGCTGAGAAAAAAAAAAAAGCACTAGAAAATATGTAACCAAATTAACACATCACAGCTGTGCATGTTTTGACTATAATAACATTCGCGAACGCACTCCCATCATTTGAAATATTGAATTTATATAAAGAATGCCAAAATGTTAGCTGGTAGCTAGCTATTATTCCAAAGCTTTAGTTTTTAGTTTTGCTGAATAATCTGCATGGAAGTATACATGCCGCAGGTGAGCGCAACTAGTTGGCACCAATATATGAGCATATCACAACTAATTAGCTTGGTATTTTAACTCCATAAGACCGGTATGACAATAGAGAGAGAGAGTGAATGGTAACTTCAAATTTTTCTCAACTATTCATCAATCATTCACTACAGTAATTATGAGAAGCTATGAAGATCAAGAACCAAAAAATTCTAAATATTGCTATGCTGCAGATAATTTCATCACATGAACAATAAATCTAACACTATATCAAAAAACGAAAATCTATGAAACTTTTAGTCCGTAAATCCAAAAGACTTGAAATTTGAACCAAGCCTATATCATCACCTTAGGAACCTATCCCAATCAAAAACCTTGAAAAAACCTGATAGAATTAGAATCTTTTGGTTAGTGAAGCTCTGCTGCATCAAAACCGGTCCAAAACCTAAAATTGAGCTAACTCTCAAAACAAAGCTTCAAATCATATGAAATTTGGTATACACGTTCTCTAGGATGTCAGAAACATATTCAATCAACGATTAAGAAAATAGTTACCAAAGTTTTGATATTTTTCTATTTGAAGAAAGATTGCACCAAAGCAGGTTAAAAACCAAATTAAAACAATGAATATATGACTTGCTCGTGGATGAATGATGTTTAAGATGGGTTTAGATATCTTCCCATATGTTACAGCAATCAAGAACACCAAATAAATCAAGGTACAAACAGCTGGGTCAAGAAATCATTCGGAGAGACCAAAAAGAGCAAAAATCATATTTCTTCGTGAACTTGCCAACCAAGTGTCTAGATGGATGAAGATTGATTTTAGAGATTATGTCTATAATCTATCTTTTGTACATCCTTAGAACAACAAAATCAAGAAGAGAAGAGAAAAGAACAAAAACCAACTAAAACGCGAGCAAACTAATCAACACAAGATGGATCCATGGAGATAAACAAATATTGATATATTGCTATTTGAGAATGAAGGTTTTATAGCCATTCCACCTAAAGAACAAGAGAGCACATCACAGCACTTAACTTCTCCTAAACCCTAACCCTAAAACTCATTAACACTTAGTCTCAAGAAAGGATAGTTAGATGGTTAACTACAAGTCTCCGTCCTAATCCGTTAAATAGATAGGCTAGCTAGCCCCATCTAATCCTTAGTGGATACGATCCACTTATCACATGTGGTAGAAACCCGATAACCATCCACACACGGATTTTAACTCACACACTATATTTATGTATGCTTTTCAAAGCGCATAACCCCAATCTACTAAGTGCTTAGTTTTGATCCAACTTGATCTTTTCAGCTTCTCTTTGGCCTAAATCGCTCTCCCAAGCACCGCTGTTTTGTTCGAATGTAGTTCAAGTATTTTGGTCAAACTACCAAAATACTTTTTCTTGACCCAGTTATTTTCTTTCATTGCAAGCAATTGTCATCATTGCCATGTGTAGGTGCTCCCATTGGCTTGTTATGCGTCGGCAAGTCTCTCATATTCCGGTTCCACCAGACCACACCTCACTTGAACCGTCCAAGTCATATAGTGCAACCCGTCACTCAAACTTCCCTTCAATATTTTTTGTCTTTCTTGTGTCATGCTTGAGCTCATCCATCTCACCTAGCATTCTTAATCATTCTGAGCCTTAGTTTCTCCATGAGTGTAGCATCGATCCTCGTCATTGACTATGGTTGACTAAGAGACCCTACACATCCAAAAACAAAGAAATCATTTTTAGACATAAGTTATTCATAACTTAACCCACATTAGTAATAACATGTCCCATACAACCTATAACTACTGACATAGGTCACCAAATCATCCCATGACTCAAATTTCTTAAAATCATTCATTTCTGCAAACTGACCAGAAAAATCTGTAAATTTGCAAATTTCAAATTTTCACTACTCCAAAATGATAATAATGGTGAATCACGATAAAACCATGGACCTTCTCACATAGTCCAAGTAGTTTCACCCATTAGATTTTGCGCTCTCAAACATTGAGCACCACATACAAGCAACAACTTTGATAATATTTCCGATCATTTTCTCCCATCCGTGGCCATGACAACAATTGAAACATGAAAACACCGGTTGCAACCGCAGGTATTATAGAAGCCATTTCTGGGTACCTAATCCTAGCTTACGAGTCTCACATTCTAAAGGTTGATGCATATATCTTGGGCTTTTCTAAGAGTAGAGCTTTGACTTTGAAACTGATACAGTTTTCGGAAAGATTGTTAATTGCTAAAAGCGTTATGGAGTTGAACAAATGGAGGGCTAAATATCAATGAAGTGTTGCACAAGCAGGTTGTTGTCTGGTAGAACAATGAAAAGACAATTGAAAGAGGTTAGCAACTCAGTGCTGCACAAGCTACTTCATCTATCATTTTCGATCATTGAATATTTGTTTAGGAAGACGGCTGGACACAATAAATTCTGTTAGTTAACACCATATGTAACTGAGATATATAGTTCTGACTTATTAATCAAGTGACTTAACAATATGTATCACATGACCCCAAAACAAACTTTAAAACATCTTATTGGATAAAAAATTTCTGAGATAGCAACAAACAGTACTCTTCTAGCTCTTCAGATGATCCCTCGGGGAAAATTTTTTCTTTTCAATTATACAATTAGTTCATGAAAATATGGAAACTGCAATAAATAGACGGTTGTGCAGACATATATATGTAGCTTCAGTTGGTTCACCTGTATATATAGTTATATGCACAGTGTTTCTTTCGGTTTTATTTGCTGTCACCTGCTGCTTTTTCTAGCTGAAAGGATTATTTTGATGCTAAAACTGAAACAAACTAATTTAGGTTACTTGTTTGGCTTAGAAAGTTAACATTGTTACAGATTGTAATTTTTAAATGGTATCTGACTCAAAAGGAGGAGAAAGTAAAAAAAAAAAACAGAAACAAGTACGTAGGATGATGTAGGAATAAATATATAGCAAAAAGGGGTCCAATCTTGTTCAAACGCAGTGGTAAATTGAGAGGGGCATGCAACCAATGGCAAGCGGATAAGGGGATAACAAGAAAACTCTGGGTTAATCAAAGTACAACTCCACAACCATATATGTATTCTTATTCAACCTTAAGTCCTTAACAAGCTATGGTATAAACAGCTGAATATTTAACAACTTATATATATGTGGTTGTTAGATTCATATCTAAAAAGAAAGCCACATTTATGTGCCATATGGTTAACTAGACGTGTTCTATCTAGCTCATATCAACGTGAATAGGTTGGACGGATCCCTTTGCATGCTGACAATTGATCGAGTAGATGATCAATTGGTTGGAAGGTTCTAGATCAATAAAAGTAATTAACCAAATCGCATGAAATTCTCTCTTAAGCAAGTGCATGCGGTTGGCTTGTCGAAGCTTTTATCAGAATGCTTGCTCTCGCGTATGGTCATTTAGCTGACTAGGTCGACTTCCTACAGCATGTATACGAAGTACCGTGCAAAATCAATTGATATGAAGCAAGTAAAATTAGTAATGTTTTACATGCGCATGCATGCACGCTCCTGGTCTTTTCCTCCGAAGTTGACGACTTTTGACTTTTGCTATAGTACCTAACTTTCAAACGGAGTATTTTCTCAAGACGGAATCTACAAGTTAAACGATGTACACGTTAAAAGCCTAACATCTGTATCATCTAAAATCGCAAGTGAGCATCTCTCTCTCCGTAATCTATACCGTAAACAAACAAAATTTAAAAATTTTAGCCAAAAGTTATAAGCCGTAGCCGTTGCCAACCAGGCACCTCATGGATCAGCTTTCGCATGCTCGTTGAATTTCATAGATCAGTCAGTCCAAACCGGTGCCCAAGTAGGGCTGCTACATGCACGTATGTTTCTTTACATGAGCTTTGTAAAATTTCCCCATCAAGCTAAGTTATTAACCATAGGTGTGTGCCACTACGATGTGTGACAATGTATATCTCTGGTATATAACATTAGTTACGTAATTTAGAGTACACTACGCTTGCTACTACGACGTGCGATGACGTGTACCTCGATGAAATTCGGTAAAATTAGCTACAGGACACTTACAATTAATAAACCACTAGCAAAACATAATATTATCAATTCTGAGGAAACATGTAGAAGGAATATGTTGAAGTGAATGGCTAAAATGAGAGAGAGAGAGAGAGAGAGAGAGAGAGCAGCCACCTAAATGGACTGATGTAGTTGAACTAGGTCCATCAAACCAGTCTGATTTATTGGTCAATGCAATCTTTGACTGAAGCATTTCATTTCTCCTGCAGGAATTGATGAGCACGGTCTATCAGTCCTAAAGATTTTTACAAAAGAGTGGGTTGGTTTGTTCATTCCTATCACCTATTTAATCAAGCTCAACTCAGCAGTTACTTCTCCGGCCCCCTACCACCAATTCATACCTGGAACAAGCCAACAGGAGTTACAAGGTACGCCACCCTCAACCAATTAAAGAACTTGCCAGAGAGCACTCACGCAACAACTATGTCTACCATCTAAGCAAAGGTAGAGCCACAGACATGAGTCCAGAACTTCACACCATTTTGGACATCAAGAAACCCACTTGAGGCCTGAGTGAAAGCAACATGAAACCATGCATGCTGGTTTAGCCATAAATTATTACTGCTGCTCCCAGCTTTTGTGCCCTAGCCAGGCCATGGTAATGTGACTGACATGAAGAACAATTTGGGCAACAACCTCAACTACTGCCCATATTTGGGATTCAGCTGCATTACAGACCATTGACTGTCCTGCCAACCAGCAGTTGATGTGTTGGTTAGAGCATGTGCACACTTCTTTATTCTGGCAAGAGTTCAGACTGAAATCAAGGCTGTCCATACATGCATGTACATCTTAAATGGTGTGTTTCAGTTGCTTGAGCTATGTCTTGATTTAGGGCACCATACTAGTTGTCATTCTGTTCTTGACTTCTTGTATAGTTGTATTTGCTTATCTTGTTCGACGGCAGCTATTGCAAATTTTTGTTGGTCTGGTCTCTCCTTGGTATTGATAGGTGTTCGTATTAATTTTTACTGATGGATTTTAACTATAGCTTATACTTTTAACTGAAAGTAAATAGTAATAGTTGAAAGAATTGACTTACAAAGAGAGGACGAGCAGTGCAAAAACTAAAGAAGAGATACGTGCACGTGACGAAAGCAATAGGTGTGGGGTGGGTGATGCGCACCCATGACCCCATGCATTTCTCCGGAACGAGACGGTAACGAGAGCAGTGGAAGCTGCAACAAGTCGGTGTTCGTATTGGTTTTTAGTTTTTCTAAGTAGAACTCAAAACGAACAAAGCCATATCACCTTTTTTTAAGGCTATTCATCCCAAATTTATATAAGAGCAACAACTGTACATAGTCCCTATAGTCATAATCTGGAAAAAAATAGAAAATTAGATGCAAACACTTTCAGATTGGATCCTCTGGTTCATGCACAACATAGTGTCAAGCACGGAGATAATCATTGCCAAAAATAAAGATGATGGCCAGTGTGTACCTAGCAAGGTTCCAAATACCGCTACCGGGGTAAATCCCGCCGGGGGGCCGGTACCGGTTACCGGCCGGTAACCGGAAAAACTGGCCGGTAACCGGAAAAAAACTGGTCAAATTTCACGCGTCAAAATTTGAATTTGAAATCGGTAAACGGAAAAACCGGCCGGTAACCGCCCAAAAAACGGAGAAAAACCGCTAAAAACCAGAAAAACCGCTAAAACCCGGTTTTTCAAATTTGAAATTGGAAATTCCTAACATATTTATGGCAAAAAGTATGAAGTTAAGCATGGGAGATGCATGGATATTCTTAATACATCATATTAGTGTTAAACAATGTAAATATCATTTGAAAAACTAACTTTTACATTCAAATTTGAAAATTCCTAATACATTCCTGGCAAAAAGTATGAAGTCAAGCACGGAAAGTGCATGCATCTTCCTAATACATTCTATTAGTGTTAAACAATGTAAATATCATTAGAGAAACTAATTTTTACATTCAAAAGTTTAAATTTGAATTAAATAAAAAATCAGCGGTTTCTTTCTCCCGGTCGGCACCGGTAAAAGCGGTTACCGGCGGTAGCCGGTTACCGCCGGTATTTAGAACCCTGGTACCTAGTACCTTTGCCGGAGATGCAAATGACGGCCAACAAAAATTGGTAAAAGAGGACACAGAATATGCTTACCACTAATGTTTGACACAACAGAAGCATAGAGCAACTTCTGCTTGGGCTTGTGTATCTTCCCATGCTTGAACAATATTTTCCCGGCTTTCAATTGTTCCTTCTTTGTGGTTAAGCATTTTCCATAATCTGCATGAAGTAGCAGTTATTAAGGGTACACAGCGCAACTATTTTGCAACTCAAGTAATAGCCTGTGAACAGCTCTACGGACAAACTCAAACCAGAAGGGAAAACATTATTTCTACCAGTAACTTTACCTTTGTACCAAAGGTGTATCCCCATGACCAGTACATATGATAAGCAGAGCATTATTTGGCAGTGCACTGTGTAATTTTCTAATTTTATTGTCCAATTCACTCAAAATTTCCTTTAATTACAGAAAAGTTTGATTCTTTGCTCTTTTCCGAGCAGTTTTCTATCGCATGTTTGCAATGCAATAACCTCCGCAACACAGGATTTCAACTTCTCAGGATCTTGAGCTCTTGTACGTAGATAAGAGATCAATCCCGAGAATTGAGTCCAAACGAAGCTGACTGTCATTCTTTACCTGCAGTAGGATTTCAACAACTAACGAAAACATGTAGAGCTTTCACAGAACCAATTCTGCCACTAAAATGTATAGTATTAACCTCTTTCATTGATCTGGAGAGGGCATCATCATCTGAGAAACTGAAATTGAATTGCAAGAAGCATCTGAATACCGCTCAAGAACAGACACATCATCAATGAGGGAGCATTTTTTCCCACTTCCATGCAGCAGAGAAGCCAACTTTCACCGTGACACCCATGGTGACGAGCCAAAATCAGGGCCTGATAAACTAGTCATCAGAAATTACACAGTACCACAGAAAAAGAAAAGGAAAGGTGCAAATGAAAGAACAAAAAAGATACACTTATGTCATGTTGTCTCCATGCCCCCAGGTAAGTAATTCACAGAAATGACAGTTGGAAAACCAAACAAAAGAATAGTTAAAAAGTTTATTTTACCATATTTGATTTTCAATAAAGCAAGTTCAAGAGCAGCTCTTGCATCTTCCACACTGTCATGCCCAGTTCCAGTGTTCTGGATCTCCCGGCTAAGAAATTTTTTGGCCAGGACATGTAAAGCAATCTTACAGCGAGGGCCATGATTATATTTGTACAAAACAGCAGTATCAATGATCAAATCATGAGATATCCGTAATGCCAAAAGGTCATTTTCCAAAGAATGTCCAACAAGAATGGTTTCTTTGTAGGCAAGTTCAACAAACTCTTCCTGGAAACAAGAACATATTAGCGTAAGGAGCGGGCAGAGTATCATGAAAGTTAAACATACGCACATCAAAAGGTCATAAAAAAAATGAGGAACAACGAACCTGAATCTCCTGGAGGGTTGTGGTCACATCATTTAACATCTCAGCAGTGATTCCTATGGTTGTCACGGCGGAGTCGGCGACCACGGCGAGTGAGAGGCGCCTGGACGCCTAGGCGAGGGCACGGCGACGCCTAGGCGCGGGTGGAGGCAGGCAGCGCGGGTGGAGGGAGGCGGCGCGGCTGGAGAGGAGAGGGGCGGACGGCCTGGAAGACCAAGGCGAGGCGAGTTGTTGTGGCGTCCGCACAGCCCCGCCTGGACGCCTAGGCGTCGCCTAGGCGACGCCGTGACATCAGTGGTGATTCCACTGAACCTGCAATATTCAAGAACACTTACATCTTGTCATGGATATTCAAACCAAACATGTAGAGCCTACTGCAGATATCATTCAGAATATCACATAGAAAGAACATTAAGGCATAAATTAAGGCAATGATATTCACATAGCAAATATGCACTTGTAGATATACATAAATCATAATACAATATGTGTGCTTCCAAGAAAGGTACCAAATCCTAGTATCTTCAAATATCATGTATTTTGACAACCAAGTTATAATATAACTACGAAAAGGAAAGGTTAACTGAGAGACACATCATGAACATAGTGCACACTAGCCCTACAGGAAAGGAAAGTACAGGCATCATATTACCTTGTATTGTGATCAATGATTGGATTGGCAGGCTTAACTAGTCTATCTAGCACCACCTGAATAAACTATCCAAAAAAATCAATATTCATAGGGAAGTAAAGTGTTAAGGAAAAAATGGATCATGCAAGAACATATAAAGAAAACAATCCTTATTTTATTGAGCTGATCTCTCGGGTTCAAAGCAAAAGGGAAACATAGATCCCAGTCAAGCATTAGGGGAAAAGCAATGTGCAACATGCCCTAACCAAGCTTAGAAAGGCAAAGTCCATACCTCTCCTTTAATATCAACTAATGTCACTCTTGTAAGTTCAAATCCAGCTTCAGTCACACACTGAAAAGTTGCAAACTATCACGAAATAGATTTAAGGGATCTTAGAATAAGAATGCCATATAAATGATGTCACAGGGCATAAATGCAACTACCATAGTAGTTAAATTTAATATGCTAAACCTTTTATAAAAAAACTCAAACAAGGGCCTCAAAATGTACATCAATAAACAATTAAGAACCAGATAGTCACACTACCATTTCACAATCAAGTGCAAGAATTTCATATGGAGAAGAGCCTGAAGGAGCTGAAACAGTGGGGACAAAGCCTGGAACATTTGGCAATAACAAACAAACATTCATTTGAATAGAACATAAAAAGGGAAGGGGCAGGAAGAAGAAAACAAAAGCCGACCTGGTAAATTGAATGAGTAGCCATTGTCTTCTAAGTCTTTCTCGGAAAGCGTGTAATATTTAATAGGAAATGGTATATCCTTTAGGTCATCCAGACTTGATAATTTTCCTGAAATGAAAACAAAAGGCTAACCAATTGCATGAAATATAAAAATAAAATAAAATCCAAATTTAGGTTCAGGAGTGCCCATTCTCTCATGGAAAAGAATTAAAACCACTCTAATTTCCGTAAATGTACATGCACCAAATAATCAGAGGAACCAATATACATCAATAGAGAAAACAGTAGAACATCTAGAGTTTAGAGAGCTTAGAGAAGTAGATAATACATGGTCAGCATGAAAGATATCTGGTTTTACTCTGAGCTGGTGGAAGCTTCTGCTATGATCATTACATCCTAATGCTAGATGCCATGTGACAGTTAATTTGTAAAATGGAACATGACTGAGAAATGCACAAGTAGATAACAGTGAAAATCAGCTCTTATTTCAAATTGGAATGACAATCTTGTAAGTAAATGACACCAGAACAGATGGAAATGATTAAATGAATGGATTTTCCAAGTTACAATGGTAATCGTATAACCAACCTCAAATCTTTTCAGTCACTACTACCATAATGACAGACCAAACCAGATTGTATGGGCCAAACAAAGCAGAAAACAGTCCAACTTCAACAGTTAGAAACACAATCCTCAGGAGTCAGGACCTCATACCTTCTCCATCAGATTCACATGATTGGTTTGATGTTTTTAATTTCCGCTTTCTCTTTATTCTGCATGTTAGGAGTGCATCAATGGTATGCCTTTCATCTGGAATACAGCTGCCAGAGAAGTATAATGTTAGCAATAAAGAATACAGTGAATGGAGGCATTAACTAATAGTACACCAGAATGCACAAGGCAGTGGACAAAAAAAATATTGTCTTATGTTCAGTGCACAAACCTTGAAGCTAAAACAGGTTTTGGATTGCCACAAAATTCTTTCAAAGAAGAAAGGAGGCGGGACTGAGACATATATAAAGCTGCATCGAGGCCAGGAACATAGAGAAGGATAACTTTCGAGGATAACTTTCGGTATAAGAGGCTTGTTCTGAACACCAAAGATAGGCATATTTTTAGTGTTAAAGAGAGGTAAAATTTCTGGGTGGTATCAAATAATCTAAAAAACTAAAAAAGAAGCCAGCACTGCATATGCAAACCAAGTATCATTGCTTGCTGCAAATCGACAGCTTCTCTCTAGATAAGAAATACATAAAAGCATTTGACAAGTTTTTCGAAGTTCATGATGAGAGTAACTCAGGATAATGGAGCGAAGAATGAGCACATAGTTCAGAGTTAAACACCACATCTTATATAATTCACATGATGTGCATGAAGTACCAATGGTTTTCTTTTCCAGTTTCAGGAAATACTCCTTGCAAGGGTTTCATGTGTACTATGGTTAATAAAATGCAGGTCAAGTTTCCAGGATGGAATTAAGTAGTGGAAGAATAGGTTTTCTCTAAAATGCAGGGAAGCCCGAAAAAGAAACCTTCATTGGGAATGACGAAGACAATAGCAAGAAAAAAACAAATGCTACGCATCAAAAACTAACAAGGAAAAGGGAAGAGTATATACTTTAACGAACACCCAAGAAGGCAGCATGCCATCACCAATAACCCAAGTGACCAGCCCCTGAATATCCTGCATTACAAAGAAATGGTGCATTACAAGAAAAATTTTCAGTAAGTCAACTTCCATTCTGTTTTGGTTATGAAGGAAACCTGCAAATTTAACGTAGAATCTGAAGTAACCTCCTTAAAAACAACATCCGGCTTGGCCTGGATAGGATGAAAAGGAAGCAACAGAATGAGAATTGGTTCAGTAAGAATTAAATCACTGCTTCGTGTAGCAAAAATGTGAATCAGTAAAGTCAGCAGAACAAAGATTATTCTTCAACAACAATCAATGAAATAGCCAACTGTCCAACTAGATAAATGTTTGTGATAAATTTCTTAAATAGAATGAAATTTACATCATTGATTCACAAAACAGTCCACTGATATGCCATGTAGACTTTTAGTTGAAATATTTAGTTCAACACCAAACAATTGATCACAGAGCCAACTTAGAAAGTTCCTAGTTTGAAGACCAAACTGTGATCACTAAATACACAATGCACTCCTCAGTTCCAAATGGAGTGCATTCCTTTTATTTGAACAGAGGAATCCCACTCCTCTACCAACCAAGCAATCAGTCTGGTGTTTGGCATCCCAAATTCCTAATGTGAAAAATCCCCACTAAACACACTACAGAAGTTCAACTCCAAGCTGAAGGCAAAGCAATGGAACAATTTTTCCCTTTGCTGTCTTCGTAACATATCGCCATCGGTAGGTACCCACGCTTCACCCCCGTTAATCAAATTCTCCCACAAACAACACTGGAAGCTTCATACACACGTCGATAGGGTTCAAGCCACATCCACTAGCAAGTAGCAACACTCACCCAACATATACTCTCCCACTCCAAGTTGAGAATTTTCTTCTTACAGTAAGAGAAACAAATATCCTCGCTACCAACTTTTGATCTTTATTCTAACATTATCTCTTAAATAGAGCTTTGCCGTCTTTACCATGAATCACACGAAAACTCCACGAACAGGGAACCACATTGGGATCCAATGCTGCAATGTCATGCCCCCTGTTTCGATCCTAACAATGCTTAAACTTAAAAAAAAAAACAATCAGAATAGCACACTAATAATGCTCCAAAAAACCGAGTTGATTCTCACTTTCTCTACTGGGAAATTCAAAAATATGCAAGCATTCCAACAAGAAGCCAACAGCAAATAAATAAATACAACCTTTCCCAACAACGAACTAACCCAGCTCTAATTGATCACAAAATTTCCCGTTTTTTACCATTCTGAAACCCTAATTTACGCCCAAAAAGAAGAAGAGAAGAAGAGACGGGGAGAAAGCACGTACGTCGGGGCCGTACACGTCGTAGTACGTGGTGGCTGCGTCGCCGTCGCCGGAGGTGGCCGTCATGGCCGTCGCCGCCGCTGGAGGTGTGACGCTTCTAGGTCTTTGCAGCTCGGTTAAAGGATTATGCAGGGAGGCCCTCTGCATTGTAGAAATCGCGCCCCAACACTTCTTCCGGCTTATTGTAGTTGTAGCACTACGACCACGGGGGGCTTCTGAAAATAAATCATTTCAAAAGTCTCTTTGCGTATACCAAGCCGGCAAATTTGCCTGGGCTGACAAGTCGCTGGGCCCGTCAGGCCCATTCTTTTTTTTCCCTTTAGTCGGTTTTCAGTTTCGGAATCTTTCAATATCCATTATTTATCTTTACTATTATAAAAATATAAATTAGTGATCGTCGGTCCGTTCTCTCTCCTCTCTTCTCAGCCATCCGATCAAAGATCAGTCATTTAGATCTGCATGTAGATAGTTCTTCCACTCATCGTAGAAAAGGTCGGCCGACGCGTGGGTCATGCTCCTCTTCTCTCCCCCGCATCCTCCGCCTCCGACTTACTTGACAGATTTAAAAATTTTTAGAACATATTTGTATGCATATTCTAAAAATTTTTACCATCCGTAAGTTTTAAAATATATAGTATAATAAATTTTAAAAATCCGTAGCAACGCACGAGGATTCAGCTAGTTAGACTGATAAGTCGTGGTCTAAAAGAACATGTCCTTAATTTGGTTAGGGGCTTTGGGTCTAATATCAGGAATTTCTTTCAATACCATATATACAAACTCTGTGTCGGAATACTTGGCACTTTTATAGTTTTATTTAGACTAATCATATGAATGGATAACATATTATATGCAATCTAGCTTAGAGTCCAATCATGGTACAATATAACAAAAACTATCATTAAAAAATTCAAAAATTTTCTAGACGTACTTCTAAACTTACTCTATCTATGTATAAAATTTTAAATTCATTTGATGTTAAAAGTACCAAAAAAAGAAAAAAAATCTAACAAATGTTAATAGTTCAAATTTATCAAAATTTTTCATTTTATGTTACTCTTAACGTATAACAATTTGAACTTAAAACTTTATACATATATGGTGTAAACATGAAGTAAATCTAGAATTTTTATTTTGGTATTTTTTTTGTGATGATCTTTAGCTCATAATCTTCAATCAACAATATTTTTCTAAAATATTTAGCTTGATCATATTAAAACGTTTTTTTCAAGCGATAGACGCTATATATATGAGGCAAAAGACACACAAAACCTTTCGAAAAAGACGAATAGGTCATCTGGGTCGACGTGAGCTCAAAATTTTGTAAGCGATTGCCAGCTGAAGGAATGTTCGTCCAATCCCGTTCCAAGGGTGATGCTATATGTTCCTATAGTGACGAGTGTATAGTTCCAATTTAGCGTCGCGGTGGCTTGTCGAGCATTTGTGTATTTCTGGCTTTGATACAACAATTGCTAGCCGAAAGCAATTTGGAATAGCAATAATAGCAATGTTTTAGTGGAATTGGTAGCAACCATAGCAAGAGTTTTGAACTAAATGTTGTTCGAGATATGAGAGTACATCACCTGATATAGTGATATATATATATATATATATATATATATATATATATATATATATATATATATATATATATATATATAGGAAGCCTATTTACTACACCGGTATAGTTACACCTATGGTATCTACTGTTCATCTATCTCAGGATACCACCAGATCACTTGGGTTATTGGATCGACATATAACGCCCTGAGTTCAAAAAGATCTGTAATGGCAGAAACCCGTCGTGAACACAGCCGTGCAAAAAAAAAAAGATAGCTGTGCAAAGATGCAAATTGCAGAGTTAGTGCCGTAAATCTCTCATCGCGTGATGGTAGGAGTAGTTGCGTTGTGTTGCATGGAAACAATTCCATGCTTGGCATTTGAAATACTCGTCAGTTTACGCATACTCCCCATCATGAGAACTTAATGGAAGGAAACGGGCATTGTTATTTGTATATGGCCTGAAATTGAATGGCATCAAACTGGATAGAAATAAGTACGTACGAAACAAATGGCCTGAAACCAAATGGCTTGAAACTGAATGGAGCTATGTATATACTGATCAAAATATTCTGAAACCAAATGGTAGTATGTACATACAAAAACAAAGGGAGAAATGGTTTCATCCGGGTACTACTGATTGTTGTCAGATAGATTTGTAAAAAATGGTGTGAACACAACCCGGATACTACTACATGGTAGGAGTTGTGTTTTGTACCATGGTCACCGGGTGATGTATGACATTTGAAATACTCAATCGCATTACACATACTGCCCATTGTGAGAACTGTTTGGAATGAACTTGGCTATGGTTTTTGTAACTTGCCTGAGACTGAATGGCTTCAAACCGAGTGGAAGTATGTACGTACGAAACCAAATGGCTTGAAACTGAATGGAAGTGTGTGCATACGAAACCAAATGGTCTGATGCTAAATACACTAAAATTGAATGGTAGTATGTGCATCTGAATGGAATACAGAGAAACGGGATTAATGTTTTAATCCGTATACTACTGCATGTTGTCAGATAGATTGATAAAAAAAGATGCAAACACAATTGGCAAACACACAGAGAGTAATGTTGTAATCGACATACTATTGCATGGAGTCACTGAGTTTGAGTAAAAAACCAATGCCCTGAAACCAAAATGCAGTATGTACTGATATTCATTAAAAGGAGTATGAGAGTATGTGGCCTGAAACCAAATGCCCTGAAACCATGCCGCCGGTGATCTGGAAAATCATCCGGGAGAGATTTGAGATGTGGGTGTCCTGGAAGGTAACGATGAATCGCCTCGAATCCCGGATATTGCTCGAGGATAAGAAAAACTAGCGGAAGATCTCGACGGATATAGAAACTCGCGGAAATACTCAATGTCTGGAGTATTTCATACACTGGAATTGTATCGGATCGGGAAATAACTCGTGGCTTACAGCTCCGATAGTCACAAACGGAAGCACCAATCGCAAAACAATAATCAACGGTAGATGAATGGAGTGTAACTACACCTGGGAGTAATTAGTATTTTTCCTATATATATATATATATATATATATGAAAAATATCTTCTACACCCGGGTGTAGTTACACCCATCTCTAATATACCACCTAAACAAACTTGAAATACTCCTTTATCACTTTAGGTACATTTGTATACTAATTATAAGATACTCTAATGTGAACCACACGAAAAACTTGTAAAGGAGTTCATAGTTTTTAGCGTATTTTGTAAATACCCTTATATACGCCGCATAAAAGGAGTATGTCGAAAAATGTATATACCACCTCTAAAAATTGTTCATACCACCTAGATTGTCTTAAATACTTGTATACTACACGTACATACCCTCCGTTACGAGATACTCCTACATTGCGAGATACGATATAAGGTGTAACTACACCCGGGTGTAGAAAAGAGGCTTCCTATATGTGTGTGTGTGTATATATATATATATATATATATATATATATATATATATATATATATATATATATATATATGCTTTGATACATTAACATCTGCTATACCAAAACTTAGAATAATAAGACCCAAATATTCGCTGATTTTGGCTTGAGCTTCTATTTTTCACTATTCATAAATTTTGTCTTTTTTCTGAACTTTTGTCTTTTTTAAGTTTTTTTGTCGGTTTTTTTCTCCATATTTGTTTGCATTATCTGTGATGATCTAACATATTTTTTAATTTTTAAATTTATATAAATCTAATTACATCAAATAAGTCATCTTCATCTATAATATAATTTCAGTCAGGTACAATATAATTTCAGTTATAAACCACTATTTTTCGACCCAACCTCCCGGGGAGCGTTAAAACCTTGCTTCAGGCGGCCCGAGCCCACCAACACAGAAAGAAAAAGATCAAGCGACCCCAGGGGGCGTAAAACCACCTCATCCACAAGCAAAGCAGGAGCCCCTGAGCACCTCACAATTAATGCGCCCCCAAGCCGCTCCCCAATCATCCAATGGCAGCGCCGATCCAACCCTATCCTCCTAGCTCCCTCCTCCACTACACCATTCACATTTTTTTCTCTCTCTCTCTCTCTCTCTCTCTATAGCTGTGCGTGTGACTGACCGATAATGGCTTTGGAGACATGCTTCAGAGCCTGGGCTCTGCATGCCCCCCAGGCCTCCCTTGGCCGCAGGGACAGGCTCCTCGCCGGTAGCGGTAGCCATGCACCGTCCAGGTCAAGGACTGCGGCCGCGGCCGTCGTCTCGCCGTCGCCGCCGGCCCTGTCGGCCGGCAGGGTGGCGACGCGGCGGCCGTCCCGCTTCGTCTGCCAGTGCAAGAACGTCGTGGACGAAGGTATATATATACCCGAAGCGAGGTTTCTTGGCTAGTTTCTTGCTTCTTCCTCAGGTGAAACGGAGTTAAGCTCGGAGCATCTGATGCATGCGTTGATGACCTGCATGCAGTGCTCGTGGCGGACGAGAAGAACTGGGAGAGCATGGTGATCGCGTGCGAGTCGCCGGTGCTGGTGGAGTTCTGGGCGCCGTGGTGCGGGCCGTGCCGGATGATCGCGCCGGTGATCGACGAGCTGGCCAAGGAGTACGTGGGCAAGATCAAGTGCTGCAAGGTGAACACGGACGACTGCCCCAACATCGCCTCCACCTACGGCATCCGGAGCATCCCCACCGTGCTCGTGTTCAAGAACGGCGAGAAGAAGGAGAGCGTCATCGGCGCCGTCCCCAAGACCTCGCTCACCACCATCATCGACAAGTACACCGCCGGCAGCTAACTCATTAAGAACAACGCATCTACGTACGTACAGTCATGAGTCAATCATGCATGCATACGTATTTTTATGTATGTATACATACAGCTGATCGACCGACCGATCAGCTGTGAGTTAATTACTACTACTGTTAATTCAGATGCCAATTCGAAATCGATTGATTTGGGTGCATGTCAGTATGCATGTGTGTGTATATATTACTACCATTACTGTGTAATTCGACTCGTATACGTACGTACGTATGCATGCCGTGGCAGCCTCCTTGTTGTAATTCTGTCTGCTGTAGCGATTGATAAATCTTTTGACTAGCAAACAAGGGGAAAATGTGATATTATATTATGAACCAATATATCTTGCTGCAAGGGGAGCGATGCCATTACGAGTTTACACGTGTGTACATGATCAACCTGACCTGAACGTAGCAAGGGAAAATTTTTGGTTGCTGCAGCTCTGGAGATATTTATTGGTAGCTCATTACAACTTAGCATATAATGCAAATGCTGAAATGGCAGATGTTAATGTAAACCAGCTTTTAACCAATGTCAAGTTCCTACGTACATCCCGGTTTAAGGGCCTGTTTGGCAACGGCTGCGGCTTATGGTTTTTGGTTGAAATTTTTGAATTTTAGCTGTTTACGGTATAAATTATGGAGAGAGATACTCACTTGCGATTTTGGATGTTACAGATGTTAGGTTTTTAACGTATACATCGTTTAACTTATAAACCCCGTCTTGAGAAAATACCCCGTTTGAAAGTTAGGTACTATAGCAAAAATCAAAAGTTGTCAGCTTCGGAGAAAAAGACCTTAATTCGAACGATGCAAAAGAGAGGGATAGGAATACAAGCATTCCAATAGTGTGGTGCTGTGCTGTAAAAATATTCTAAGATTAGTACGGCATACTCATATGATACAGGTCAACATGCTGCTCGCAAATAACAAACCTGCCCATTTTGGCGAAAGAACATAAAGCCGGTCAAACAACTCAGGGTCACCCGCACCGTCAGAAATATTGCTGATGCTTTCCACTAGAAAATGACAGCTTATAGCCTAATTCTTTTTACACCACCTCTAATATACCACCTAAACAAATTTGAAATACTCCTTTATCACTTTAGGTACATTTGTATACTAATTATAAGACACTCCAATGTGAACCACATGAAAAACTTGTAAAAGAGTTCATAGTTTTTAGCGTATTTTGTAAATACCCTTATATATGCGCATATAAAGGAGTATGTTGAAAAAATGTACATACCACTTCTGAAAAATTGTTCATACCACCTAGATGATCTTAAATACGTGTATACTACACGTACATACTCTCCGTTACGCGAGATACTCCCTACATTGCGAGATACGATATAGGGTGTAATTACACCTGGGTGTAGAAAAGAGGCTTCCTATATATATATATATATATATATATATATATATATATATATATATATATATATATATATATATATATATATATATATATATATATATATATATATATATATATATATATATATATATATATATATATATATATATATATATATATATATATATATATATATATATATATATATATATATATATATATATATGTATATATATGTGTATATATATATATATATATATATATATATATATATATGTATATATGTATATATATATACACATGTATACATGTATATATGTATATATGCATATATGCATATATGCATATGTATATATGTATTTTCCTTCTATATCTGAACAACCGGTTTATAGAAACAATACCTATGAGATAAAGAAGGAAGAAACCTAAAAAGATACGTATGACCTATGGTACGTAACAGCCACAGGAGATCGACCACAGCAGGTCAACCATAGTCGACACAACGTGGTGGATGGTTGTATGTAGATATCTAATACTCCCCCGCAGTCGGAACGGCAGAAGAACGAATGTTCAGACTGGATCGAAACTCATTGAAGACGAACATGGGCAAACCTTTAGTGAAGATATCTGCGTACTGTGATGATGTTGGGACATGAAGAACATACACGTCGCCGAGAGCAACACGCTCCCAAACAAAATACAGGTCAATCTCTACATATTTGGTACGCTAATACTGAACCGGATTGGTGAAGAGGTAGACCGTACTAACATTATCATAGTAGACTAGGGTGGCACGGCGAAGTGGATTGTGTAGCTCCACGAACAATTGGTGCAACCAGCAGGCTTCAACGATGTTGTTTGTGACAGCGCGGTACTCGGCCTCCTCACTTGACCGGGAGAAGGTATGCTACCGCTTTGACGATCAAGAGACGAGGTTGTCACCGAGAAAACACCGTAGCCCAAGGTGGGCTTGCATGTGTTGGGATAGCCTGCCCAATCAGCATCGGAGTACACAACTAGTTCGACGGGTGAAGTGCGGTGAAGGAACAGATCATGCTTAAGAGTCCC
Organism: Bonia amplexicaulis; assembly: GCA_036346245.1. Taxonomy (NCBI): domain Eukaryota; kingdom Viridiplantae; phylum Streptophyta; class Magnoliopsida; order Poales; family Poaceae; genus Bonia; species Bonia amplexicaulis. Next base: position 13,140,754 of record CM070769.1, read on the forward strand.
CGAAGGTACCGTAGGATGCATTTCACCAAAGCAAGATGTGGCACACGTGGATCATGCATGTGAAGACACATCTGCTGCATAGCGTAGGCAATATCAGGGTGAGTGGAAGTCAAGTACTACAAAACACCGGCAAGACTGCGGTAGTGAATCGAATCATCAACTGGAGTGCCTTCACCAGAGAGCTTAGAGTGCGTGTCAATAGGTGTGTTGCAGGGCTTGCAGGTAGACATCCCGGGGCGCTCTAGTACTGGCGCTGGAAAAGAAAGAGAGCACCTTCCTGACGGTGGATTGACATCCCAAAAATGGTGATGTTGACTGAGATCTTTCATGGGAAATTCTTGCTGGAGAGCTGAGATCGTTTGGCGAAGAAGACCATCAGAGGAGGCAGTCAAGACTATGTCATCCACATAAAGCAGTAAGTACACCGTGTCAGCACCCCAGTGGAACACAAAGAGTGATGTGTTTGACTTGGCCTCCACAAAGCCAAGAGATAGTGAAGGACCGAACTGGCAACCAGAGGGGGGGTGAATGGTGCCTTAAAAATTCTCCCACAATTAAACCTAATCTTTTTCTCTGATAGCTAAAGAGCTATGAAGAAGAAGATTGATTGCTTACTGAGGAACAGAGATCGAGAATAACCGCAGCTAACCGAGAGCAAAGAAATCGAGAAGAGAACGGTCGAAAAGTCACTGTGTATTCATTTGACTTTCTGCTGTGGTCGAACGCCAACTCGTGGTCGATCGAGCCAAACGGACTATAGCTATCAGTTCTCTGGACGAACACACGTGGTCGCTGACCAACAGGTGGTCGAACTACCGATGTGGTAGAAACCGAACAGGCGCAGCGCCGGGGCCTCGGTCGAGCATCGCTGAAAACAAGCAGAGAGGAAATCAAAGCAAGGTCGAAAGTCCTCGCCGAGAGAGAAATGAGAGCTGCGGTCGAAAGCTGACTTCAGATAAATACTGCCGTGGTCGAAACCACATCCGAGAGAATCGGATCAAGCCGAAAAAAAGAAGAACATGACCACCGCAATAGACCAACGATGAAATTGCCATGGTCGTAAGAACGAAAACAGTGAATACTCTGTTGTCGGGCGCACGACCGCAAAGCAAGAATTTGAAGAACTTTTTGTTCAGAGATCCAAAACGCATGAAACTTGAAACCTAGTAAGCATGAGATCTCTAGAAGTGAATTTACCAAGAATCTCCAAAGACTTCGCAACGGTCAGAGAGAACAGCAAAGTCGAAATCCTAAACAGAGAGCTTCAGGCGGAAGTTTACAGAAAACGAATTTCTCTCTGATTTGTTCTTTGCTCTCGGAATGGTCTTGCCAACTAGCCTTGAGACATATTCCTAGTTCTGAGCAAATCAAATATAAGCCAACTCTCAAAGGAAATACAGAAGGAACTAAGAATGAAGAGATGGCAAATAAATCAATGAAAGCATCTCAAACGACCTCTCAACCCGGATCACAAACACGGACCCATCTCATATATAAACTCTAACAAGTACAGAGATGAGTCCTCTCAAATCATAACACGGAGGTTTCGCAACCACTCCCCGGGAGGACAAGCTCTACCCTAGAGCTAAACACAGACAAACTCCCACGGAGGGAGAGGCGGGCGCCTTCAAGGCCCAGTGACCAACTCAAACATTCTCGTGCCTCCTCTCCCTTTTATAGCCTCACACCGAGACTAACCCTAATGGATCCATCCATCACCCATACTGGGATAACCCGAAAACCCCATCTAACACCGGTTTTAACACTCACTTTGCCCGCTAACTCAAATGCTTTGCTCGCTATCCCAACAGACCAAGACTTTGCCCGTTAGCGCAAGCAGAATCCACTTCTTTTCTCAGGTGCTTTACCAGAGGGACAGCTTCCCTTGCAGCTTTGGCATTTCTCCAAAATGCCCTCACACTACCTTCCTGTCCATGCTTGCAACCACCTCGCAAGACTAGGTCTCCTTCGGCTTCCCCCGGTCGTTCTGGACCCCAACACCACCTGTGTCTCGTCCCGACCATCCTAGCCTCGCCAGACCTATCTCCGACCGGCCGCACCAGACTCAGGTTCCTCATCGACCACCTTGAGCTTCAAGTCTTCTTTGACTTCACTCACTGCGTTCGGACCTCAACATCTCCCATGTCTAGTCCCGACCACCCAAGCCTCACCAAGACTTGTCTCGTCCATCTCGTCACACACGATCGCATCCGACCTCCGACCATCTCGGACCTTAGCTCCTCCCCGAGCCTAGTCCCGATCCTCCTCGTCGCTGCTCGTCGTGTCCATCATGGTAGCTACTGACTCGGTTCCTCATCTCCGGCCGCAACCACCTCACCACCTCGATCATCTTGGCGCCTCCGACCGTCCGGACCTCAACACCTCCCGTGCCTAGTCCGGTCCTCCCACGCCACCATGAAATAGCTCGAGTCCTGCACCACTGCATAAGCAAACCATCACATAGCACCGCACAATACACATGCACCATCAATCGGCACAAGTATCACAAGACAACACCGGTCGTAAATTCCCTACGACCACTCAAAAGCACACTCAAGAAGTGGTCAAGCCCGAAGACTCCCGCTTCCTTCGACCACACAAAGATCTCATCACGACCTCTTCAAAGCTCGTTACGACCATGCGACACAAGCCACGACCATCGCTAGCTTGCTACGACTTTATCGCACAAAGTCTAGACCTCATACGAGCACTCTGTTGCACCAACCAGAGACACTCGAGCCCATCGTAACCTTCTTGTAGCCTACGACCGCACACAGTTCGCGCACGATCACCGCCAAACAGAGAAACCAAACTCGCACCGCTCAACCCGAGCTCAAGTCTTTTGCACGAAATTAGACTTGTCAAAATGTGTCAAAATGATGAACAAACTAGTCCACAAGGTCCATGACACCGTACAAACCCATACGACAAAACCCCAACAAATCGACCACTTCCGGAGGTCATACGACCGGTTCAAAGATCGCCAATCGACCACGGCCGTCACAGCCGATAACGTGGTCGAACTCCGTCCGACCACGGCCATTTCTCGCGTTAACGTGATCGTAATCGGGTGCACAACGTGGTCGATAACCGGGCGTTACAACGTGGTCGAGCCACCGAGGGCACAACGTGGTCGAACCACCAAACGCATAACGTGGTCGAACCACGAGCACCGCAACGTAGTCGAGACCCACGCGCCAACGTGGTCGACGCTCCTACCGGCTCTCGACCATGTCCAATGTGGTCGAATGGCCCGGTGGCCTCCGACCACGCCCGTAGTGGTCGTAATCACCACAACGTGGTCGCACTCCCAACGTGGTCGAACCACCGAGCACCGAAATGCACCAACGTGGTCGATGTCGAATGTCACAATCGTGGTCGAGCTTGAGCGCCACAACGTGGTCGACTTACCGAGCAATCGACCTACCGACCATGACCACATAGTCGTAAACCCCACCACGACTCACCGACCACGACCAACGAGTCGTAAACTCCGGTGGCTTCCGATTACCTTCAACGTGGTTGTACGACACCGACCACCGCCATTTTCACCGAGGATGCCGCAACGTGGTCGATGACCTTCCGACCACGACCAACGTGGTCGACAAAGACTCGAAGGGTTTCGCCCACGACCAAACGTGGTCGTATGACACCCAACGTGGTCGTGCTCCACACCGAGACTTTCGACCACGGCTAAACTTGTCGAGAAGGCCACAACGTGATCGTAGATCTCCGAGCATGGTCGTATAGCCTTCCGACCACCGCACGCAGACCGACCGACTTCGATTGCGCCTGCACTCGCCGAGGAAGCCGTAACGTGGTCGTAGCCGCCCGATCACGCCGAGTGGTCGTAAACTTCCCAAGAGACCTCCGACCACTGCTCAATGCCTCACTCGGTTCCAACTAAGGACAACGAGCGTAAGCGATCACGACAATTTAAGGCTTACGACTTTGCAAAGTCAAGACAAACCTCAAAACCAAACTCAATCTTTCTAGATCAAGAGTCAATTACTCATCACAACCATGGGGTGACCTCCACATGGTCTCACAGATAGGATATGTGAGGCAAAGCGATCGTACCATGCACGAGGAGCTTACTTCAAACCATAAAGAGATTTGTTGAGCCGACAAACATGGTTGGGTTGATCAGGGCCAACAAATCCAGAGGGTTGCACACAGCAGATAGTATCAGATAGAGTGCCATGCAGAAAGACGTTCTTGACGTCAAACTGATGAATCGGCTAGTCTCAAGATAGTGCCAATGTGAGCACAATGCAGATTGTAGCAGGCTTAACCACGAGACTAAAGGTCTCATCAAAATCAATGCCAGGGCGCTGTGTGAAACCACGAAGAACCCAACAAGCCTTGTACCGATCAAACGAACCATCCAAGAGAAATTTGTGCCGAAAAATCCATTTTCCACCACATTAACTCTAGGTGGACTTGGAATAAGGTTTGTATTCCTCAGTCATAGTGTCCCGGTGTGTTTTGGGCACAGGGGGAGCACCGTGGCCTGTAGATTGAGTCGTTGAACTGGAAGAGAAAATCTGGACTTTTCGGGCGTAACCATATGATTATCATTGGCTGTCGGTGTAATAGGGATGGTTGCCGGCGGGCGAGAGACGACGCTGGCTCCGCTGGCATCAACCTGAGGCGTAAAGCCATTAGGGGCAGCAGGGTTGGCGGAGTCACCCGCAACGGCAGATGAGAGTGCGGGTGCCGAGGGCGGCACACATCTGGCACGTCGGCTGGTCGACAATGGCTGGTCGACCATGGCAAGTCCAGGAGGAGGCGGCGAGCCGGCCGAGCGTGACCACGACCCAGTGTGGCGGAGCAGGCTAACAGGGGTCGGCACCACCGGGCGACGTTGGGCGCCAAGACCAGCGGGACGAGGACCTACCGATAGTGGCGAAGGGCGGCCGATGCTTGGGGAATCTGCCGGCACTGTGTCCCGCAACAACTTGTAATCAATTGGCAAGGTGAAGTGGCACAATCGGATAAAAAATCAAGGTCAGAGGGAGCGCAGGAGGGGCTTCGGCAAAGGGGAAGGGGGACTCATCAAAAGAGACATGGCGGGAGGTGATGATTTTGTTAGACGAAAGATCAAGACACCAGTAGCACTTGCATCCGAAGATGCAAAGATACGAGTAGGAGGGGGCAACACCGTAGAGGGCAAAGAAGAGAGTAGAAAAATTAAGAGGTTTGGTGGGGTGGCGATTAAGGAGATAGGTGGCAGTGTAGAAGGCTTCTACCCAAAAAGTGAAAGGGAGGTTAGCCTGAAACATGAGCAATTGCATGATGTAATTTATGGTGCGAATGATGTGTTCGGTTCTCCCATTTTGCTGAGAAGTATAGGGATACGACATGCAGAGTGCAATGTAGTGGGTAATGAAGAAAGTGCGAGCGGTGGAATTGTCGAACTTACGACCGTTGTCACGCTGAACATTCTTTATGGTGGCGTCGAACTCGGTGCGAACATAAATGACAAATTGAGAAATGTGAGTGAAGGTGTCAGACTTACGACGCAAAGGAAAAGTCTAAAGAAAATAGGAGCAGTCATCCAGAATAATAAGATAATATTTATAACCAGACACACTGGCGATAGGAGAGGTGCAAAGATCACAATGTAGTAAATAAAAAATATGACTAGCCTAAGAGGAGAAAGTGCTAAACGACAAACGCACATTGCGGCCAAGCTGACACGAATGACAGAGGGATTCAGACGTAGTTTTATTGTATGGAAAAACACTAGAACTAGCGAGCTTAAACAAATCTTCATGACCAATGTGCCCAAGACGACGATGCCACGTGGAGTAGGAGGTGGCAGCAAGAGCATGGGGACTGGCAGAGGACTGGTGAAATGAATATAAGTCACCAAAACTATTGCACCTAGCATTCACACTCTTGGTACGAAGATCCTTCACAAAGAAACCATAGGGATCAAATTCCACAGAACAATTATTAGCAATTGTGAACTGACGAACGGAAATAAGATTTATGATTATATGTGGAGTGACAAGAACATGACGCAAAGAGAAAGGGTATGGGTGGTGGGGAAAGACAGCGAGCAGGTGGAGGTAATGGGCAGCATTGACCCATTATAGACAATGATGCTAGGAGTAGACGTGGAGGGGGGTGAAAAGTAGAGAGAGTACCGGCGTCTGAAGTCATGTGCAAAGACGCACCCGAATCTATATACCATTCGGTGGTGGAGGAAGGCAATGTAAATGTCATTTTACTGAAAGCGTTGGCGAGCTGCTGTTAGTCCCAAGAGCCGACACCAAACATGGGGGGTCCACGGTGCTGACTGGGGTAGCTGAGGAGGGCCGCCATTGCCATCGATGTTTCTAGGAGAGGGCCGGCACACTGAACTGGACGCCAGGATAGTCGAGAGGGGGTGCGACAGCGAGAGCATGGGACACTGGGCACGACGGTGGAGTTGGCACATTGGGCCGAGGACCGAGGACGCCATCAGCACGGTGTGGCCACACCTGAACAATCCCAGTCCATGGGTTAAAAAAGGATGGCCACCCCATCTGCCCAGCTTTGTTGGCTGCATGGCCGGTGGCAGCTGGTCCGCTGGCCCTGTGAAAGCATCTAGGCCCCTAAAAATGATTTCGGTAATTAATGAGTTTATATGAATATGGGACTAACTGTTTAATGAGTGTTTAAAGGTTAAGTCCAGGTTATGGTTGACAAATGCAAGCCAAAGGATAAGGATGAAGATCAAACATGGTTCAAGATAGAGGTATTTTTAGAATAGGATCCCCTTTTTTAATTTTACCGGTCTTAGGAGAATGGTGGAAGACCGGATTATAGGATAAATAATCGTACCATAAAGAGGGATCATGGCAAGTAGCTTGATAGCAATTCTTAAGTGTCCATGGATCAACTAGGATCATGCATTCTTGAAAAATCTGTTTTAAAAGCCAAAACGTGCTCGTCTCGACGGTAGTTCCGAAGTTAACGTCGGTACTACCGTCGAGCGGTAGTACCATTGGAAAATCGGAACTACCGCGATCGAAGCACGAACCTCAAGCGCACCCATTTTTCCAGAGCACCCTCCGACTCATTTCCAAAATCGAGGAAGCGGTAGTTCCACTGTCCGAGCGGTACTACCGCCACGTGTAGTTCGGAGGAATCGAGCCTTTTTCCAGAGCACCCTCCGGACTCATTTCCAAAACCGAGGAAGCGGTAGTTCCGTTGTCGAGCGGTACTACCGGCCATGTAGTTCCGGAGGTGGATCGGACCCTTTCTCCAGAGCACCCTCCGGATGCCCCCGAGTTTTAAGAGAGCGGTAGTTCACTGCCGAGCGGTACTACCGCCACGTAGTAGTTCGAGGGAATCGGAGCCTTTTTCCAGAGAGTGACTTTTGAGCTCGGCTCTGCGGTAGTACTGCTGCCGACTTTCTTGTACTACCGGTGAGCGGTAGTACCGGACTTTACAACGTCGGTAGTACCGCACCGGATGCATCAACCATCACCGCAGAAGCTCGACATAGCCGCTCGATGCGTTAGATGGGGAGGTATTACGGCCTCGGCCGTGTAGTTCCTTCGCCTCGATTTTTCGGAATTTGTTCCAAACGGCTAGTTTTGGTAGGTGGAAGGTATAAATACCGCACCAACGCTCATAGACATAAGTTAGAGACTCTATTGATCATTCTTGAGCATTGGGCATTCACTCCACACCTACTTTCACTCTTGAGCATTCATTTGAGGTGTTTGAGCAAAAAGTGCATAGCATTCATTAGTTTGATCCTTGGCACTAGTTTGCAATCAAGCGAAGCTCGTGGTTTGTTACTCTTTGTGCTTGCCAAGCACCGGACGATTGGGAGAAGCTTGATCGGTGATCTTCTCAAAGAAGCTTGTGAGAAGACCCGCTTTCGTGTGAAGGTTGGAGCTCGCCTACCGGAGCGGGAAGAGCTACCACTAGTGATCGAGGTGCTTCGACTTAATTCGTGGAGCCGGTTCGATTCGTTCGAGCTAACCTCAACGTGGACTAGTGGGAACCGGCAAGTTTCCGATACCACGGTAAAAACATCGAAGTGTGCACATCTCTCTTTTACTTTCAAGTAGCTCTAAGTTTACTTGCTTAGTACCTTGTTTAGCCTTTGTTAGTACTAGTTTTGCTATTTGCTTGACTAGTATTGTGTAGGGTTAAATCGTCTTTCATTCTTGTTCTTAGAATTAAAGAAATTTAATCAAGTTAAAAAGAAAATTTAAAAACCGTCTATTCACCCCCCTCTAGTCGGTATCCTTGATCCTACACCCTGCTCAAGCCGCCGTTCCCACCGTTGCCATCGGTGCCCTTGTGATGACGATGGTTGCGGCTGTTGTTCTTCCCGTAGCAGTTGTTCCCGTCGTTGCCGCCGCCACCCCACCTAGGCTCGGAGGGCGGGAACCGTCTTGTCCAACAGCGAGGAAAACAGAGGGCGACGTGGCCGGTCTGGATTTCTTGGTGATCTCCTCGAGAAGATGCGAACGAGTGAACATAGGAAACAACTGTTGTATCTTGAGGAAAATTGTAAATGAGGGTTACGTCATGGCGCTTGATCCATTGAATCCAACGGATCAAGACGGGCGAAATGCTCATTTAGATGCCCAAGCAATGAATGCTATTTTTGGAGCTTTAAACGCGGATGAGTTCAATAGGGTAAGTAATCTTGAGACGGCTCACGCTATTTGGACAACCCTTTTCGAAATCCATGAAGGGACATCCACGGTTAAAGAAGCAAAATTACATCGGCTTAGGATCAAATATGAGACATTCACAATGTTGCCTCATGAGGACATCAATGAGATGTACACACGACTCAACAATATTGTGAATGAGCTCAAAGGCCTCGGTACTAACCTTTCCGATCTTGATATTGTGAGAAAGATGCTTAGGGCTTTGCCGGAGAAATACGAAATGTTGGTGACACTCTTCCTCAACTCACCGGAGTTAGCAATAATGACTCCAACACAACTATTGGGCAACCTCATCACAAATGAGCTATACAAGAAGGATAAGGAGGAGCTCTTGGAGCAATCCTCATCAAAAGGCAAAAAGATCACCGCCTTCAAAGCCAAAGCGGTGGTAAGTGAAGAATCAAGATGATGAGGAAAACTCAAGAAGAACTTGCTCTTCTAGTAAGAAGAATGAACAAGTTCATGAGAAGGCGCTCAAACCAAGCGCAAACTATGACAAGGCAAAGAAGGGGCACTCCTACTCCAACAAGCGATATAGCAACATCCGTTGCTATGAATGTGATGAGAAAGGGCACATTGCCTCAAATTGCCCCAACAAGAAAGATGACAAAGAGAAGTCATCAAACAAGAAGAGCTACAACGGCAAGAAGAAGCTTTTTAAGAAGCTTCACAAAGATGGCAAGAATGAAGCTCACATTGGAGAGTGGGATTCCGAAGAGGAGTATTCCGACTCCGACTCAAGTGAGGATGAGTCCTCCAAGAAGAAGGGACTTGTCGGAATTGCAATCAAGGAGGCTCCATCACTATTCTCCACTCCAACTTGCCTCATGGCAAAAGGAGATAAGATAAAATTTCTTGATGATGATGAGCCCTCATATGATGATCTTATGGATATGCTTGTTGAACTAAATGAATTTCTTAGAAAAGAAAAATCAAAATTTAAGATCTTGAAGAGGGAACATACAACTCTACAAGAATCTTATAAGGAGCTAAAAGAAGCTCATGATTTGCTTATCCATGAAAAATCTTGCACTAGCATTGGAATAACTTGTGATATTATAAATGAAATGCCTAGTGTAAAAGTATCTAAACCTAGCATATCTACATCATGTGATGAACTCCTTGCCATGCCATGCTCTTCTAATATTGATTCTAGAAATGCTATATCCTTTGTTCATGATGATTTACTTGTTCATGAAAACAAAGATTTAAAAGAACAAGTGTTAAAATTGAACAAAAGCTTGGAAAGAGCATACAAAGGAAAGGCTACACTTGATAAACTATTAAGTGATCAAAGATGTTCATTCAACAAAGAAGGACTTGGGTACATTCCCAAGAAAGGTAAGAAACCGGTATACAAGCCCCCAAGGTTTGTAAAAGAAAATGGTAAGTATTGTACTAAATGCCGGGATTTGGGACATGAGTCTCAAAATTGTTCTAAGGGTAAGATTCAATCTATTGGTTTATATGACTCATGTTATATGCTTAGAAAAACTGAAAATGGAAATATTATTGCTCATTTCATTGGCACCTCGATTTTGGGTGCTAAAAGGAAATCCATTTGGGTGCCCAAAACCTTGGTTACTAACCTCCAAGGACCCAAACAAATTTGGGTACCTAAAAGAACTTGATTTTCTTTTGTAGGTGAACTACAAAACCGGTGGAAGGCATTGGGTGTTAGATAGTGGATGCACCCAACACATGACCGGAGACCGGAAAATGTTCACCACCTTTGAGAGCGGGAGCAATGAGAAAATCACCTTTGGGGACAATAGCAAAGGAAAGGTACTTGGTTTGGGTAAAATTGCTATCTCAAATGACCTTTCTATTTCCAATGTATCTTTAGTAGAAACCTTAAATTTTAATTTGCTATCCGTGGCTCAATTATGTGATTTAGGCTTAACTTGTTCTTTCTCTAAAGAAAATGTCATTATTTCAAAAGAAAATGAAAAGGAAATTGTTTTCAAAGGTTTTAGATTTGGAAATCTTTATTTAGTGGATTTCACTTCAAATGAGTCTTGCTTAAAAACTTGTTTAATTGCAAAAACATCTTTGGGTTGGTTATGGCATAGAAGGTTAGGTCATATGGGTATGATTCAACTTAAAAAGCTTTTCAAACATGACTTAGTTGTTGGCTTAAAAGATGTGAAGTTTGAGAAAAATAGACTTTGTAGTGCTTGCCACGCCGGGAAGCAAGTTGCAAACTCTCATCCTTCCAAAAGTATCATGTCAACATCTAGGCCATTGGAACTCTTACATATGGATTTGTTTGGGCCAACAACCTATAAGAGTATCGGAGGCAATAGTTATTGTTTAGTCATTGTAGATGACCACTCTAGATATACATGGGTGTTCTTCTTAAATGACAAAGGCGAAACCTCCTAATTTTCAAAAGTTTCTCAAAAGAGCCCAAAATGAATTTGATTTTAAAATAAAGAAAATTAGAAGTGACAACGGTTCGAGTTCAAAACACTAAAATTGAAGATTTTGTGATGAACTTGGAATAAAGCATGAACTTTCCACAACCTACACCCGAACAAAATGGAGTTGTAGAAAGGAAAATCGAACATTAATTGAAATGGCTAGGACAATGCTTGATGAATATAATACTTCGATAGATTTTGGGCGGAAGCTATTAACACCGCTTGTCATGCCATAAATCGCCTTTATTTGCATCGTCTTTTGAAAAAGACCTCCTATGAACTTCTCATTGGGAGAAACCCAACATTTCCTACTTTAGAGTATTTGGGTGCAAATGCTACATCTTGAGAAAGGGTGTTCGGCTCTCTAAATTTCAATGTCGATGTGATGAAGGATTTTTATTAGGATACTCTTCAAATAGCAAAGCTTATAGAGTTTTCAATAAAAATTCGGGTTTGGTTGAAGAATCTTGTGATGTGCAATTTGATGAAACTAATGGCTCTCAAGAAGAGCAAGATAATTTGGATGATGTAGGAGAAGAAGGATTACGCAAAGCCATGGAAAACATGCAAATTGGCGACATCAAGCCAAAAGAAGATACTACATCACCCACCTCATCAAGACAAGTTGAACCACCTACCTCTTCAACTTCAAACGATGTACAAGAAATAGATGATGAAGCAAAAGATCAACAACAACCCTTCAAGATCCATAATGCAATTGCAAAAGATCATCCAATAGATCAAATATTGGGTGATGTAAGTAAAGGTGTTCAAACTCGCTCTAGAGTAGCTTCATTTTGTGAACATTATTCGTTTGTATCTTCTCTTGAGCCAAAGTTTGTAGAAGAAGCTCTAGATGATCCGGATTGGACAAATGCCATGCATGAAGAGCTAAACAACTTCTCCAAAAATGATGTATGGACATTGGTGGAAAGGCCCAAGGAGCAAAATGTGATTGGTACAAAATGGGTCTTTCGAAACAAACAAGATGAGAACGGACTTGTGGTAAGAAATAAAGCAAGGTTAGTTGCTCAAGGCTACACTCAAGTTGAGGGTTTAGATTATGATGAAACCTTTGCACCCGTAGGTAGACTTGAGTCAATTAGAATCTTGTTAGCTTTTGCATCTAGCTTTGATATTAAATTATTTCAAATGGATGTTAAAAGTGCCTTCTTAAATGGAACTATCTCCGAACTTGTCTATGTTGAACAACCTCCGGGATTCGAAGATTTAAAATATCCCAATCATGTATACAAGCTCTCTAAGGCGCTATATGGTTTAAAACAAGCTCCTAGAGCATGGTATGAGCGCCTTCGAGATTTTCTTGTTTCAAAAGGATTTAAAATTGGTAAAGTAGATACCACTCTATTCACAAAAGTTATCAATGATGATTTCTTTGTTTGTCAAATATATGTTGATGATATTATATTTGGTTCTACTAATCAAGACTTTGCAAAGAATTTGGTGATATGATGTCTAGGAATTTGAAATGTCAATGATTGGTGAACTAAGCTTTTCTTTGGACTACAAATCAAGCAATTAAAGATGGGACTTTCATAAGCCAAACAAAGTATGTAAAAGACTTATTCAAGAAGTTTGGGATGGAAGATGCGAAACCTATCAAAACACCAATGGCAACAAATGGGCATCTAGACCTCGACGAAGGAGGTAAGTCGGTAGATACTAAGCTTTATAGATCTATGATTGGTAGTCTGCTCTATCTTACCGCATCTAGGCCCGATATCATGTTTAGTGTTTGTATGTGTGCTAGGTTTCAAGCTTCTCCAAAAGAATGTCATTTAAAGGCCGTAAAAAGGATTTTGAGATATTTAAAATATTCCTATAACATAGGGCTTTGGTATCCTAAAGGTGCTAAATTTGAATTAATTGGATATTCGATTCGATTATGCGGGTTGCAAAGTGGATAGAAAAAGCACCTCGGGATGTTGTCAATTCTTAGGAAGATCCTTAGTTTCTTGGTCTTCAAAGAAACAAAATTCTGTAGCACTTTCAACCGCCGAAGCCGAATATGTTTCCGCCGGAAGTTGTTGTGCTCAATTATTGTGGATGAGGCAAACTTTGATGGACTATGGAATCAATTTTGATAAAGTGCCTTTATTGTGTGATAATGATAGTGCTGTCAAAATCTCAAACAATCCAGTCCAACACTCAAGAACCAAGCATATAGATATCCGTCACCATTTCTTGAGAGATCATGTTGGGAAGGGAGATATTTGCATTAGCCACATCCGGACCGAAAACCAATTAGCGGACATTTTCACCAAGCCTTTAGATGAAAGCCATTTTTGCAAACTTAGGAGTGAGTTAAATGTCTTAGACTATTCCAACATTGCATAATTTTATGGCTCACTTAAATGCATACTTCTTTGGAGTGGCTTGGACAATGTTATGCAAAAGGTTCTTGTGAAAAAGTTTTTAAAATTTGATTAAATGCAAAAAATTATTTAAAATTATTATTTTAATACATTTAATGCATAATGATCCTTAAAGATGTTAGTTGAGTGCAAAAACTAGGGATCATTTGCATACTATACCTTTCTCCTCAAAGTTCTGCAAGTCCCAGAAAAATCGGTACTACCGCAGTCGCAAGCGGTACTACCGTTGAGCGGAACTACTGCCGCACGGCATGAACTACCGGATTTGACTTAAAAATTCGGGGAGGTTTCAAACCCTATTTCCCTGCGGCCTCTCTCTCTCCCTCTCTTTCCCCGCGCCGCACGGTTCTTCCGCTCCCTTCCGCCGCCTCTCTCCTCTCTCTCTCTCCCTCTCAAAACTCCACAAAAACCACACTCGGATCTTCAAATCCGCTCGGTTTTTCCTCGGATTTTTGAGCCTTGCGACTTCCCCAGTGATCTCCTCCTCCATCCCTCAAGGTATTTCGGATCATCCCCATCTTTTATTGTCTCTTTGAACCCTAGATTGATTTTTTAGGGTTTTTCAAAATGCGGATGATTTCTTGCGGTTTAAACTAGGGTAAATGTGGTATTTTGGTATCTAGAGGTGTTTACACACACATTCCATGGATTCAATCCAAGAAAATACCAAAATCTCAAACCCATTGCTTAACCCTAGAATCGGTCAGGCGAGCGGTACTACCGGCCGACTGGAGCGGTACTACCGCCGAGCGGTACTACCGGCCCCAGAACGGCGGTACTACCGATTGCCCTGATTAAACAGCAACTTCTTTCAATTCCTTTTCAATTCTATTTGATCCATCCTAGTAAGGCTCTAATACTGTATCTTCTTCCTTTTAGATGCCTGTTACTAGGAGAGCGACTAGGAGACTTTACTCCTCTGCCGGACAGTCAGGAGAGTCCTCCGCCACTCCCGCCGCCTCGAGGCCTCTCGGAAGGCGGCCAGACCGTGGCAAAGGTCCGGTGAGGAGGCAGAGTCTCGAGGGAGAGGCGAGCCACAGCAGCAGCAGATAGCTCTCCGTGGAAGAATCGAGGAGGATCTCACCGGAGGAAGATCCTCAAATCGACTTGAGGAAGATTTGCAGAAGACTATATTAGACTTCGTCATGAAATCGACGAAGTTACCCTCCAACTCCATCAACCCCAAGTTTCACACCAAGTTTCAGGAGCAAATCTTTGATCAGCTATATGGAGAGAGTCGACAGTTTGCTGATCATAAGTGGGTTGATTGGGAGCACTTGTTCTCCATTGACAAGTATGATGGCACTCTCGAGCTCTTTCGTGTGTGGATCGCATCGGTGGCGACGCCTTCTGATCGACTACAATGAGGAGATCATTCGTCAGTTTTATGCTACAGTGCACATATCCTCAGACTTTCAGCACTTGACATGGATGACAGTGTGCACGTAGTTGGAGGCTACAAAACATGAGTTTGAGTTAGCCCTGAGAGCTGAGTTGAGTGGGCATGAGAAGGTGTATGACAAGCCAGCTCTCGAGATCTCCGCTTTCTCTTCCTTCTACAACCTCAATGAGAGGTCTGTCCCCGGCACCTTGGTTGGTCTTCTCCCTATTCCTAGCATCATCAATAGGATTATCAACCATACTATTCTTCCCAAGAGTGGGAATTTTGATGCCATAAGAGGACATGCTTGGAATCTCATAGATTACATTATGAGGGGTCAGAAATTTGATGTGGTGGACTTGATCATCAGGGAGATAGCTTCCTCCAAGAATGACAGGATCAAGCGCATCAATTATGGACCCTACATTTTTGCCTTGATTGAGATCAAGTTCGATTTGAGGCGGCTACAACAAGCGACATAAGGCATATAAGCCGAGACCTGAGCCTCCCATCCCCACTGCCGCCAGAGCTCGACAGTCAGATCCAGAAGTAGGAGGATCTTCAAGCGAAGACCAGCAGCCTCTGCTGCTGAGCGAGCAGAGTCGCTAGTTCCTCGGTGATGTGGCATCTTTATCTCAGATTTATGCCACCCTGCTTCAGATGAGA
The DNA here is from genome assembly GCA_036346245.1 of Bonia amplexicaulis. Lineage (NCBI taxonomy): Eukaryota > Viridiplantae > Streptophyta > Magnoliopsida > Poales > Poaceae > Bonia > Bonia amplexicaulis. The sequence goes on from CM070769.1 coordinate 13,156,310, forward strand.
GACTCTCAGGCCGAGGGGTTTGCCTCCCTCTCTTCTCGCATGGACTCCCTGGATGGGCGTGTTGCAGCCATCGAGCAGTCCCTGTCTCAGCCTCCTTCGCCCATGCGCTATAGTCGTCACCGCCGTCGCGATCCTTCTCCTCCCGGTCCCCAGGAGTAGCTTCTTTTGGTATTTGATGCCAAAGGGGGAGAAGAATGAAAACTAGGGCTATTAGGGCTATCTATCTCTATTATATGTTTTTATGGATGATTGTAATGAACTTGGTTATCTATGCTTTTGGATGATTGGATGTATTCTGGATATGTAATGACTATTGTTTACTTCTATGAAATTGTTTCTATCACTTGTTTCATGTTATGATCTCAATTGTGTATCTTGTCAAAATTGTGATAAAAATGAGATTTTTTGTACTCTTGTAAAATTTCATGCACAAATTTAGGGGGAGTATCACCCCTCTTTGACTTTAAAAAAGAAAATTCATATTCTTGCCAAAATGAAAATCATTGCTAGAATTTTCTCTTTTCAAAAAGTCACAAAAGAATATACAACTAATTGTCAAAATAAGTGGTATATTCAAACATTAAATTTCCATATAAAGTGTGTTGTCATCAATTACCAAAAAGGGGGAGATTGAAAGCATCTAGGCTCCTAAAAATGATTTCGGTAATTAATGAGTTTATATGAATATGGGACTAACTGTTTAATGAGTGTTTAAAGGTTAAGTCCAGGTTATGGTTGACAAATGCAAGCCAAAGGATAAGGATGAAGATCAAACATGGTTCAAGATAGAGGTATTTTTAGAATAGGATCCCCTTTTTCAATTTTACCGGTCTTAGGAGAATGGTGGAAGACCGGATTATAGGATAAATAATCGTACCATAAAGAGAGATCATGGCAAGTAGCTTGATAGCAATTCTTAAGTGTCCATGGATCAACTAGGATCATGCATTCTTGAAAATCTGTTTTAAAAGCCAAAGCGTACTTTCTCGTCGGACGTGCGGTAGTTCGCGATTTTCAACGTCGGTACTACCGTCGACGATCGGAAGTACCGAACCTCAAGCGACTCATTTTTCCAGAGCACCCTCCGGACTCATTTCCAAAATCGAGAAGCGGTAGTTCATTGTCCGAGCAGTACTACCGCCACGTGTAGTTCCCGAGGGAATCGAGCCTTTTTCCGAGAGCACCCTCCGGACTCATTTCCAAAATCGAGGAAGCGGTAGTTCCACTGTCGAGCGGTACTACCGCCACTGTAGTTCGGAGGTGGATCGGACCCTTTCTCCAGAGCACCCTCCGGATGCCCCCGAGTTTTAAGAGAGCGGTAGTTCACTGTCGAGCGGTACTACCGCCACGTGTAGTTCCGGAGGAATCGAGCCTTTTTCCAGAGTGACTTTTGGAGCTCGGCTCAGCGGTAGTACGCGCCGACTTTCTTGATACTACCGGTGAACGGTAGTACGGACTTTACAACGTCGGTAGTACCGCGCCGACGGACCAGCGGTCACCGCGAAGCTCGACATAGCCGTTCGATCGTCCGATAGGGGAGCAGACTACTGGCCTCGGGCCGTGCCAGTAGTTCCGCTCTCATACGATTTTTCTGGAATTTGTTCCAAACGGCTAGTTTTGGTAGGTGCAAGGTATAAATACCCGTACCACTGATTTTTCTTGAGCATTGGGCATTCACTCCACACCTACTTTCACTCTTGAGCATTCATTTGAGGTGTTTGAGCAAAAAGTGCATAGCATTCATTAGTTTGATCCTTGGCACTAGTTTGCAATCAAGCGAAGCTCGTGGTTTGTTACTCTTTGTGCTTGCCGGCACCTGGACGATTGGGAGAAGCTTGATCGGTGATCTTCTCAAAGAAGCTTGTGAGAAGACCCGGCTTTCGTGTGAAGGTTGGAGCTCGCCTACCCGGAGCGGGGAAGAGCTACCACTAGTGATCGAGGTGCTTGCTTAATTCGTGGAGCCGGTTCGATTCGCTCGAGCTAACCTCAACGTGGACTAGTGGGAACCCAAGCAAGTTTCGATACCACGGTAAAACATCAAGTGTGCACATCTCTCTTTTACTTTCAAGTAGCTCTAAGTTTACTTGCTTAGTACCTTGTTTAGCCTTTGTTAGTACTAGTTTTGCTATTTGCTTGACTAGTATTGTGTAGGGTTAAATCGTCTTTCATTCTTGTTCTTAGAATTAAAGAAATTTAATCAAGTTAAAAAGAAAATTTAAAAACCGTCTATTCACCCCCCTCTAGTCGGTATCCTTGATCCTACACCCTGCTCAAGCCGCCGTTCCCACCGTTGCCATCGGTGCCCTTGTGATGACGATGGTTGCGGCTGTTGTTCTTCCCGTAGCAGTTGTTCCCGTCGTTGCCGCCGCCACCCCACCTAGGCTCGGAGGGCGGGAACCGTCTTGTCCAACAGCGAGGAAAACAGAGGGCGACGTGGCCGGTCTGGATTTCTTGGTGATCTCCTCGAGGAGAAGATGCGAACGAGTGAACATAGGAAACAACTGTTGTATCTTGAGGATTGGCACCATAACAGAGAACTTCTCGTTAAGGCCGCGAAGGATGGACAACACAAGTGTTCGGCCAGATATAGGTTGCCGAGATCGCCAAGACCATCTGCCATACTCTTGAAGTTTGCGACAAAAATCAGATATTGATAAAATCATCTTGAACGTAGTTGCAGAATTCTGCCTCCATGTACAGAGCACGGATCTCTTTGTTGCCAAAGAATTGGTGCTCAAGATTCGTCCACACGATGTGGGCAGTAATGGTGGGGGACATGACGATCTCTAAGAGGTCCGCAACAATGATGCCGTAAGCCACGACAAAACCACGTAGTCCATGCGTACGCAATCCACCTGATCGAGAAGGGGTTATCGTCGAAGAGGACGTGGTCTGTCAAGGCGTACTTGCCGAGCGTGACGAGGAAAAAGCCGCACCACTTTTCATAGTTAACAGAGGTAAAGTCGATGATGACCTAGATAAGGGCGTTGATGTTGAGGACGCCAATAGCTTGGGCACAAAGGGCAACGATGGCTTATTCTGGTTGCTTGTTGACGCTGTGGGCAAGATTAGCAGCCGAGATCTACTGGCTTTCAGTAGCGAGCACCTCCTGTCACACGTGATCGACAGCAACCACAACGATGGCATGAACCCAACGGTTCTCAACGGCAACAGCGTTGATCGAAGCCACGTGAGCGGCCAAAACCGCCTGAGCCACCTGGTCAACAAAACCAAACTACCTCTACACCGTTGTTTCAAAACGACTTATCAAGACAGTATTTTTAAAGCTGCTTATCGATTTATCTACATTTAGTTTGTTCACACAAACACTCATGTTAAAACTAAAAAACATATGCCACATAAACCATACGCCACGGTAGAGAAGACCCACCCTATAGAGAGTACAGGTAAAGCTACAATGAGATTCTCGGCCGTGAAAGGAAGGAAATCAGTACACATGCTTCACTACTTCACTACAGAATGGAAGAGGGAATACATGTAACCCAACCAACCCGAAAAAGGAGGGGAGACACGATGATCTTTCCCCCAGTTTGACATTCACCAAACACTGAATGTCCTCGACTACAGCGTGAGCAAGTGCAGGCAGGCTCTAATCCTCAGTATCCTTTGGTAAGGTCACTGAAGCAGATAGCAAATTCCATAGTTGAAATACACAGGAACACAGCCATACAGACAGTTACTGTAACATGTACCGATCGTCGCTGATGTCTCCTTTTCTTGGCGTCATTGGTGGAATGCCAATGGCTTCCAGTAAGGCCGTTTGCGGTGATGGTAACTTTTCTGTTGTCAGTGATGGGCCCAATGAGGGTGTATCTGTATTATCAGATGCAAACTTTCAACTTCTGCTCAAGTGCTCATTCTATTGAGAGCTCTTCCAGTTATACTGAAGGTTATTGAAGCTGTTTGCTGCTCTAAGCCCCCCCAGTAGTTGGTTTCCTATGTCATGCTGCTGTTGCTGGTGGTGGTGGTTCAACTGTGTCAGGTCATGTGCACTGTGGTTCATCCCAATCCTCCCATTCATTGCCATTGCATTATTTCCCATTGTTGTTCTCAATCCACTCGCTGCAGATGGACCAAGGCCACCGCCCATTGCCCCAAATCCCATTCTACTAATTCCGGAGCTGTTTGCCATGGGGTTACCAACTAAGGAGTTAACCCCATTGAGACCAGGGTTAATTGCATTTGCCCTCTTCATATCACTTACCACTGGCCCAATACCATTCATCTGCAAGATTCTCTGGACCGAGCTTTGTGGCTCATTTGGTTCAGCTTCCTGAGGTCGACTTGCAGGTGCTTGCATAGGAGGTAAGTTTGACGATGTAGTTGGCGAGTTCAACTGGCTTGCGTGCTGAGCAGGCATCATGTTGCTATTTGAGGCTGAGGGTGCTGGGGAAGGAAAAGCTGCGGGTGCATTTGACTGCATGGAGCTTGTTGAGGTGGCCTTGGAAACTTGAGCATTGTTTACACTATTATACAGACCATTGCTACTGCTTGTTGGATGGTCCTGTCTGGAATTTATTGAGCCGTGGCGGAGACCAACAACCGATGATGGAGCAGATGTAGACGGTGCACAATTGAGATAATTGTTTGATGTAGCATCTGCCTTGCCAGAAGCAGAAACCTGCATCCCGGTTGTAGGAGCAGAGTTTTGACCACTCTGGTTAGAACTCTGTGGAACAGATTGCTGCTCCTCAGGTTGCTGCTGAGGTTGAATGGGAGTGATCCCTGAAGGCGTCCTCCTAGGGAAGTTATGCAAGCTATCTGAAACAAATAATGATGGTACATGTTAAAATTTGGCAAAAGAAACAAACTACAGTATATCATGGTATTGCCTTTGCTTGTTAAATCTGGACAAATGCACTCTTGACTTGTAAGCACTAAATGCATCTGCATGACCAACATTTTTTAGACTTCATTCCCATCTATTTTGGATAACAGCCTTCAGAAACTAAGATGTGAAGGCCAAGTCAAACATGCATTCCTACCCATTCTGCAAAATAGACAAGAGCCTTGAGAAAACCAAGATGAGAATGACCAATAGCAAACTGCCCATAACATTTTTTTAACGAGTAAATTTGTTCAGTACCATCACAACCGTTCACAACTTACAAAATACCATCACAAAGGACAGGAGCTGCAAAATACCATCGCAAAGGCCTAAAAACATGCAAAATACCATTGCTGTGACGTTTTTCGTCCGTTGTTGTGCTAACCTCCTTTTTGGTGAGAGAAGCATTCATAAATGACTGTTTTGCCCTTATGGCCTTCTTCTCTCTTCAGCTAGTTCAAGAAAACAGAGGAGCAGGGTGCTGCTCTCACCAGAGGTGAAGGAGCTTGGACAAGCCCCAGGAATAGCAAAAACGAGTTAAGAGTGTCAACTAGCTGTTTGGTGGTATCGACATGGGGCTGCGGTGGGCAACGGCGTCTTGGCGACGAGCAGGCGACAAGGAAGAGGGAGGCAATTGTGGCAGGGGTGCGCTGGTGCACAGGAGGTTGGGCAGGGTTCATGGTTAGGTAGAACACATCGGTATGATACTCCGATGGTGGGTAATCGTCACGAATTCCACGGAGGACGCGACAATGACGAGACAATGGTACAACAAGCAACGGAGAAGGCGGCATGTTCCAACTCGGCTGCAAGAAGGATGGAAAAATAAGTGGTAAAGGTGAATTTCAGGGGTTTGGGAACACGTTGTGACGTGGCTATGCAGGCCATATTCTCACCGAAGGGGGAGATCGAGGGGAGCCGCAACGCTGTCTTCGTCTTAAAAATAGGTGAGCTTTGGCCACCACCAAATTTGACTTCCCCATCCGCAATTTCCTCAATACCCCACCACCTTTAACTCGACCTCGCATCCCCAGCTCACCACCACCGTGCGCCCTGCCACGCCACCCATGGCCACCACCGCCAGCCTTCCTCTAATCTCCCTGAACCAAGCTGTCGCCCAACGTGATCCCCTAGGCCCATCAGTTCTTGTGCACACCCCAATTTGGTCCATTGTACCGCCAGACGCCGTTACCACCACTGCCCTATTTCGGCCATGCGCCACCGATGTTGTGAGCTCACCCCACGCTGCCTCATCTCGTGTGAGAACAAAAGTGGATTCCCCCTCCCCTCGCTGCAGTCGAGCCTCATCACCAAGCTTGTCACGGCCAAGGCGTCCTGGCGGCCGGAGGGATCCGAGGTCGTCGCTTAGCCTACTCGCCGCCGGCCGATCTCTGCTTGCTCTGCTGGCGCCGCCGCCCGCCGATGCAAGCGGAGGGGCCGAGGGCTGAGGCGGTGGCGGAGAGGAGGAGGCATGGGAGGTCCGGGAGAGGAGGCGGCGGGTGTGGGGAGGAGGCGGGAGGGAGGCGAGGAGGAGGCAGGCGGGGTAAGGAGGCGGCAGGGAGCAAGCGCGGGCAAAGGGGGCGGGGGGAGGCGGGAGAGAGTGAGTCGGAGAGACAAGTCGAGATATTATATGGGTGGGGGGGGGAGAGAGCAGGAGTCGAGACAGGATTAATACTCATCTGTGTATGTATGTTGTATGCATGTATGTATGCTTCCTCGCCGTACCCTCGCCTTGGCATCGCCATGGCGTCCCGGCGCCTCTTAGGCGCCGTAGTCGCCAATGACGTCGTGACAACCATGCTCATCGCCGGCGGAATCACTGTCGCCGCCATTGGACAGAGAGAGGGCAAGCGAGGGAGAGAGCATGAAGATTGCTTTATAGTTCAGTTGGGGGGGGGCTTACAGTGGCACCAGACCTTATAAAAGGAAAAACAAAGAAAAGAAGGAAGAATGAGCGTAGAATGGTCATTTCGCACTATCAGGACGGAAAATGTCAAGGCAGTGGCATTTTGTAGGTGTTTGGGCCTTCACGATGGTATTTTGCAGCCCCTCTCCTTCACGATGGTATTTCGCAAGTCGCGAGCGATTGCGATGGCGCTGAACAAATTTACTCTTCAATGATCCTTCTTGACTGCTTACATATCAATTATCAAATGATATGGTACTGAAGCTTTAATCCAAGGTGATCAAATATAGTTTCAGAAACGTGTGCAAAACACAGAAATAAAATTTTCTAGATGCGATAGTGAGCTGAAGATATTTGTAATGAGAACATCAGTAGTAACAATTAATACTCCCTCTTGTTCATTAATGTACAACATAATTTGACTTTGCACAAAGATTACGATGGTAAAATTGAGAAAGCTATGAGAATAAATGACCCAAACGCCCTGTCATAATCAGGGGAAATCTATGGGCTGGTTACCAGCCTTATTGGTGGGTCCCGGCAAAATTTTAAAACGGTCAAAAAATTTCGATTTTGTTTGAATTCTAAAGGACTTAAAACATGGAAAAGCTTAAAGCAAGCACAATAGAGCAACCAGCCCAGTGGCAAGGCTCATGGCCTGCGTGCCCAGTCCAAGGATCGAAACCCAGCTCTGCCTCCAGTTTTTTTTCCTAATTCTACCTCCGACATGCAGGTTCCACAACTTCAAAGATGGAAAAATAGCAATCTGTGAGGTGGGGAGTCAAACCCAAGACCTCCTGCACGTGCATGTGAGCACTTGCCACTAGGCTAGTTGCATTCATATGGTTATAGCATGGTTGAGATTATTCTTATCCTTAACCTTGAAATTTAAAATTTATAATCTGATTTTAATATTTTGGGCGAAATTTTCACCGAATTATCTGGTAACCCCAGTTACCGGATATCTCAGTGTCCACCGGTAATTTTTCAGACCGATACAAATTACCCTGCTCATTACTGCTTTGGAAAGATGCGAGAAGATAATAGGATACTTTGTGTGTGTGGTAATAAATAAATGCATGAGATAAAATAGGGGCATGGTGGGAAAACCATCATTAAATTTACATGCACACCCTACATTTATCAACAAAGCTTTAAAAACTATATGCCATACATTAATCAATGCAGGGGGTAAAATCTTAGGAAATGAAAAAGTCAACCCTGTATTAGCACGTTGCAGAGTATTTGCATTGAGAATGGGGAAAAGGACTTACTCCATTATTGAAACAAAAGCAAGAATAGATTAGGTAAAATAGGAGAAAAAGGGAAGGTAATGTTGTACCTATTGGACCAGATCCAGTCTGCCTGCTGTAATCGATCAAATCTTTCATACAATTGACCACCTCTGCAATCTGAGTATCAATTTTTGAGACAAACAAATAACTGATCAGGGAGTTAACTTTACTGAAACAGGAAGAGTTGAAGGATGGCATAAAAGAAGATAATAATATAGGTGACTAACTCAAGACATGGTTATATAAAACCAAATCACATGAACACAATTGCATGGTAGTAGTCATAATCTTGATTTAATTAAAGCTTAAAATGATAAGAGGCGCATATAAGGAGACATGAAATAATGTGCATATAAGGAGACATGAAATAATGTGTACCTGAAGGCAGCGGACGTATCTTTTCGTGTATCCTAAATCATTTACCAAGGGCACCTCTAATGCTTTAGCTAATTGGCGAGCACATGCAACAAACCTAGTTTAGCATTTTGGCACATTAGAACAATTTATAGGAAGGAAAAACTAGTAGAACTGAAGTTAAGGAATTAAGAAACACAGTAACAAACACATGTCATTACAAACAGAAATCATGATGATGGAAACAAAAGCATGTTCCTCATATTAGGTAGCAAAATAAAGCCAAATCTTAGTGGTCTCCCCGCCATGCTAGATCACAATAGCAACATATGTTTAGCTGAACACCCATGTGCTGTAACAGACCTCAAATAAATGGTACAAGTTATAAACTCTAGAAAACAAAATAATGTAAGTTTCCATGTATACATGAGTTAGTTGCCCATGCTTTGCAATATACAAACTTATTAAAGCGACCATATGCAATCCATCATGCTCCAATAATTATGAGTTAGCTAACATAGTACCCGCAAACATATTTATCGTGCCCAAATAATTATCCCTATATTGCATACAAAATTTGCATCTGATCAACAAGCCATAGTGAATCATACCACAAGCCACATTGATACAAATATGAGTAGATAATCCCATCCTGCACACAGATCTTCCAAAAGCACATGCACATGCGCATGCATGCACAAATCCATCCACAAGGATCCTCCAAAGAGGAGCCACCAACACCACCACCAACTCATTCTTTTAAAGTAGGAAATACATTTAGCCATTCCTAGACCAGACAAACTACAGGGACCTCATAGTATCAGCAAACTTTGCGATTTTCATGGCAGGAAACTACAAGATCATTGCATATCACATGCAAGTGTAATGTCTTGGGATCCTAAAGCCCAGGCCCAGCCCCGACGCAAGGCAGGCCTACACAAGCGCAGCAACTCACCTAGGCTTTTGTCCTTGCTTCGCCCAAAAAGGTTAACCGAGAGTTGCTAGCTTTGGACTGTCAAGTACTATATGCTACTACTGTTAGACTATGTGGAGGTTGTGAATACAGTGATAATGAATAATTGACTTGTGGGTTGCATTGAAATTTGCGTTTCCAAAAGTTTCGATCGACCACGGTTGGCGATCGGCAGGTTTCGACCACGGACAGAAATCCGATCAGCCTTGTGATGGATGGTCCGAAAGGCAGGCGTCAATCACGGCAAATCGTTCATAGCAAATCGACCACGACATATTGACCACGACATGTCGAGCATGGCAGGTCGAGCACGGTAGAACGATCACAGCAAATTGACCACGGCAGAACAACCATGTCTGGTAGATGGTAAGCTAAAGGGAACCGGTCGTGAGCAACAGTCAACCGGTCGTAAGCAACAATGAATCGGTCTTAACTACAACGAACCGGTCGAAGGTCGTAAGCTCATCTGCTATAGTAACCGGTCAGCGGTCGTAGCTACAGTACTTTTCGATAGTCGTACACTTCACAATTTGTTATCGGTGGTCGAAGACTTTGTGATCGGTAGTTGTGGGCTTTGCGATCGGTTGCCGTAAACTTGCGATCGATACTCGTAGGCTTCGAGTACTTCAATTCTTCTGATTTTCGAGTACCTCGAGTACTCGTGTTTGATGGGCTAGTGGTCTGACCGGCCTGTGCATGGCAGTCAAACTGGTCTTTCTGAGCGGTTGGTGCTATAGTACCTGGTCGATACTTGATGGGAGTCGATAGTCTGCATTCAGTACTTGGTCGGTACTCGTTCGTTAGTGGTCGATGGTGCAGTGACTGGTTGATGGTAGATAGTCGTAGATTGGGAGTGCTACAATGCTCGTAATTCCCGAGAATTTGTGGTTTTCATGTACTCGTTAGGCCAGCGATATGACCAGCCTGTGCATGGCGGTCATATCGGTCGTTCTGGATGGTCTGAGGTTGATTTCTGGAAAACGCGGAAATTGTGGTCTTGGATGACTTGGTTAGTGCTGATGGAGGTTTGTGTGTGGACTAAAGTCGATTAAGTTGGAAAGAAATTATACTGGGAAATATGTTCTTTGGTTTTTGCATGTATAGGTTGGTGTGGAGACGGTCAAGGTCGGTGACGAGGAGGACCGGAACAAGGATGGAGAGATCTGAGGTACAGGTGGTCGAGGATGTCACGAGGTGGCCAGGCTCACGCTGGAACACGTGGAGATTAAAGGTGGTGATGCGTGGAAAAGTTACGGGAGGTGCGGTTCTAGAAGCTTCGACACGTCAGATAGATGATGCATGATGAAGATACAGGAGGTGCGATCTTGGAGGTTTCGTCACGTGATGAGTTGGAAGTTATGGAAGAGGTCCATAACTGGAAAGGCTTAGAGATTAAGTAAAACCCGTGTTTGAACGAGTTGTGGGTCTCTTGTTTTTCCATAACTGGGAAGGCTTAGAGATTAAGTAAAACCCGTGTTTGAACAAGTTTTGGGTCTCTTGTTTTTCCAAACGGATAGAGTTAGGTGTCCGTGTTGGAGGTGAACACGGTTTGGGGTGTTAGCCTATAAAAGCAAAGAAAGAGTAAGAGCTAACATGAAGGTTTTTGGCGAAGGAAATAGAGGCTTTAGTTTTTGGCTGGGGCTTTTAGGGGCACCTATGAGGGTGCTATGTAAATCCACGAAAATCCAGCAATAAACATCATCTTTAATCAATCTAATTCTTGGTTTGCTCGAAAAGTGCTGGTGTTTACAGTTGGATCAAACCGTGCAACTACGTGCAAAGATGATCAAGAGGTTCTGCTTCTGTGTTGACGATTTTGTGTACATTGAATTTGGTCGAAGATCAAAGCTGAGCAATCTGGCGAGCAGCTGAACATTGTGCAGTCGAAACCTTCATCAACTACGTAGAGATTTCAAAAAGCGAAGGCAATCATTCACCCCCTCTGATTGTAGTATTCAATCCCAAGGTTGTTATGGCGTTGAGATATCGGCGAGATCTCGTCGCCATATCGCCGTGGCGGACCGGAGGCTCCATGCCGTCCGGACGGCATGAAGGTGTCTTGATCCGCCGTCGCCATGGCCGGATCCGCCGCCGCCGCCGCCGGATCATCGCCTCCACCGCCGCCGTAGCCGGATCCACCGTCGCCGCGCCGGATCGCCGTCACCGCCACCTCACCGCCGGCCGGGCGCCGCTAGGCGGTGGAGCGGCATGGAAGAGGAGCGGCGGCGGCGGCCGGCTCGCTCGCCTCGCCGCCGGAGGCGGAGGAGATGGGGAAGGAGAGAGAGAGAGGAGGAGGCGGGCGGCGGCGAGGCGACCGGCGAGCGGGCGAGGTGGCGGCGTCTGGCCGTCGCCACGCACGCCAGTTAAGGGATTTAGGGTTTGACATTTTGCAATTTAGTCCTATTTTCTAAAATTACAATAAAATTATTATTGCTTTATATTTCTTCTGTTTAAACTCTTCAGAAGTCCAATATTTTTGTAGCTACTTATGTGTATGGCGTCGCCACGCCGCGCGCCATAAGCGATATTGTTGTGTGAAGGTGGTGAGGCGTCGCGCCTCGCCGCACCGCCGTAATAACCATGTTCAATCCTACAACTACTACACCCTGACTTCCGTTATGGGACTAAACCCACCACTACAACACAAATGGGCCGGACATGCCACCTCCCCGGCTCCCTGCTAAGGTGGTACAGCTAGCACACGACACTTGTTACAAGGGGGTCTACTTAACATCTTTACTATTTTACTATTTTCAAAGGAGTTGGTGATGATGGTGTTAGATGTGTATTATACCTATGTATTTCCCCGTTGTATAAGGGGTTATCTGCATATATGCTATACCTGTATGTATATACTATCGTCACCTTGTTGAGATCTTTGTTTATATTGATGTCACTCGTCCTAACATTTCGTACCCTGTGCATATCTTGAGCCAGTTTGTTTCTGCTCCCACTCAACTCCACTATAGTCATCTTCTTTGTGCTCTACGATACCTTCGTGGAACTATCTCTCGTTGTTTCTTTTTCCTCGCTCTAGCTCTCTACAGCTCAGGCATATTATGATGCCACCAGGGCTAGTGATCCCTCTGATCGCCGGTCTCTCTCTGTTTATTGCATTTTTCTTGGTGATTCTCTCATTGCTTGGAAGACTAAGAAGCAGATAGCAGTTTCTCATTCGAGTGCTGAGGCTGAGTTGCGATCTATGGCTTTGTTGACTGCAGAGGTTACTTGGCTACGGTGGTTACTTGAGAATTTTGGTGTTTCAGTTTCTGAACTGACTCCTTTTGGCTGACAGTACAGGTGCTATTAGTATTGCTAAAGATCCGATGAAGCATGAGCTTACAAAACATATTGGTGTTGATGCTTCCTACACGCGGAAACAGGTGCAGGATCAGGTTGTTACTCTTCAGTAGGCAGACTTGTTCACAAAGGTACAGACCAGGGCGCAGCACAGCTTCTATCTCTCTAAACTTCATGTTGTTGATCCACCATAAGTTTGAGGGGGTGTTAGATGCGTATTATACCTATGTATTTTCCCCGTTGTATAAGGGGTTATCTGCATATATGCTATATCTGTATGTGTGTATATACTGATCCATTGACCTCATGATGAATACAATCGCTATCCATGACATTTTGAATATTCAATACATGCCACAAATTATATCCACTCCTTTGTACTAATTAATTTCCTTGGTATTTACATTTTTCTCATTCATACTACTTCTATGTGACCAAACCCAACATATACTCAACCAGTATCTCCATCTACAACCATATTGGATAAACCAGTATGATTCTGAAGTCAAATCAGGCAACAGTTGCTCCTAAATATACCAAAAAAAATGTTCATGAATAGCAGGCATGCCTAGGGAAGACATATTTGCTACATTTTATCAGGCTATCATTTGTTTGTTTGCTACTCTTTTTAGTGTAGCAAATGAACTCTGAGCAGCAACATAGGAATGCCATACAAGTTCAGAAAAGGCAACAGCAAGTCAGCAATAACATCCCACTTGAGAGGAAAGTGAAACTGAAGGGTGATGCGTACCGGAGGGACCACTTGCAGTATAAAAAAGTTAGCTAAGCTAATTGTAATTTAATTTAGGTAGCTCACATCACCATAGAAAATAGTAGTGTTCAAGGCCTTGTACATGTCTATGTTAAACTATATTTGGCACCAAACTGTAGGGCAAATTAGAAATAGGTTTACTTGTTCATTGCAGAATTTGATATGTGGTGCTCGGCTATTCCTTTCTTGGGTTACTCAGTGAAAATGGCAAACATGCATGCTAGAGTACGTATTACAAGAAGCCTCCAGATGCACACAAGACACATCGTCGCATTTATGCAGGTTTTAGCCAAACAAAGCCCCTGCAAATCCTCCATTTTGTGCACATAGAAACAATAGAAAACCTCACAGCACATATTTCAAATGAAAGCTTAGCTTTGTAACATAAAATTTCTTACAGTTTTCAATTTAATTTCAAATGTTCTATATATTTATTTTACTTATTTGTTTGTGTCAAGAATTTAGATCCGAAAATACAGGGACTCACATCATGTAGAAGGCATGGCCCAAATACATAACTTGATAGCACAACAAAATTTACATTCAAAGTGGTAGACTATTAAGTTGATAGTACACAAAGGCACAATTGACCAAATACCAGAAAAGCATTGCAATTTCCTCAATGATTATAATCCAAATCAGGGAATCCGGCTTCTCATAAAAAACATAGCAAAGAACCAGTACTCTTATCTGCTATGAAGTTGCAACTAGCGTTGAGTTAATGCAGAGGTACAAGCACTTGAAATAACACTATTCTTTAAATGGAATATGGACAAAATTTTCTAAGATTCACCAAACTAAGTGATGGCCATATGCATGGAAAGGTAATTATTAGAATAGCATAATCAATGGATTGGATAAGCAAGTTCAAAAACAAAATCTTAACCAAAAATCTTAACTAAAATTCAAAGCTTTAAAGCATAAATTAAGCAATCTCCTTACGAGTTACAGTTGTTCTGCATGTCCTGATTTGAGAGACCCGTTGAGTTTTGAACTGTGGACTGGTACTTTTGCACAACAGCACCAAATTGACTGACCTGAAGGAAAGGGCCAGGTGGATCAACTTAAGTCCTCCGTTATCAAAATTCACAGCACAACAGGCAATCCTGAGTTACACTATGATTACAAACTAAGGAGTGCTACCTGTGGTATGATTGATCTCCGAGGAATAAGTTCTTCATGATGCCTGGCACAGAACTCCCATGAAGCAATCTAAATCAGAGAGTACATTGCATACAACCATTTAGTCAATGGGGCTAAAACTTTTAAGAAAAATGTAAGCAAACTACTATTTTAATAAAAAGAACCAGCATTTTAATAAAAAGAACACAACCTAAAAAAAGATTAGATTACCTTGAGGTCTTGGTTGAAAACAATCCTTAGGTGTCCCTCGCGCACCACACGCAATTGCTCAAAGACACTCTCCTGGATTGCTTTGGTATAGTCCAAAACAATCTGTCCAGATGAATTCTGGGACTCCTGCGGCATGTCAACATACAAAAGTTCCTCCAGTGTACCACTGCCATATTTGATCTGGCACAGCCTTGGCAAGACCTCAACCGTAGTTTCTATAAAGGTGGTGGTGCACAATCAAAGAGTAGTGATGTACAAATGTATAATCACACAAAAACAAAAACAATACAACGAGAGATTTAAATCGCAATTATACCCACCAAAGCCTCTTCCAGGCTTTCGATTACATATCTCACAATGCCAAACATCCTACAGTGAAAATTGACACCAAACAGCTTAAAATATGAATCTAACACATCAAACCATATTGTTCCATAACATCTACCAGTTAAACAACAGAACATATGCTTGCTATAGCAATTATAACAAGCACTTAAGACATGGAAAACGAATCATCAACCTATATTTATTGACAGAGAGGAAACTAAAACCTGGGGGAAAACTCCAGTAGTTTGACGACCACTTCCATAGAGAGACACACACCACCTCTTCTTTGCACTTGGAGCAAAATATTCATTGACAAAGTTTCTCCAGTACTCAATATTATTGTCCTGTACCATATATTGAATAATGAGTACCCACCTAGGTTTCAAGGATGCCATTCTCTGTATGCAACAAATGTTGAGCACTTACCTGTGGTCTGTTTTGCTGGTGATACATGTAATGGGTCAATCTCTTTGCGCAGGTTCCTGGTTCATAAGGAGTTTGTTTACCAGGAGTTCTCATATTTAGACTTTGTTGACGAATCAACTGCTGATGATGTTGCTGCTGTTGTTGCTGCTGCAATTGGTTTCTCTGCAAAGGCAAGTTCTTCAGAATCTGCTGGTGCTGCTGCTGCTGCTGCTGCAGATGCAGGAACCGCTGCTGCTGCTGCTGCAAGAGGCTCAACTGCGCTGCTGCCGCAGCCTGAGAGTTCTGATTAGTCAGCTGTAACAAATGTTGCTGTTGTTGTTGTTGCTGCTGCTGCAGGAACACCGATGGGTCTGAGCTCTGGTGCTCCATCTTTACTGCACCCAAGCTCCTCAATGATTGCAACTGCTGTGGTTCAAGCTTCACACCACTAGAACTGCGCAGCATCTGCGCTGGACCATTCTGATCAGGCTGTCCCGTCTGCTGCTCTAATTTGACCCCACCCAAGGCACCTCCATTCTCCAACTTCACCATAGGCTGTGGCTGCTGGGGCTGCTGCCGAGTTTGTGGTAGCAAATGCTGCTGATTGTAGGACATTGGTAGTTGCTGTTGTGAATCTTGCGGTGCATCCAGCTGCTGCTGCAGATTATCAGTACCAAGCTGATTGCCCAAACTGCCCTGGGAGGAGGAAGGGAAAGAAAGGGAATCTGGTCCTCCTGAGCCAACCAAATCACCAACAGCATCAAGCCCCCCTCTCCGTTGGAGATTACTCATCGGAAGGCCACCACCCGGCATTGCCCCTGGACTCAGCCCAGGCCCCCCATTCCCAAACGAGGGCCGGCTCAGCAGGGACGCAACATTGGAGGCGCCCGCAAGTAAACCGTTACCAGCGAACTGTGTGCGAGGCGAGACAAGGGACGAGAACGGGGATTGGGCCGGGAGCACGCCGCCTCCGCCGCCCATCCCCATTCCCGGCTGGCCACCACCGAGAAGGCTCGAGTTTGTCCGGAGAAGCGAGGCACCAACCGGCTGCCCTGACCCCATCGGGTTCGACTGCTCCGACCCCATCGGGTTCGGCTGCTCCGACGGCACCATCCTTGCAGGCAATGGGAGACCCCCAGAATCCAAGTCCAAAACCGTGCTTTGGCTCACTCACCGCAGACTCCCGGTTGTGCGAGACCAATCAGGATCCGCCGGACTTGAGCGAGAACAAGCATCCCCAGTGCATAGCAAATACTGCGATTTTTACCATACAAAGCGCATATCTACCAGAGATCGCGACTCCACCGCCCAAAATCGAATGGGATTAAGCAAAGCAAACCCGGTCTTTCCTCTCCAAATCCAACTAGAATCGAGCAGGAAACAGCACCAAACGGATCAAAGATGACAAGCTCACACCCAAAAAGAAGCGCAGATTAACCAGCGCCGAGCTCCCCCGCACCTAAACCGCCTGAAACAGCCGCAATACGGCAGCTTCCCTCGACCACCACCACTCCAAACACTCCGAACGGGGCCAATCGAGCGGAATTCCACCACCCAAGAGCTCCCCCAAACGCCTCGGGAACCGGCCAAGAACGCCACTCCGCGGCCTCCCCGCCTCAGAACCGCCTCGATCCAAGCGAATCCCGCCGGAGAGCGGCTGGACACGCGCCCGAAATCCGGCGATCCGGAGCTCGAAAACCCCGCAGCGGAAGCGCCCGACGGATGCCGCAGAACCCCTCCGGCGCCGAGGTGGCGCCAAGTCTAGGTAGGGTGCCGCGCGCGGCCTCGCGGAGAGGAGGTTAGTAGTCTAGGATTCCGCCGCGCGCGAGCGCGAGGCCTCGTCTCCGTGGAGAGGAAGAAGAGAAGGCGAAGAGAAGGGAAGGGAAGAGAAGAAACGAAAAGGAGCAGAAAATATTAAGACTTCGTTGTGTGTGTGTGTGTGTCCGCCCTTGCGGACGTCAAAATTCCATTGGATTTGATTTAAGATCCGGGCGCCTGCCACGGCGCTAAATCGGCTCCACCTCACTGACGTGCGGGTCCGGACAACTACAGGGCCCACGTGCAGTGGTATGACAGTGGGATTGGCGGTGCGGTTCGTGCGACTGGGCTCGCGGTTTGATTAGGAGATTTTCTTTTGGTTTTCCTGCCGGCGTGTGAGTGGGGTTAGGAGAAGTCAAAAGGGAGCCCGCGCGCGCCACTAGCTCGCGGGGTCCATGCCGGTGGGCCCCATGGGTGAGGGCGACGTGTCAGTGACGTGGGTGTAGGTTGCGGCTGGTGTGAGGCGGCCGGGGATTTTCCTGTGCTGGATCGTCGTGACGTCTCGGCCCCACGGTGGTGTGCGCAGGCAGCTGCGGGCAAAAAGATCAGACGGATCATGGATCAGCCGGACGGACGGATGGATTCTTCTCTTTTACTTCTCTCGAGGGGCAGGACTGAGACCTGAGATCTTTGCTCGATCGGATGTCTCCTAGCCTTTTTTTTCCCAGAGAGTACACAAATTTTTTAAATAAATTACTTTTTTATTCAAAATTACAAAAATATATCCTCGCAATTTTTTTTTTACAAAAATAGCCTCCAGTCACCCCACCATTGAGCTACTGGAACATGACGCCCAACGTACGAGCGACACGCAGGCAACCACTGGGCCGTTGGGCGATAGGATCCAGTCGCCAAATGGTCGAGCGACTAGGACATATCGCCCAATTGTTGGACGACTGCAGGTCCAGTCACCCCATCGTTTAGCGACCGCCACCTCAGCCTATTTTTTGTGCAATTGCCTCCTCGATCGTGTATAGAGGTAAATGATAATTGTTGTAGATAGGTGACATTTACCAAATTTTGTTTGTGAGTTATATTTTTAAAAAAATAGGCAGATAATGTTAGTTGATCTATTTGTGATTTTTCGTACATTATGAATGGTACAAAATATGCTAGATTCGCAATAACATTTTGTGATCGCCGTATGCTATTGTAGTATAGGAAATTTTCAGAAAATTTCCTGAGGACGATTGAGATAGCAACGATTTGTAAGTTGAAGGTAGGTAATATTGTGATGCAACCAGGAATTCATACACGGAGGAGAACTTATTTTCTACGCGAAAAATTGAACACAAAAAGACGACGAGATGCGATGTTGCGAATTAAAATAGACTTCATAATAAGACAGGAATAATACGGCGCATACGGTTTATTTACGTGCATAAGAAACAACATCATGCACGATGCAACAAACTACGATACATATATGCCTTTTTAGAATGGAAATAAATTCGATATTTGGGGAACTAGTATGGAACGGCCCGACCTACTGTGTGGACCGAGGCTATTTTTCCTTCCTTGCAAGCTCGGCGTTGAACTCCTCAGCGGCCTCTTTGGCCTTGGACGCCATTTCATTCTCGCGAGCCTCGCGCTCTCTGCGTGTGCATGCCTCGAGATGAGATTTCGTCTCCCGCGTATACGCTCGGTTGCTCGTCATTCCGATGCTCCTCCTCCCGGATCTCGCAGGTCCTTTTGACATTCTATTCCTCGTAGTCGAGAGTCCATTAGTCATGTGGGTGGATCTCTAGGTCGATGCACTTGCGGTAGCCACACAGCGGTTTCGAGAACTGCGGATAGCACCAACAGAGGGGCGGCGTCTCCCCCTCGGGGGTGTTGCGGCAAAGGCTCGGTTGAAACGTTTACGAGGGGGTTGCTGCTACGGGGGGCATTATTGCGGGGAGGTGCCCTCTTAGCACGCTCCGCTTGTTCGCCGCGGGCCACTGCAGCCCTTGCTTGTTCATCGCGGGTCGCAGCAGACCTTGCTAGTTTACCGGTCTCCTCCCATTGCTGCATCATCTTGTCCCATTACTTTTTCTACCTCCTGTCCATCCCGACGTGGTGAACCAAACTCTGGTGTAGTGTTAGGTTTGCTTGTGCAGTATTCTCTTCCAGATTTCTTCCACCTCATTTTATAAGCCAAAGAGTTGGCATGGTGTAGAGAGCTATCATGTTGTACTTTGCAAAGTCCTATCTTTTCAGTCTGAAAAGCTGAGGAGGTGTAGTGTTCATGACTAACTTTTTTTCTTCGTTTTTCCCTTTCAATTTTAGCCTGTCACTTTCTACCTTAACTTCCACCTTCTTTTGCATGTTATGAGCTAGTATTTGATTAGGTGTCATAAGAAACAATTTCTTAGTTCAACCTTCAATTTTAAATGTGTATGTATTAGTGTGTCCATCTTGCATAACACTACAATCATATTGCCAAGGTCGCCCTAAAAGCAAATGGTATACATGCATAGGTACAACATCACAAGTAACAGTATTAATGTAATCATGAATTTTAAATATAACATTAACCATGTGTTGTACCTTGACATTTCCAAAACCACTTAACTTGCTACATGATATGGGTGAGGATGTTTTGGCAATTTCAAACCTGGCTTGTCACATAATTCCATGCTAGCAAGATTGTGACAACTACCACCATCAATGATTAATTTGATTACCTTGTCATTTACCTTTGCTTGTGTTTGAAAAAGGCTGAATCTCTATGGATGCTCATCTTCCTTGACTTGCATACTAAGAACTTTAGTGACAACAAGTGCGGTGTCGGTTTCATATGGACATCCATCATATTCTTCCTCATTTTCAGGGGCATCTCTATTTTTTGTTGGATCTTCATTAAGCTCTTGAACTTCTTCACTAGCGGACTCATATCCACCATCTTCCGTGATGATCATTGCTCGGTTATTTGGACATTCCCTAGAGATGTGTTCACGACCTAAGCATTTGAAGCATTGGATGGCACTGCTTTTAGCTGTGGAGCCTACCGAAGAAGTTAATGACACTACGGGCTTCTTGTCACTTGATGAAGGGGTTGTTTTGGCATTGGAGGAAAAAGGGGCATTAGTAGTAAAGGAAGCTCCAAATGAAGATATATCTCTGCCGAAATTAAAGCGAACTTTGGGAGCACTTGATAGAGTTCTCAAGTTGAAGGACACTAGTTTTGTGGCATTGGCATCTTCAAGTAGTTGCTTCTCTGCCTTTTCTGTATGTTGCACCAACTCAACCATGTTCCTATATGGTTGGTAAACCACAATATGTTTGATGTTTTTGTATAGACCAAATAAAAAGTGTGTTATGATTTGCTCTTTATCTTTATGAACACTTGCTTGAATCATAGCTTTCTCCATCTCTTTATAGTACTCTTCCACAGTGCTTGTACCTTGTCTTAAACTTTGCAATTTATCAAATAATTTACATTTATAATGACTAGGTATAAACCTTGCTCTCATTTCTCTTTTCATCTCAGCCCATGTTGTAATGGGTGGTTTGCCATGTTCTTCTTGTTGATTTTGCACTTGCACCCACCAAATGAGAGCATAGCCATCAAACTCCAAGGTGGCCATGGCGAGCTTCTTCTCCTCCGAATAGTTGTTTATCCGAAAAATCTTCTCAACCTTCAATTCCATAGTTAAATATTCATCAGGATTAGAATTACCTTTAAATTTAGGAATGATGAACTTGAGTTTGCCAAATTTCTCCTCTTGAGGATGGTCATCATCATGGCGCCATCGACGATAGGCATCATCACAGTGTAGGCAAAGTTTCCTCCTTGTGGTGTGCCTTTTGCATGCCCGTGACCTCTTCCAAGACCGTCTCCTCCTTGTCCGAGTGGTGGAGGTCGTACCGCAGCTGCGGTGGCATGGTTTCTTCGAGATTGAGTATCTCGTGCTAACTGTAAAGCGGCCTCCTCGTCGGTCTCGTCTAGGTCCTCACCACCATGTACACTAGGATCACTTTGTGTGCCATGATGAAGATCGGCCAATTTCTTTCACAATTTCGAACCTACCTTCGAAATGATTTCTTTTCGAAGTGTTCTCATGTTTTCGCTCAATTGTTCATTGAAAATCATTTGTGAGCTTTTCTAGGTCCATATGCGTGACATAGGTTGGCTGTCCTCCAGTCCCTCACTTGGTTAGTGCAAAGCAAAAACAACATAAATATGTATTATTTATGGGGAGTCACTCCCTCACTCCTTGCTTACCGAAGTTCTTATGAATGCTTGATGGATTGGTGAAGTGCTTGTATTCTGGTAGCGGTAGGCTGGTATAGGTGATGAGTTGAGTAATTCAAGGCCCAAGTGCTATAATTTGACAATGGCTATATGTGGTGCTTGGAGGGTTAGAATAATCCTATGCAACTTAAATTCTAGATATTGTAACGATAAGTAATAATCCACACCAGAAATCCAATGTCTAGTTGCTGACCTCAGGATATAAGTGAAAATTATATCAACTCACGCACAATGATAATGAAACTTAATGCAACCAAGGAATGAGTTGTAACACTAAGTATAAGTGAAGAACAAAACAACTCGTGTTGTACAAGTTATGGAAAAACGCTAGCTTGATCGCAATCGATATAAACAGGCTACAGATTTGCACACAAGAATAACAAACTATACCAAACTTATATCCTGATCTTCCCGACATAGGATTATGGATAACTAGCCCGTGCAACCTGGCAATTGATGCGGCCAACCACAGTCTCTACACGGCAACCTACAACACTCAAATTACTCAACCACATGCTATGGTCTTTGTTTACTCGCTATCGTGGAGTAGACACATTCAAGCAATCCCAAGGAATCACAAGAACAACAGAGTTGCAACTCAGAAATAACATCAAATCCCTATTGGTGGTGGAAATGGCTTACACACATAGAGGAACAAATGTCTACTAAAATTCTCAACCATGAAACTTATGAATGAATACATAGGGGTGACCCCCTATTTATAGGGTACTTAGGTCGGTTGCTACAGTATAGCTATAGTACTCCCGACATATGCGTTGACCTCATCTAGTGGTTGATCTTTTGTGGCTACACGATCCTTTGTGGCAATGTTGACATATGCGCTTACATCACTTCGTGTTGATCTTCTGTGTCCATATGATCTTTTGTAGCTATGATGACATATGTGCTTACAATATATTCATGATAATCTTTTGTGGCCACACAATCTTCTGTGGCTATGCTTCCCATGTCTCTAAAGTTTCTTTTCCATCCGTTACCTTTTCCTCGAATATAAGAACACATAAAATGGAAGCATTAGGTAGCAACAAATTCTTATGAGTACAAGAGTAGTCAATAAGGAAAAGATTCACCTCTTGTCGCATTTGTTTTGCTCTAGCTCTTGTGATTGGTCCAACAGGTTCAACGCTTAAAGTAGATGATGCAGTGTGTTTGCTAATGATATCCTCATCATCCTCCCCTCTCTTGAAAAGGTGTCAGCCTTGACTCTGTTTCTTGAAAACCAAAGAAAGGAGATGAGTCTAAAACATTAAAAGTTGAGCTTATCCCATAGTCATCTCCTGGGAGTTCAATTTTGTAAGCGTTGTCATTGATCTTCTCAAGCATCCTAAATAGGCCATCTCCTCTATGTAGCAGCTTGGATTTACGCTTTTCAGGAAACCACTCTTTTGCGAAGATGCAACCAAACTAAGTCACTGAGTACAAACAACATCTTTTCTTGAGTTTATTGGCCTTCGCTACATAATATTGTGCTTTCTTCTCAATTTCTTCCTTGGTTTTGGCATGGATTTTCTTGATATATTAAGCACGTTTGAATGCTTTCATATTAGTACGTTCTTGATGTGCTAAAGGCAGCAAATCAAGTGGTGTGATGGCTTGACATCTCTAGCCAATCCAACGATGCGATCGTTCGGACTGGGCCGAACGTTCCAGTCACTATCAACCGTCCAAAGTCGATCGAACGGCACACACTAGCGAATGTTCGGACTGGTTCGAACGTCACCGAGACGACCGGGTAGTCCATGAGCGATCGAATGGTGCAAATGTTCGGTCTGGTCTGAACGTCACCGAAGCGATCGGGTGATCCGTGGACGATCGGACCTAACCCGAGAAAAGATAAGTAGGAAATCCTTTGTTCAATCTAGGGATCAAATTCAGGACAAACGGGTTCAAAACACTCGAATCCACCACAGAGCTCTCAGTTCCTTAGGATGTGAGATGGGGGTTAAGGCCATTCATTTTGGCTTTTTCGGCTTTTGGTTTCGGCTTCTCAAAACCGTTTCCCTAAACAGCTTAGCAAGCTCAAAACTGTATCCACCATCCATGTTGGCATCTCCGTCATCTGTCGTCGTCTCGAAAAGTACAGACAAAAACCATCAGCTGCAGCCAAAAACATCAGCCACAACCTAAAAGAACCGGACGTAAGATTGTTCAATAAATACGCACAATACCATTATGGTGGTGCATGCTCGTTGGCCTTCTTCTTTTCGGCTTTTGAAAGCCGTTTTTCTACCATAATTAGCTTTCAAATAGAGTCTTTTCGAAACAGGGTCTACAAGTTTATTGTAGTACACACTACAACGATTTAATTTATATCGGCTAACATCACACACAAATCTCTATCTCTTTGTACTCTATCTTACGAACAACAAAAAATTATAAACTACAGCAAAAAATTATAAACTATGGCCTAAAAGAATAGACCGGTTACCAAGCCAATTAAACTAGTGGTTAAAATCTGGCTAGAGGCACATAATTGCGGTGTAATTGGTTGCCCGCACGAGGCTAGACAAGATAGCCTTGATTGGTCGGTACTCTCGACGTAAGATGGCGTTGTTTGCTTGGCTACAAGTGCAAACCTATAGCGTGACAAATACCAATGGAGCTAATAACGCTGCCATCTTTAATGATCCATAGTGGAGTATACTTGAGAAACCTCAAGGCGTCTTAATTAACGGAAAAGTCCTTAATATATAGTACTGGTTACTCATCCAGTGACGCCATTAAGCGGGCCCAGGTCACTCATAGGCCGGTTCTTTTTTCCTTTTTAGTTCATTTTTTATTTCAGTTTATTTTAGTAATTATTATTTATTAAACTAATAAATTATAACTAAAAAGTATAAACCGTAGCCGAAGTTAGTCTAGGATAAACGCTTCTTTCCTTTGGTGAATCAGGGCCCAAAAGAACGCCCTATAAGTAGATAAGCTCCTTGGCTCTCACATGTATGAGATAAACCTAGCTTGGTGGATGCAACGACCAGTTAATCACCCCCATAAACTGTGTGCGATATTGTGTTAGGACTACGTATATTTTGGTAATTTTTAAATAGTTCATATAAATAGCACTGTAGCTACTTTTTTAAATTTACCCTCAAACACCCGTTTTTATAAATCTAGCCTCCTTTGTGGACCAACTGAGCTCAACAGGAGCCTGCGGAGCTTCCCTAGCTCGGCAGATTACCTACCAAGCAACTAGAATGCGGCAGCACCTGAAACACCCTAAATTTCAAAATTTTTGAAACTTTTTGGAGATTTCTTGAAATTTTCAAAACCATCCTTAATTTGGTAACCCCAACCCAAAATCCTACTCCTCTTTCGACCACCCATTTCTTCTTCGGCTGGCACCTACTCCTTTCCCGCTTTCCCCCTGTGCGCCAAGCCAATCCGTCTGCTTCCCCGTGTCGCATTTTCCAGCCTGGCAGTCTGGGTGTTCACACCTAGTCTCTCAGCCTTGCTAGCGCAACCCGCACGTCAACACCTAGGAGTCACCCTGCTGCACTAGCTTGCCTCGTACCGCATGCCTTGCAGACCTTCAGTCGTCGCCGCAATTCAGCACACCCTGCGGCCAACACGTGCGTTCATCCGTACCAGCCTTCGTCAGCAATCGTGGCACCGTCAAAACTGTAGTCCTTTTGCGCCACCTCGCCTGCCAACTCCCCTAGCCAACCATGCCCGACGCCACTACATCGGCCACGCGCCGGCGCTACTGAGCTCGGCATCTTGCTCCCACTGCCATTCCTTGGCTTTAAAGCCCAATGAACCACACAGATCACTTCATAAGGCCATAAAACACCCCTCCAAAGTATTCAATTGGACACTCTAGCATCTTCTTGCCTCCGATGACCCTCTTCACGTCGGTGAGCCCCATTTTGCTATCCACTCCATTCCTCTATTAAAATTCAATTGCATTTGGTTGTAGTACCCTTGGAGCACCACAATCATGCTTATGAGCTTGCTTTAGCAAAAGCATTGCCCTAGAAGCTTGGCAACGTGAGCCACCACTGGCCAAGCCACCCTGACCATGGACAGCTCATCCGAAACCATTAGAACCTGAACCACTGGTGCCATTAGCTTCCTTGAGGCACGTGGATGCTCTCACGCACTTGTTTTTGGCCAATGACCTTCGGAACTGCCGTGGTGCCATGGAGGAGCTCCGACGGCACCCTTTTGCCACTGGCCACCATTCTTCCTTCTCGAGCTCCTAAACCCTAAAAAGGAACCACCATAGCCCATAGAGTTCACATGTACCACCAATCGTCGTCAGCAAGCTTCGCTAGTGTCGATTTGTGTTGGTCACCACTATGCTTTGTTCTGCTCCAACTTCGGCCATAGGTAGAAGAGGAGCCAGTTGGGCCATGTGGGTAGCTCACGTGTAGGCCATGTGTGCGTGCGCATTTGCTCGGGCTGGATTGGCCACTCGCCGCTGGGCCAAAATGCCTGGCCCACAAGGCCATTTCCTTTTAAAACTGGGGCGGGCCAAAACACTAATCAACACTATAGAAATTGGGTTGGGCTAATACTGTAGCATTTCACTATTCTACACTGTTCATCCAAAAATCCTAAAAAGCAAGAATACCTCCTTTTTGAACATTTCGACCCCATGAGCTCATTTCCGACCTCCGTTTCATGAAACCAAATCCTGATAAAACCAAAACCACATTGCTCCATAATCAATCCGCTAACATATGTCCACCTGTTACTACTCATTTCAAAAATCCGTCCAAAGTACTTATAGCCATTCCGATCGTCTCGATCTTACCTCACCCAATTCCATCTCCGTTCAGCCAACCTAAGCACTGCTAAAACTCCAACCACCCAAACCCATTTTCTTTTATGTCATTTCTTATTATTTTGTTGTTATTGTTCCCAGCTTGCATTTTGCAAAGTAGAAACTTATTTGAATTCGTTCTTTTACGTTACCATCTGGATTTGGCTAGCTGATTAACGGAAGAGCTCCAGCAGCTATCAAGCAGTTGACATGAGCCAGAAGACTGTAGTAAGATAATCAGACTATGGATAAAGAGGCAAGTAACATGTTTTTATCATATCGAATCCCATGATATTCAAATTATTTAATTACAATATTTTTATTATTGTTATTTACGCAATGTTATTTAATTAAAATAAATATTTAGAATAACATGTACATTAGTTATGTCCTACTACCGAGAAATGCCATGTTTTATTTGAGGCTATATTCACCTTGATAACCTTAGTAATATTTAAATTATTGTATTAATAATTGTAGAATGGTTTATCCAAATCTTTGATACTACTAAGTGACTTGGCATTTGGCCGGTAGATTTATTTAAACAGCTCTAGGGTAAGAAGGTATCGTCGAAAGCAACTAGATGGTTAGAGTCTATGACCTTACCTTAGGGAGGAGGCTTGAGTAGAGTGGTGGCAGTGCTGGAGAGCACTGAGGATCTGGAATGTGGATGGCTGCCTCGTAGTGAAAAGTAAGGATTGGAACCTTATGCCGAGTACATGATACAATAATTTCTCAACCACAAGTGTTGACTTGTCAATCCTGGCCTAGTAAGTGCTCAACTCGATTAAATATCTACAGAAGGCAGGTGTGAAGGGGCGTGGTATGGGAACAGTAAAACTATACTTAACAACGGTAAGTCCTCACAAATCAGGTAGGGGCATTCTGCATTGGCCAGTGGATACCCGAGTTTGTGTGGTGTATAACCTATCAGGTAGATGTTATATAAAGAATTGAGCAGTAAGAGATCTTGTTTTCTCAACTTAGTCGCACGTTACCTATTACGTGTGAGGACATTGAGAGTTTGAGAAATCTTGTGGGTAAAGCTGGGCAACTCTACAGAATACAACAAATGGTATTCGAATACACAATGCCCCCGGTTAATAGAGCTGTGTTTTATATGTGATTCCTACAATAAGACACAAGTAGTTTTCTTTATGTTTTAATCTGAGTGAGCTGAGTAATCAAGTGTTGAAACTCCCCTTAATCTTAAGAAGTTATTGTTTTATGCTTTCTTGTTTACAAACGTTTACAAATAAAATTGCATCCACACTCTCACTAATAAAATCAGTATTATTTCATCCATTGACAATCCATTGACGAACTTGGCCGAGTTGCGGATGGCAGCGACAAGAACCAATGGCGAACCACGATGGTGACCACTCTTGAACTCCAAAAGGGCAATTTTCGCTAGTCACCACATGGGGTAAAACCGTTGGATTTTCACGTGGTCGAACACGATCTTCCATGGTCGAACATGACTTGCCGTGGTCGAAACCTTACGACCACGTTAACACAATTGCCGTGGTCGTGAGCTTCGAGTACGCCTCACGTGGTCATAAGTTTCTTTGAGTACGCGCTCGACTTTCCTCATGTGGTCGTGAGCTTTTTCGAGTACTACAGTACTTCTTCAACTGCTACAATACTCGAAGTAAGTTTTTGACTGGTACTGAATACTCAGAACACACAACTGCACTAGTACTCATACTTTAGTTACGACTATGGCAGTACTCGATCACACGCACTGATCGAGTACTCCAACCACTCAACTCACATGAGAACTCTTTGGAGAAAGCACACAAGCACAACACAGGCTTTTTCGATGGGTAAATTTCTCAGCATCTTTTTTGATTTTCTCCCCTTTATATACTGCTGAATATAACACATGGTTACAAGTCTTTGATGATACATTACGACCAGTAAAACCCAACGTTACGACCACTTAATGCAAAATACTAAATGTAGCTACTAATGCACTAATGCTTCCGTTACATGCATGCAACCACTAACTCTATGCCTAAACGTTTCTAATCAAAATTATACCTAAAATTTCCCTCCTAATCTTGACAAGCCACTCTTGCCACGCGTAGAAGACTAACTCATGCCATGCATTATCTTTACTAGATGCATGCATCTACATGCACCAACCACTAACACATGACTAATCCAATAACACATGCATGTGCACACACAACTGCTAGCTTCACTTGACTGCCGGTCAGCTCACTACTCACTGTCGATCCATCCACTACGCGCCATGACGCCACACATGCAACCTCTCTTGGACTTAGCCCACTACTATGACTCTCGCCGACATCTTCGACCATTTCCTCAGCTCCAATTGTCTTTCTTTAGTGACACATCTTGACGGCGACAGAGACTCTCATCAGAGCTTACACACATAAGAACTTGGGCACAAGTACAAGAACTCACACTCACTCATATACATCATGCACTGACTCACCTACATGCACGACCATGACACAAATATGTGCACGGATGTAACATACCTCCTACGTGCTCATACAGATAAATGACACATGCAAACTTCTACTATGCCAATCGACTCAAAATGCAAATCGTTCACTCATACTCGTACACAGACTCAACTAGATGCAAGAAAGGAAAAAATGATCATGAAGACTCCTTGTTGACTTTAAAGTAGAGTTGGCTCGTCGTCTTTTTCAATGGCATCCCACACTCCTTGCGTCTCCATGTACACTTGCATCTTCATTAACCATGCAGCATAGTTGCTACTGGTTAACATCGGGTATTGGATCGTGACACTCTCCTTTTGCACCATCTGCACCACCATCTCTTGGCTATTGTCAAGAACCATCGTATGATGTCCACTAGCACCGGCAGATCTTTCAGAGGGAGGAGACGCCGATCTTATACCCCGCTGCATCTTCACAGGGTCGTATGATTACCGCTCTGATTCCAATTGTTGGATTTTTCACGTGATTGAACACGATTTGCCTTGGTCGGAAACTTACGACCACGTTAACACAATTGCCGTGGTCGTGAGCTTCAAGTACGTTTCACGTGGTCGTAAGTTTCTTCGAGTACGCACTCGACTTTCCTCACGTGATCGTGAGCTTCTACGAGTACTACAATACTCCTTCGACTGCTACAGTACGCGAAGTGGGTTTTTGACTGGTACTGAGTACTCGGAACACATGACTGCACTAATACTCATACTTGAGTTACGACTATGTCAGCACCCGATCACACACACTGATCGAGTACTCCAATCACTCAACTCACACGAGAACTCTTTGGAGAAAGCACAAACAAGCACCATATAGGCTTTTTCGACGCGTAAAATTCTCAACGTCTTTTCTGGTTTTCTCTCCTTTATATACTATTGAATATAACACACGGTTACAAGTCTTTGATGATACGTTACGACTAGTAAAACCCACTCGTTACGACCAATTAATACAAAATACTAAATGCAGCTACTAATGCACTAATGCTTTTGTTACATGTATGCAACCACTAACTCTACCATTAACTCTATGCCTAAACGTTTCTAGTCAAGATTATAGCTAACAAAAACTACTACGGGAAGACAAAGCTAGATATGGATAGTAGTAGATCTGTATAAAGGATGGGTCCCTCATCCTTCTCGTCGCTGACGGTGAACCGAAGAGGAGTGGGGAAGGGCCGAACTTTTCCCTAGGAGGAGAAAACGAAGAGGGAGGAGAGGGGTTACTCTATTTCGACCGTGCTGGTTTGAGCCAATATATATATGTTTTTCTTGTTGGTCGTATTACCGATGCAAGTAGAGTTTGTGTGAGATGGGGAAAAAACTTTTGAAGCCTGTGATAATGTGTCATTTCACTCTAATCGCCATTATTTTATCTTAATTGATCCTTAATATATTAATCCATGCTAAAAATGCTCGATATATGTTAACATCTCTAGCTTGACCAATTCCCGTCCCATGGACACATGCGTTTAGGGTGGCAAAGCAACCAATCACCATCTCCGAAGAGGCTGTTTGTGTGAGCTAGCATGGCTGAAATCAGCTACAACAGAGCTTCTTCAAGAAGAAGAAGAAGAAGAAGAAGAAGAAGAAGAAGAAGAAGAAGAAGAAGAAGAAGAAGAAGCTACAACGGAGCTTGAGCCAAAACCAAGGGAGAATCAGGGCGGACTATTTAAAGAAACAAGGAGCCGAGCAATATATGCATGGTCCTAAATGCAATCACTTATTATTACGGAATTTTGGATTGCAAGAGCCAATGGCCTCCATTATCCCCCAACCCTGGCTGAGGTTTGTGCAGACGAACCAATCACAGGCCATGCCAATATGCCATTGATACTTGATGGTCAGAATCAGATCGCACCAATGGTAAGTACAAAAGCTTATGTAGCGCTGATCATCTTCCACCCATAAGACATGTAAGCAATGGCCTCCAAAGGTATAAGAGAAACTTCCATAAGCAAAACACATGAAGCATGCATACATATCATCAGATGTTAATTGCAACGTGGCTGGCATACAATCATACATGCTGGGAGCGCAGCTTTTCTGTTTCCTTCTGTCTGTCGTCCTCGTATTCCTGTAAACGTGGCAAAGATCCGGAGCACCAGAAGAACACGAGAAGATAGGGAGAATGCTTTGGATGTTTGTCACGTCAACGGGAACACGAGGGGATAGGAAGAAGGGAACAGAGAAGCTATGTTCACATGCTGGAGAGACTATATATATATATATATATATATATATATATATATATATATATATATATATATATATATATATATATATATATATATATATATATATATATATATATATATATGAAGGGAATGAGAGGCTACATTTGACACGCACCGATGATATATCCATGCGCGTAGCTGTTATTCATGAGCAGTTAAGATCACTTTATTCATATGGAACACACGGTGCATGCACACTACAGCAAAACAACGTTATAGATATGAGATAAAAGAGATGGGCATTAAAATTTTCTCAAAACTTATACTAAGGTGGTGTTCTAACTGGCTTACAACTTAAACTTTTTGCTATGATTTTTGACTGAAATTGCACTGTAGCAGCTGTTAGCTTTCTCTAAGAAAAAATAATGAAAAAATAGAAGAAAAAAGAGCAAACCCGTTATATCGCCACGAACAATACAAAGGAATAGAAAAAACGAAAAGTAAAAACCAAAAAACTAAAATAAAAAACTGACATATTATAAATAGTTTTTGATTTAAATAAGTAAAAAACTGAAGCCATTTAGAGATATCATCCCACTTCTCCGATAGATACTTAACAGCTACGGTCACCAACAGCCATCTTTCCAGCTCGCCAAAATTTTTAATTTTCCATTTAGAAATCGTTATGTTTCAAATTAAATTAGAGGAAGTTATCAGCGGGCGGCGGCGGTGGCAACAGCAGATGCATGCGCCGTGGCTGCCCCTCTTGGATGCCCGAGAGTCCGTCGCCATCACGGTGAAGTCATCCATCTCAGTTGTCCTTCCTAATTCCTACCCATCTTTTTCCCTTGCCGTCGTCAGTCACGGAGTTATAATTTAGTTACGTTTTAAACTTTTAGTAGTAAAATGATCTAGATTATCTGAATTAGACCATAAAAATATTACCCAGACTAAACTGAATTTATTCAAACTGTACATTAAATATTTTTTTCACACCCCGAACTGAAACTAGGGGCAGAGCCACACCCCAGACAGGGTAGGCTTTAGCCCGGGGTGTGAAAAAATATCTAGTGTACAGCCTGGGTAAATTCAGTCTAGCATAAGTAATATTTTTATAGTCCGGCACAGGTAACTTAGATCATTCTACCACTGAGCTCAGGGCGTAATCAAATCCTAGCTTCGCCACTGCGTCTGAGGTCTACCCTATCTAGGATGTGGCGATCTGGAGATTTCTTTTTTGTGGTGCTGATCCCTGGCCTTCATGCAACTACATCTGGCCGTACGTACGGCCAATGAGCCACTCGCACTCGATGCGTCACGCGCACCACGCCGCCTTCTTCTCCGCCCTGTGCACGCCTTCTCCTTGAGCTATGCTAGGTGGTGATCGGTTCGGCTGAAAGCTGAAAGTTTATGGCTGAAAACACTGTAGTTGGTGAAAAACACATGGTGACAGAGGCTTATTTAACATAATTAAATTTAAAAAAATTAAAAAATATAAAAAATATGTTAGCCTATCACAGACAACGCAAACGAATACGAGAAAAAAAGAACCGACAAAAAAGCTCAAAAAAAAAAATCAAAAATTCAGAAAAAGACGAAATTATGAATAATGCAAAAATAAACTTAAGCCATAAGCTTAAGTCACTACCCTAATCCGATGTCCAACGGTAGGGCGGTGGCCGCAGCGACCTAACGGATTCGCATCTATGACCATCGCTGGCCGCTCAGCTCCAGCACCTTTATCTTGACGGCTCCAGAGCTCGACGATGCACTGGAAAGGCTATTTATTTCTTTTTTTTCTTCTACCTCGTGCACACTACCGGTTTGTTAATTTTTTTTCGACTTGCGCTTCTTTTACGGATTATCACTTGAAGAAGATATTACAGGGCGTTTGATTTGGCTGCGGCTTATGATTTTTGACTAAAATTTTTGAATTTTATCTGTTTATGAGAGAGATTACGGAGAGAGATACTCGTTTGCGATTTTGGTTGATACAGATATTGGGCTTTTAACGTGTACTATAATTAACTTGTAGACCTCATCTTAAAAAAATACTCCGTTTAAAAGTTAAGTACTGTAGCAAAAATTAAAGGCCATTTTTAGAAGCCGTTAAAGAACATACTCTATATATGCTATTATCTCGATCTGACATTAGGGGTGCAATCGGAGCGGATACGGTCGGTAATTGCTCATCATGTATCCTATACCATATTTTTTCTCGGAGTCGGAGTCGGACACGGATAGTTCCGGATACGAATACGAACACGGATAGTATCGGTCACGAATACAAAACGAATACGGAACGGATTCGATACGGTAACTATATTTCATCGGATAACACGCAAAAACAAAGATCCTAAATAATTAAATATAGATCATGCATATCAGAATAAATAATTAAATATAATATAGAAATATAATGTATTTGAAAGTTAAGTACAGAGAGCAACTTGTATACATACCAACAATAATGAACAGAATAATCATCTGGAACCACTTCCTGAGGAGTATTACTGTGGCATCCCAAAATTTTGGTTTTCTTTCTTTCTTATTTATTTAATTGGTTTAATTGAATTTTCTCTAGAAATTAATTTCCTTTTTCTCAAATCCTTTAATTAAAGCCTAGTGAGCAAGTTATTAATTTAGTTGAGTAATTGTCCCTAAAACAAGTTGAACTTATTTTATTTAGATTCCTTACATTTTTCTGAATTTATGGGAATTTTCGGGGATTTATTTGGATTTTCCTACTATTTTTAGCTTTTATTTTAATTTTTGGGATTTGCTAATTCGGATATTACCGAATAAATAGCATCGGATATTACCGAATAAATATCCGGATATTCTCCTATCCGACGGAAACTACTCTCCCGATTCCGATTCCGATTCCGATTCCGACAATGACTATCCGATTCCGATACCGTATCTGGTAAAACCATCCGGTTACCGACTATTTTTCCGAAATACCATCCGAACTGACTCGGTCGGGCGGTCGGTCGGGAACTATCTGAACCGATTGCACCCTTATCTGACATATATCAATTTCAGCAAGGTACTATAAGATTGTCCATGGTGCAAAGGCAATTTCTTTCATGTATTGTACAGTGAGCTTACATATAAATTAATACATATATTGCAATGCTTTAATCTGTGGTTGTATTGTGTGAAGCTTGATGAAGATTTCCATGATACGTTGCTACAATGGAATCTTTTGATTTTTTTTTTTATTCTGTTCGGATGACTGCAATAGTATGGTCCACTATGGCTTGTCAGAATGATTTGCTCTGTACGCAGCAACACCGATGAATTGGAGCTGATACAGTAGTAGCAGCAACAATAATGAAAACTCCTTAAGATAAAAAAATCAAAGCCTTGCAATAAAATCTACGAAGTAAAAACACTAAACCTATATCCTATCATTTAAGCAGAGAGGTTAAACACACCGTCTCTAAACGTTCTTCTTGTGGAATTGGAGCTGATAATGTTGTGAAAATATTATTTCCAAGACGTTTCTGGTCCTCAGCTTCTTAGCTATTTTCCTTCTTCTGTGGGTGGTTTTAATAACATGGCTGCTATATCATCATTTTTGCCGTATCATCTGTGGAACCATCAACTTAGCCAACATGTCAGCCCACCCTCTTCTTTACCTCCACTTGGTAATAGTCCCCACACATCAATAGCATTTTCGTCCTCTTTTCCCTCTTCTCTCATTTCGCCCTCGCTCATTCACTGTACAATCAACGAGATCATGTGGCAACTAACATGGCGAAAATCACCTATGATATCTCCAAGTGACATGATTTACATGGCTTTGTCAGTTGGGGATGAGTTATAAATGTTGTCGCGTATGAGGAGTGAAAATTAGATGACCAAAGAGTTTGGAAATAAATGAACTTTTTTGCTTGTGGTTGTTAGTGTCGGTTTTCAGTTGTGATTAGTGTAGTTGTTGGTGATGAAAAACAATTAGGGATGAATAGTGGCGATTTAAGTAGTAGCTAGCATTAATGCTTAATTGTTAGTGGTGAGATTAGTTGTGGTCCCCAATACCAAAATGATATCTCTATGGAAAACAATTAGTTTTGGTACGAATATAACACAGTACATCTTATGTCAACCAAAGATCATATCAGTTTCTGGAGCGTCATCTCGTACTAGGATTCATGTGACTGGTATACAGGGCAAAAAAAATAATAGTATAATATTTGGATCGTATCTTACAAGCGTTGATACAATTACCTACATACCAACTGAGTGGTGAGGCCAGCTAGGTAGCGGTGGAGCCAGGATTAGAAACCTGTGGGATTAATGGGCGAAACGTCAATCTCCTTGCTAAACCTAGGTTGTAGCATTTTAATACCACGAAAATGCATATCTACAAGCACTTTCTAGGGCATCCATTTTATGTGCCCTCTCCCCCTCTTTCTCGGATCCAAGGTGAAGGAGGAGCCGAGGCGGTGGTCGCTGTTGGGTTCACGGCGAGCCGAAGGAGGAGATAGCGTGGCTTCACGGCGAGGCTCAACGCCGGAGGGAGAGGCGATGTGGCGCGGTAGATAGCAAGAGCAAGGAGTTATTAGTGGAAATGATCGTATTTGACCCATTATTTGTAAAAATAGGACCCTCTCGATTTTAACTACAAAAATGACACTATCTGCCCTTCAATGATCAGGTGGTAGGTTTCCTTAGGACGACACGTGGTACCTACTGCCTAGTCACCAGGCAGCAGGTGCCTCGAGCCGACACATGATGGCTCACCGTGTGCATTAGCCCCGCCACATGTCAGCCCAAGGAACTTGTCGCCCGGTGAGCGATAGGTGCGCCACGTGTCAGCCCGAGGCATCTTCCGCCTGGTGACTGGGCAACCGGTGTCACGTGTCGCCCAGAGGAACCTACCGCTTGGTCACTGAACGACAGGTAGTGCCATTTCTGCAATTGAGCTAAGAGGGTGATATTTTTGCAAATAACACGTCAAATACAGTCAAAAGTAGCTTTTGTTCATGAGCAAGAGACAAAGCTGCAGAGAGAGGGGAGAGCCAAAGCTGTAGAGTAGAGGGGGAGAGAAAGTTCACGAATTTCGAAGCAAAACAAACAGCTGGGATAGTGCATGTCACTTCACATGGTTAGAAAAAAACCACTCCTATTAATAAAAGGGTTCTCCTTTTATTGCTCAAACATATATGGGTTCACTTGACTCTATAAAAATGATGAAGGTATTCACTACTGAGCTAAAGTCTAAATAAGCTAGATTTTTTATGGTGCTAGTTTTCTGAACCCGCCATTAGATGAATGAAGCATAATCTCGTAAGACCATTGAAAACTTAATTTCTAAATTTGGGCCCTTTCATGTCCCCGCGAGTTGCAGTGTGTTCATCAAATGCTGCTGTGAAGCCCACCAAGTTGACCTTTCCCTTCCTCTCTACTCATGTTTTCATTTTCATTAATTCAGAGTTCTCTCCGTCTTTTGTTAAGTCTAAATACTGTTACTATTTTTAGTGAACAAGCTAGGCGAGAACCGCAGGCACCTAGAAAACAATTGAGGGTTTTCACCGTTTTGAGTTTCATACACCAACTAGTTCACCGAAAAGTTTAACTGGTAAAAAAATATGGATAATATAATTCAACACTCTCTCACACGTCTAGGCTCGAACCGGCCTAGACCTATTCAACAGTCGGACCGGCTAGGCTTGTGGTCGGGCCTGGAAAAGCCCAACTTTGAATGGATAGGCTCGAGCTTGGCCCGACCCGACATTGGCTAGGCCCAAAGCCCGAAAATCCCATTTTTCAAATATATATATTTTATTATTTAATTTATTTTTGGAATAAAATAATATTGTTTAATTCATTTCTGGAATAAAAGTATTAATATGTATTATTTTATTGCCATCATCATACTTTTTTCAGGCTTCGGGTCAAGCCTACGGGACGAAATTCTGGGCACAAGCCTGGGCTCGGGCCAGGCCAAGCCTAACCCGATCTAAGATGTGGGCTCGATGTAGGCTTCAATTATTATTTTTTTAATATTACGTAAGCTTGGTCTTGAACTTGAGAATTTTTTTGCTCTAATATCATATTAAATTTTATGCATTAATTAGTTCACTCAAAAACTTACGAGGAAAAGTAGACAATACACTTCAAAACATAGCTAATTAGAAAAATGCTAGGTATAATTTGTATAGATAAGGATGCAGTCACAAACCATACATATTATAAACATGTGTGTTTCTACTTTCTCGAAAGAAAAAGCTAACACCTTTTTTAGAGAGAGATAGAAGAAGGAAAAGCCAACTCTTTGACATCCTCAAAGAATATGGACAATTTAGATCTCTTTAATTCGCAGGATTCTAAAAATGCAGAAAGAACGTAGAATTGTAATGCCATGGACTCTTGAATCTTACCGGATTAAAAGGCATAGGAATTTGCCATGAAGTGTGTTTGCTTGCACCATAAGAAAAATGCAGAAATTTTGAGATTAAATGATAGGCCTGTTCTTTCGGTCCGTGGCTTATAGCTTTTGGTTGTTCGTACGAGAGTACATAGATATAGAGATTCACGTGCGATTTTGGCCGATATAAATAAAGTCGTTGCAGTGTGTACTACAATCAATTTATAGACCCGCCTTGAAAAGTCACTCTTTTTAAAAGTTAATTACTGTAGAAAAATAATTTACTATAGAAAAATAGCTTTTGGAAGCCAAGAAAAGAGGGCCGCTAATTGATTAGAGAGAATAGAGAGTGGAAGAGAGTTGTATTATAACTGTCAAAAGAATTTGTAACGGGAGGTTAGGCCTCATGCTACCTTGTTTGGAAGCCTAAAATTTCCGACTCATCCCGATCCAGAGATGAGTTGAGATTTTGAACTAAAATCCTAGTCTATCTATAGGGATAAGCCGAAAATTATGAGCTCCTAATCAAGCCCTAAGACTTATAGAAAACTTTCCTATCCTATGGAACTCCTTGGAAGTAATCCTATAAATCAAACACCCCTCGTAGAATTTTTTTCTTTAGATTGAATTCCTCCATTTCTCCTTTAAAATTCCTTCCAATCAAAGATACCCTCCGCAGTTCAGCAACCCATTTCCAACCGTCCTGCCCAATCTGAGTCAATTATGATATTTCCTATCATCAGCTCTCACAGCAGAGTGAAGTCCTCTTAAGAAATAAGAGAGCAAAGTGAAGACTCGGGCCAGACGCCCACCTTTTTAGTGAATGCCTAGGCTTCATTTATTTCAACTTAAATTTCTAATTTATTTTTTACTATTTATAAATTTCATTTTTTTTTTGAAATTTTAGCTTTTTTTGAGCTTTTTTATCGGTTCTTTTTTTTCTGTATTCATTTGTGTTGTCAGTGATGAGCTAACATATTTTTTCTATTTTTAGATTTTTTAAATTTAATTATGCCAAATAAGCCACCTTCAGCTATAGTGTAATTTCAGTCGGCTACAGTGTAATTTCAGTCATAAGTCACTATTTTTCAGCCCAACCGAGCGGGACGTAAGCTCCTAACTAAATTTTAAAATAAAAAGTAATTCAATGGTTACAGTAGTATTGAACTTGGTTCACTACTGTACCTCAAACGTTTGCTTTGTTATTTTGTCTCTACTTTCTTGTGTTTAGTTTCTGGTGTTAACATTTTTTTGCGACTATTCTGGTGTTAACATTTGTGGTAAGTCGTGATTTAGGTATTTTTTCCTTTCATCATATCATATGTTGACATAACAATGGTATACCACACACATAAGTTCTATGTTGTGGAGCATTATCATAGACCAACTATGGTATACCATTTGTTGGATAACAATGGTATACCACTCCATTGAATGAGTGAGTGTTCTTTGTGCTCCATCGTATCTCTGGTGTTAATTTGATTAGACTTGTACCTACTATGATGCAAGGAACTCTACACCAGATCAAAATTTAGAACATGTTTTTTTCAACTTCTAAAAGTTATTTTTAGATTTTTCTACAATAACTAGTTTTTAAATGGGGTATCTTTTTAAGGTAAGATCTACAGTTAATTGTAATACATATTGTACCGACTTCATTTATATCGGCAAAAACTACACGTGAGTTTCTGCTACTCTACAATCTCTCGCATAAACAACCCAAAAGTCAAAAGCCGCAGCCAAATAGAACAGACCCTAAAGTCTAATAAATCAATGTCAAATACTCTTGAGTTTTGACATCTGCATCATCAGAACTTCCATTCCAAGTAAGTTTCACTAGAGCAATTCTGAGCTCAGATTTCCAAGACTGCCCATATCAAGAAGCTTGGTGACCACAGAAGCAGCAACGAAAACCGCCAAGAGACGAGTGGTTGGATACTTGGTTTCTTCCTCAGGACTATGACATTCTAACAGATGCATATAACAAACTTCTAACTCATTCCGTTCTTTTTAACTTATTGCTTATGTTTTCTCCAGAATAAACACATGGAACGATTTCTCTTTGCTGTTATTTTGAAATGGTTTATCGGAACAATCTTTTTCAAAACAATTTATCAACATTTGATTCGTTCGTATAAGTACTCGCGCTAGGGCCAAAAACCGTAACCGAAAAAACACACCCTCTCACCTACTGGAACTGAACAGCTTATTATGGCATCCACCTAGCTAACGTGAAAGAATTCTCTGTTTATGAGATGTTTGTATGCCATCCTATCCATTTATGTGTAAGAAGTTGATGTACCAACAAAACCATAAGAAACCAGTCTGGGAATTAAAACCCAAAGAAGTTCCTGCATGAAATATCTCTTACACAAGCTGATCTGGAAACATGTGCCTTGCTGGCTGAAGTAGAGCATGCCAATTAGTAATAATAGAAACATTAATAATTTTAAAATTACTATACATGAGATGTATCTGCATTTTGAGTTTTTTGCAAACTTGTTTGGCACTTGAATATTGTCCGAGATAAACCTTGTCTCAGATTTCTAGTTCATGCCGCAATTCCAGAAGATACAAGCAAACACAAAATCAGGTAGATGTTTGCCATGACACCTTGACGATGGTCCAGAAAGCAGCCAATCAGATATAATAACAATAACATGGTGGTGATAAGTACAAAATTCCGTGAAATGAATCTCTCACTGGTGGTACAATACAAAGCACATTATGGCATTAGTCCAAGATCGCAAGCTCCAGCTCTCTTGTATGTAGAAGTCCCACACTTGTCCTTGTTTTGCAATTTACAACCCATGTACCATTGGACCACAAGTTTTGATCACACCAAAGATTATTAACGAACTTGTACTAACAGCACGCACTCATTCAATGGAGCATAATCATGGACCAACTTCACAACCACCATAGCAGATACCTTCAGCTCAACATGAAACAACTAACACCCTTTTTTTTTTTACATCTCAGCAGAGCTAAAGAACTGCAGCTACTGATCAGCGAGGCATCGTCAGGGAATCTGGCACACGAGGTCTATACATGTCATTATCACAACATCGAGCGCATACATAAGCACACACACAACTCAGAAGATAAATTTGCAAGAATTAACCACACTCAGCTACTTCCTAGGGATCTTATGAATGAACGTCGCCACCAGATCTGGAAGGCCCTCATTAGGTTTGGGCATTCCCGGCCTTGCTCGCTGAAAGCCTCAAACCACTCCATGAAAAACACCTGCTGCTGCGCCAATGTGAGTGTCAACAGCGCTTGCCCGATTCCTTCCTCCAGTGTCGTCAGGTTGAGACCCTTCGGACACCTCCTGAGCCAACCAAAATCTATCAGCATTGGCCTGAACCAGGCTTGAAATATGCTGAACCTTTTCTCCCCAGTACAGTGGAGCTTCCCACTCCCCATGGCAATAAAAATCATGGCTGAAATCCGGCTAAGCTCGTAGCGTACCATTGGTGACACCCGCTCATGCATACTAGCGAGGGTCTTTTGGTTGGCCCATAAACCTGCAAATTCCTCTCCCATCTGTCTGTCTATTAGAATCTGCAGCAACCAGTTGAGGTTCTCAACTTGCTTGTAGATTCTCTCAAGTTGTCCTTTTCCAACAGAAATGGTTGCTTGGTCAGCAGGGCCCAGATCCAAGGCTTCTTCAAATAATTCCACCAGACAGTTCAGGCAAGAATGGCAGATACAGTAAATGCTCCTCTTGTCCAGCTCTTTATCACCCTTTATGTAGATAGAAGTCCTGGATAAGATACTATCCACCAGAGTCCGCAGCTCCTTCCGAGCATTATTGTTGGTCCC
This sequence comes from Bonia amplexicaulis, assembly GCA_036346245.1. NCBI lineage: Eukaryota > Viridiplantae > Streptophyta > Magnoliopsida > Poales > Poaceae > Bonia > Bonia amplexicaulis. The sequence goes on from CM070769.1 coordinate 13,197,557, forward strand.
CTTTGTGATGGAATCTATGAGTTCAGCTACCAGTTCTGCAGATGAGGTGGGTTTTGGGGTTTGTAACCTTGCTATCAAATCTTGCGAACCTGCTTCGTTGGAAGAATCCTGAGAAAGCAAGCTCATAATTTTCTCCTCTTCTGGCTCATTCCATGGGACAGCCTCAAGATATTTTAGACAGTTTGCAACTCCTCTGTCAAACATAAGTGAGAAGGATACCTGAGAAATTTGTTTACGCGTTAAGAAAAACATGTTGAGAACAAGTTAAAAACCAATTTAAATTTGGAGAGAAACATTAATAGTGCATATAAAAGTAGTAAAGCTAGTGCAATAATGACATTGACTTCTCTGTACAAAACTACACTTTATGGTATCGACTTGAGTCTACATTCACAAATGTTTCCTATTTGAAATTTTATGCATTACTAGCCCTTTTGAAGTTCATATGAACGTATTTTCAAAGTACATCTATGAGCATCATGATTGCCGCTGCAAGCCAATAGCAGAAAATGTCACTTTGGCCCTCGGTTCATACCATACAAAAAATGCAGGACCTCATCTCTTCAGTGCAATCCTTCTTTAATATACTGGCAACAATGCCATCCCATCGCACAACAGTGAAGATTCCAAGCATGAGGTAGACAGGCTCCTTTCTTTTTACATGGAAGCATGGAATCTTACACTTTCTAAAAAAAGTAGCTCCTAATAGCACAATGATACCATGATTGCAAAACAATACAAGCTATTATCATGTCTTCACCAGGTGAAACTATGAAACTAAACGAAGTGGATCTGCTATCATCCCAAAAATACTGTAACAGGTGTGCATTCGTCAAGGGAAGGTGTCCAAACCAGTGAGCAAAACTGATGGGATTACCCTTGAATACAAAATTATGGATTACTCAATACTCACAAGATATTTGAGATAAGTACCCATGTTCTGAGGGATACATGATATAGGATATTGATTGTCTGGTCAGATGGCTGCTGCTGGTGTGCTTGTTGCAATCATTGCTCGACTGCAGCTAATTCCATTGCTGGCTCTTTTAACATAGTATTCCACATAACACAAATACTCTTTATTTTAATCCATGAGGGCAAGAATGGAAGATGGTGGAAACGTAACCAATCAGAGCACAGCAGACCACATCATTAACATTTCGGTTAAGAAATGCAAATCAACACCAACATAAGTTCAAGTATTTCGTAGTGTGTGATGTGCTATATGACAAGGTATTTAAGCAGTTTGATTAAATTATCTATTTACCTAAGTTTACCAAATTAAAGAAGTCACCCACCTCATCCAAGTGCCAGTAAGGATGTTCATTCTCAATTCTGAAACAAATTATTATCCTCTCAAAGTTAAGTTTGAGAGACCAGAGTGACGTGACAAGGACAGTCTTCCAAGTTCAGGCATCAACAACCAATATAACTAGGAACAAAACAAAATTCGCAGCTCTAACTCGCCAAATTAAATAAGAGTATTTCTCCCAGTTGGTCTGCCTTTATTCCCAATGACTCATAGAGTCTTACTGTTTAATTTCTTAAAACAGGTCCAACAAATTAACAAAAGTTCCAGAAAGATCCATTCGCAATCATATTAACGTTATTAATTGTACATCTAGCACGAAAAATTAAACCTCGAGGGAGCAAATAGGAAGTACTGAAAAATGTAGAAACAGCAGTAGTGAACACATAGAACAGCTCAGGAGAAAAAAAGATTGTCAGGTTTGAATAAATTGCAGAAATTCAGAAAATACAAAGAAGTTCAATTACGCATTCAAAATGAATAATAACGAAAGTTGGTATCAATTTGAACAATAACGAAAAATTGGTGTGAACTTGAATAATAACAAAAGACTGGTAAGATAAATAAAGTAATAAGTGTAAACATAATGTAAGAATATTTTGAATTTTCTAAACCCAAAACTGTTAAAAATGAAACATATAAAAGGAAATATGGCAACAAAAGTAACATGAGAAGAAAACTAAAATTGAGGAAGGAGAAAAACCCAAACAATTATGAAAATAAAAATAATAAAAAAATATATAAAATGAGGGCGAAAATACAAAATACCAACTTTAAAATTAATAAAATTGGAGATGTTCCAAGAAAAAAATAAGTGTCAAACAACCAAACTAAAACGATTTGAAACTTTGCAATTTACGTTTTATTGTAAATATCTACTCTTAGTCTCATTGCTCTGTTATTTTCGTAGTTGTGTCCCCTTTTCCTATTTTTGTTACAATTTACCCGATCGCGTGTCATTCTGGGATGTTTGCCAATTGCAGTTGTCCAAAGAATACAGCACAGTTTTCCAAAAAAAAACTCAATGAATCAATAAAGAGAAACTAAAGTCAATAGGAATCACGCAGAAATATACGACAATCAATAGTGGAATTTAGTCAACTACATAGCTCCAAAACTAAATTTGGGAATGACTATTCTTTTAATCGAGTGGAGCACAACGAATCACCCTGCAAATTGAAAACTATTCTCTATCCTGCCAATTCGATGGTGAACAACCAAACCTCACAACCTAAGGAACAATATTAACAATTCGCACCTCATCAGAGTAACACACCAAAGCAAAAGTTGCAATCTTTCCTAAGCTTGGGCAATTCATAAACAAAATATAACTATAATGAACAAGTAAAGGTATAAATTTTGTGCACAAATCCACTAACAAAGTTGCAACATTTCTCCATTTCCACGAGTCTAACAGTCGGATGCATCATGGTATCAGAGAGCTAACCTCGAGCACACCGATGGCGTGCGCCACGCCACCGCGGGCGAGCCGCCTCATAGCCGCTTCCTCGTCGTCGTCCTCCAACAACATATCCACCACCTCCCTGACCGCCTCCACCTCGACCTTTCCTTCCACCGCTACCTCGCAGCCGCCGCTTCCCCCGAGAACCTTCGCCACCATCTTGCTCTCCCTGCGCACCCTCTCCACCTCCTCCACCTCCAAAATCACCCCTTTGGCCACCAGCCTGAGCCGCAGCGTCCCCATCGGCCTCTCCACTGGAGGTGGCCGCGGCGGCGGCGGCGGTGGGGGCAAGGGAGGCGGCGGGCACTCGGTGACAGACGACAGCCGCGAGGAAGCATGCGCCGCAGTGGCAGAGGACGGGTCGTCGATTGGGGAGACGCGGCCGGGGGAGCGGATGCGGTGGGAGAGCGGGGCAGCCGTCTTGGCTTGCGGTGGCGCCGGGAGGGGGCTCCGGCGGGCGGCGGAGAGGGGGTCGAGGCCAAAGGAACAGCACCAGGGCTGGCGCGGCGGGGGCGGCTTGCGGCGGCTCCGGCGGCGGTGCGCCGCCGCCGCCGGCGAAGTGCTTGTCGTCGGCATTGGGCGGTGGCTCTTGGCCTCTTGGGTTGGCGTCTCGGAGGCGGCGGAAGCGAGGGAGGAGAGAATATATTATGTAGGTGTGAGCTGTGTGAGTTTATGTGGCGGTATTTGCTAGGTTGCACCAAGAAGTGTCCCAAGGAGAGCGGTACAATGCCGGTTATGAATATATTTTTCAAAGGAATTTTTAAACATTATATTTGTGTTTTGTGGTATGGTTTTGTTCAGTTCTAACGAAAATTCTAGTTAAATAAAGGTAAGTATTATACATCGGTGTTTATCACACAATTTATATAACATATCATAATATGATCTCGTTAAATTTACTTGCATGAAGTTTATACATCGGTGTTTATCACACAATTTATATAACATATCATAATATGATCTCGTTAAATTTACTTGCATAATTTACTTGCATGAAGTATCTCTTTCTTTGTTAATATCTCCATCTTGGAGGTTGGAGTGATACTCTGTCAATTTTACCTTGTAGGTGCTAATTCCGAGGTATCTTCTTTTCTACGTATATACTATTAGATTAATAAAAATCATCTGTAATGTCTCAGTCTGTATGTTAGCTTAGATGAATTTTTTATACATTTGGGTGGAGTGATGTGTATAAGGATTAACATAGATACCCTCAAGGAATGGTGATAAGGCTTAAGAAAAGATGCACGTTGACTAGCTCTTATTTAGATACCTTTAAGGAATGATTGATAAGTTCTAAGAGAAGACACATTCGATTTGGATCTTACATGGTTAAACTATGGGTTTGTTTGGCATGACTGTGGCTTATAGTTTTTGGTTTAATTTTTAAATTTTAGCTGTTTACAACAGAGATTACGAAAAGAGATACTCGCTTGCGATTTTGGTTAATACAGATGTTAGACTTTTAACGTGTACTACAATTAACTTGTAGATCCCGTCTTGAAAAAATATCCCGTTTAAAAGTTAGGTACTATAGCAAAAACCAAAAGCCGCTAGCTTCGGTAGAAAAGAACATGCCCTATAGCTATGGCATGCGAATAGCCCTGGGTGTTACAATATTTTATTAAAATGGCGGATGATTTTTTGGCTATTAAGATATATATGTCTTCATTTTATTTGTGCCATGGGCTCTCTCACTTGTAGTAGGGTTTGGGTTTGCATATCAAGGAGATAGCCCAACTACGACGCATCTCAAAGGCAAAAAAGAACACTTAATTTTAAGAAATTGAACTATCTACTGTCTACATTCTACACTATATCATACTCAATTTGTATATAAATATAAGGCCTCCAACATATACAACTTGGACTAATAGTTAGTTTCACTAATAATGTGTTGATAAAAAAATATAATATTGTGAAAATAATTTATGACGAATCTGCTAATATTATTAAATTTTACATCACCAATCTGGCCTCCAAGATATACAGCTTTGACTAATTATGATGATCATAGCGTGTGATAGAGATGCTAAATATATTTATGGCGAATCTACTAACATTATTAATTTTTATATAATCAACTAAGATATTTTTTTTAGCTATGAAAATACTTGAAGTTAGAAAAGTTTGATTGCTGGATCTCGGTAACTACCTCTATTTGTGAATGTTCTTTTACAAGGAAAAAAGAACACGTACAAGGCGGCATTGTGGACATGTATGTAGGGGCTATATATATTGGTTTCTGTTTAGAGAATTTAGAAGCCGATATGAATATCTGATTTTTTTTCTCCTATTTTATTCCGAGAATAAGGTCACAGACGCATCATGTACCTTACTCTTCTCGCTTCCGTGTTGTACACATATCTCTCATTTACTTTTCTTACCGCTCGATATCTTACTTCTAAAAGTCATTACTATTTATTTTCAGCCAAAAATCACTAATTGCAATTAATATGAATAAGCCAGTAACACCGGGTAAGGATGATGGGGTGAGCGCAGCATCTTGGTTTCGTGACGTGCTAATAAATAACCCTACCTACAGGTAAAGCGGGAAGCAAAGTTGCCGTTGCAGCTTTTGTGGGCAACGGCATGGTGATTCCGTCCGTCTCGTCTCGCCCACTGCCTCACCTTCGTTTAAACGGCAAACGTATTAGCTTTTCGTGTAACCATCTTTCTCTCTCATCTCATAGCTGCTCTACTTAAAATTTCTTACCGTTGCGGCTCCGCTCGGTTGGGTTCAGTTTTTGATTTCTAGCTTCTACCTTAGTTTTTTAATTTTATTTTTTTCTAGATTTTTAGTCTTTAGGACTTTTTTTGCTTTTTTTCTCGTATTCTTTTACATTGTCCGTGATGAGATAACTTGCTTTTTCTTTTTAAATTTTAATTATGGTAAATAAACCACCAGTAGTTATAGTAAAAAAAAAAGAACTAAGAACGGCATACCGTGCGGATACTATTCAACGGTACAATCCATTGTCGTTCAATCCTACATGCACGAATCTTAAAGCGTCCGCTCCGCACGCACATAACCACGTGTCCGCTCCACTTGCACAGACATCCGCCACTCATTCCCTTCTTCGAACTCCTTCTCACTCTCCTTGTGTGAGCACCGCTGCCGATCTCCTTGCCCTTGCTCACAGCCGGCCTCGCCGCACGCTGGATCTGGCGATCTAGAGGGGCAGCGCCGCCGAATCTGGCATCGGAGGAGAGAAATCCCTCTCCTCTGCTACAGGTTCATTCTCCCCCTCGAGCATAGAAGGAGGATAGGGAGGGCGGCGGCCCAGCGATGGGCAGCAGCAAAGGCGATAGGTAGGGTAGGAGGGCGGTGGGTGGAGCCGGAGGGCACCGGTAGCGACAATTGTGGCAATTAGGTTGGGCTGGGCGGGGCGGCGACGATGCCACCGGCCGTGGGTGGTGGTGGCGGCGGCGGCGGAGGAGGAGGAGGCAAGCGAAGCTGCCTAGGGCGGCGCGGCAACGAGGTACTCTTATCTTCCTCCATGAAACATAGAGAAAGAGAGGGAGGAACAATGCAAGAGGAGGTATGCCGTCGGGATCCCGACGGCATACCATGTGGTAGCACTTCTAATAAATCCTCAAACAAGGAAAAAAAGCCAAAAACCACCAAAAAAAACCCTAACTGAGCAAGAATTCTCATACAAGTAGATCTGCTTTTTCGTGGAAACAAACTGATAATGACATTTGCAAATGAAGTTCGCTAGCGGGATGCTTGTAAACCGTTCGAGATAGAACTTTTTCTTTTTGCGACGATACAATATTGAGCTCTAACCATTACTAGCATGTAGGGTGATTTGTTTTATATCAAGTGTTTGCAAAGCCATACGCAGTAATATCAAAGGAATTAGCACAAGATATTACATTGCACTGATGCAAAATGACAGGAAGAAGCTTAGGCAAACTTAATTACCTGTGCCGTCGCTGTCGCCTTTGTGGAAAGCAGAAGAGGAGCAACATCAGCAGGCGGCGGTGCGACGAGACCTGGGGGCGGCCAACCTCGAAGACGGTGATGAGATCTGCCTTCCTCGAGTGTGGTGCGATCGGACCTAGCAGTGGGCGGCTACTGGCTAGGACGGTGCGGGAGACACTACTGTAGAAAAGATCAATAACAGATAGTTTAAAAATGTTATCACAGACGAATTTGTGAGCCGTTTGAGTTTATGGACCGCATACAGCTTTCAAACCGTCTATAATGCAGACTTTCACAGATGGTTTCTACCTATTATCATAGGCGATTTTTAGTAGAAATCATCTAAAATATATGATTTATTACAGACGGTTTCAACCACAAATCGTCTGTAACATAACTATCACAGACGGTTTGTAGTAGAAACCGTCTGTGATAAATCATATATCACAGACTATTTCTATTAAAAACCGAGTGTGATAGTTAACTATCATAGACGATTACGAGTTAATAACCGTCTGGGATATGCTTTTCTATTCATAAATATATTTCTGTTAGTTGGCCAGCCTCAAGAAATGTTAGCCATGCCCTCTAAAACAAGCAGATCAACACAGTATATATACATCTAATTCACATTTATTCATTTCAGAAACAAGAACATCTATTTCACAAATCAATTAATTGAAATAAAATAAATTATCCATTCATGTACAAACACACACATGAACAATTAAACTCAATCTTATCCCAGTGAAATTCATTCTTCATTGTGGAACCCCCCATTTTCTTTTATAACTTTAGACAACAAGAAGTACGCACATTGTCCTCAAATCTGTTTGAGGTTGGCCTGTTCTAACGGAGTTGTAGCGATAGACACAACCTGTCGGTAGGAACATCCATGTCGTGCATACATATATAAATTGATAAGTATGAAATAATTATCGTAAGATTGACAAGCCTGAGGATCAATATTGTTCTTCGCGGAATTGAGGAGTAGTTGCATTTGTGGCAAACATAGAATCCACAGGTATTGCCTGGCGACTGCTAGTGGCACTGCAAAAATAGAATTTGTTAGTTCGAGAGGCATTACTACGAAGCGTTATATAGCATTAATGTGTACTAGCGAATACCGGGAAATCTAGATCGTGTCGTAGGGCGTTGATCCCTTCATTAGATTCTCCTATCTTTGCAACATATGTAGTGAATGATCTACGTGATTCTAAAAAGTTAGGCTTAGTCATTGGAAAGGAAGGAAATACTACAATAGAGTTACATATGGAGAAAATGTGTCTACTCGTCGATTAATTATTGGAAAACTGTGTAGTTGGTTTTATTCTTCTTTAGGGAATCAAGGTATATTACGTTATTCCATTTTGGTATAATTACAATTAAAATCTAGTGGAACCTACACAGGTATGTCATGTTCATTAAATCTAAGTTCGTATTGCTTATAAAGTACAAATCAACATGTATAACAACTAGTGCAACACTTACCTCTAGTTGTAGGGCATAAGTATGAATTCCTTGTCGTGGTGAGTCTCCAATACCTTCGTCATGTAATTCTTGACGAATGATGCATCCTCCTTGATGATATCCAAGTAGACTAAGCGTGGATCGAGAAAACCAACTGGTGATTTCGTTAATCTGGCTTTACTGACCATGTATATATATGTATATATTTGTGTGTGTGTGTGTATATATATATATATGCACAGACAAAAGCAATGAGTTATATATGACAATTATCAGTATTACATGAACGTAGACCATGATTATACACACTTACAATATTTAGCATCGAATGAGTGAGGCGTTGAGTGTGAAGAGAAAGAATAAGTCCTCGAAGGTCACCGTGAAGACACAATTATAAATATCGTGCTGAAGATGATCCGACTTGAACTTGATGGTGAAACCTGAGCGTCGTTGTTCCTTCAGTTGTTGGTCTGTTCCATATACCATGCATGCAATCTCTAGCAAGCCAGTCCTAGGATTAGGAGGCGCTCTTTCGGGACGACCAACAGCTCATCTAGCACGAATTTCTGGGCCAAGGGCAAGTAGGGATCTCATTATCAGTCTTCTTCGGTTTACCCTTGCCGCCTCGACTATAGGTCGACTTCACAGTAGTCGACCGAGAACGAGATGTATATGCACTATGCCCTTGTTGCGTCTGTGCATGCGGCTCTGGTGCGGATAGCCCCCGTGGCGTTGGCACCGGTGCAGGTAGTTTTGGTGTGGATCGCCCATGTGGAATTGAAATCGGTGCAGATAACTCATGTGGACTTGGTATTGGTGTAGATAGCTCGAGTAGACTTGGCACCGGTGCAGGAGCCTCTAGGCAGATGTCCCTCTTGGGCCACTAGATGATACAGTCGTTTGGACGTGCATGTATTCTTTCTACTTCTATTCCCAATAGACAAAGAACCTTCTTGACTTTGTAGGTGGTTTTAGGTAACTTGTTTTTCTCCAGAAGCATGTCCGCTAAAAGATCTAATATCGCCGTGAAACTCTTATCGGACCAACCGTTACTTGCCTTCAATTCCAGCAGTTCAAGCACGGCTGAGAACCTCGTGTATTTTGACTTGCAGCATGTGAACAAAGATTTTTCCGAGTTCTCCATCAAGCCTCAGAATTTAACATACTCTCTCTTATCACAGTTACTTTCCACATCGCGAAGCATCTGATCTAGATTGTCATCATGCAACCTATGCAAATTGAAACCGTAATCGACGGGTCTGCGCGTAATTGATATTGTGAAAGTATCACGGACGGTTTTTAATAAAAACCGACTGTGATGCTTAATTATCACAGATGATTTGTATTACAAACCGTTTGCGAAGTATCACAGACGGTTCAAACAAAAAATTGTCTGTGATATGTGATAATATTATAGATGGTTCTTGTTACTAACTGTCTGTGATACTTTACAGACAGTTTTCACTATGAACCGTCTGTGATATTTCATTTTCACAGTCTATTTTTATCGCTGGCAGTAACACAAACGGTCTATAAACTAAAACCGTCTGTGATTATATTTAATATTGACGGTTTTTAGAAATCAACTGTAATATAGTGTCTAGTATTAGACTTTCTACATTAACGAAGCCTCTAAGCTCGGTGACACCGTCAGCCAGATGGAATAGATATGTATTCCCTCTTTTATTTGTTCATTTAGGAGCTCGGTTGAATGGCTTCGATCGATTTGGCCTGTGTGGATTGATCCTTCTTTCTTCTTCGTTTCTTTTATTTTTCCCTTTGCTTCGGATGAACTTAGTGCTTTTCTCTCATGTTGCGACGGCAACTCCTGAAAAATTAATATTTTAAGGCTTGGAGGCAGCCTCTTGCCCTAGAGGCGCTTCGGTTGAAAAAGCGTGGAGACTGAGCACGAAGCGTTAAGGCTGTCCCTCTTCTCTTCGAGGCAAAAAAAAAATCAACACGTTATGATGCTCTTAAGTTTGGCCCTCTAAAATTCTATTGGTATCAGTTTCTACTTTTAACTTCTACTTAAAAAACCAAAAATCAATATAAACATCTGACTTCTCAAAACGATTTCTCCACTACTCTCACTACCGTCTCACTTCAGGATAGAGCAGAGGATCACGGGTGCATACGCACCATACTCCTCTCGCTCCCGCTACGCGCATACACCTCTTTCTCTCTTTCTCTACAGCTTACACCCTCCTTCTTAAAGTCACTTATTTCAGCCACTACTATTTATTTTTAATTAAAAGCTATGGGCATGTTCTTTTTGGCTGCGGCTTGTGGCTTTTGGCTGCGGCTTGTGACTTTTGGGCTGTTTGTACGAGAGATTACAGAGTAATAGAAACTAACGTGTGGTTTTTACCGATATAAATGAAATCAGTAAAGTATGTACTACAATTAACTAGTAGACCGTATCTTGAAAAAATATTTCGTTTAAAAGCTAATTACTATAGAAAAACTAAAAAGCAGCTTTTAGAAGCTGAAAAGAACAGGGTCATAGGCTAAAAGCAATCAGTGAAAATCAAAACAAACACCCCTGAATTAACTAATCACATGATCAAATCATTAACCAAACATTCCAACCATCACATCGTACCAAACGTTCTATTCCAAAATAATGTCACGCACCCGAGCCAAACAGTGGTTAGCCACCTGCAATTAAGCATTGCTAAATTGGTTGGCTATATGGTTGGACAGATTAGCTAGCTAGTTGGTTTTGGCGACAGCAGCAACCACCATGCCTATATATTATGTAAGTTACATTCTCAACTCCTACCTTGTTTAGTACTAATTATATACCCGTGCATTGCAACGGAACTCGTTGAATATATAGATAATTGTGTTATAGAAGAGAGTTATTCTGATCAGTTGGAAAGTGAAGAATAGTGAGAAGTTGAGATAATAGAGCGGTTAAAGGAGAATACACGTACAATCACCAACTCGTTTTTTTATAATAGTATAAATTATCATGCATCAACCCTAGCTTATTTCCCTGCATATGCATCCGGTTAAAGTAAACCGCATGCTAACATTCTTTTGTAGCCAGTTGGTCGAGAGCAAGTAAACATGCATCATTGGCATGGTTGCAACGAACCAAATAAATCTTTTTTTAATTAGCACGCAATTAACACTGGTTGTAACATGTCGTGTTGAAACATATATGTCTATAATTACACGCATTCCAAAAAACAAAGAGAAAAAGGAAAAGAAGAGGATAGTGAGTTAGGCATTGTTCGTATTGACTTTGCTTTTGCCTACTGCTTAAAAAAGTTAGAACCCAATACGAATATCCGATTTCTCAAAGCGGTTTCTCCACTTTTTTCACTATCGTCTCGTTCTGGGAATAAGGTAAGGAGTTACGGGTGCATCACTCACCCACTTCATCTCGCTTCCGTCACTCACACGTATCTCTTCCTCACTTTTTACACTGCTCGTTCCCCTTTTTCTTCTTCTAAAAACCATCTCTTTCAGTCACTACTATTTATTTTCAACCAAAACCCATCAGCAAAAGTTAATACAAACGTCCGGCTTCAACAACCTATAGCTAGCTCCAAACATTTACCGGAGGAAATTGCGCAACTAAAATTCTCCTCTAAGCTAAAGAGCATCGGCCTAGATAGATATAGGGCCATATATAGCAGACATTTTGGATGAATTCGATCGATGGCTTCATGCCTGCCATGATGCACGGCGGTTTGTCTGCCGTGGGCGTGAGCTAGCTTGCTAGGTTCGATGGCGAGACTTATTAGCTAGCACGATATCGATACTGTGTGTGTCGCCAGTGGGCCCTCGCCGATCTGTGGGTCTGTTTTTTTAGCTACGATTTATGATTTTTGGTTATATTTTGTGGCTTTTAGACTGTTTGTACGAGACATTACAGAGTAACAGAAACTCACGTGTGGTTTTTTACCAATATAAATAAAGTCAATAAAGTATATACTTCAATTAACTAGTAGACTCTATCTTAAAAAAATACTTTGTTTAAAACATAGTTACTGTAAAAAAAACTAAAAAATAGCTTTTAGAAGCTGAAAAGACCGGGCCTATATATGTAGCCATGCTTGTTTGCGTTAGATCGCAAGACAGCATGCCTGCCTGCCGTGTGATCGAGTTTGTGCCGATCTATCTTGTTGAGTGTGACTTTATTTTTATTTTCTGAAACGAACTGGCAGGAGAATTGCTTAAAAATCTAGATAATTATTAGAAAGAATATATCCAGATGATATCTAGATATACCCTAAATAAAATTGGAGAAAAAGAAGACAAAAAGGTATACAACACTGGCCCTAACAGGGAACTCCGTATAAGGAGAAAAAACCCCAACCGATCTATTTTGGTTGAGTGTGACTTTCTATCTTGAGTACTAGAGACATAGGATCTATGGGCTTGTTTTTTTAGTTTTAGCTTATAGTTTTTTGTTTCAGCTTATCACTTTTGGATTGTTCGTAAGAGAGAGTATGGAGTAACATAAACTTATGTGCGGTTTTAACCGATATAAATGAAGACACTACAGTGTGTACTACAATTAACTTGTAGACCCTGTTTGAAAAGACACTTTGTTTGAAAGCTAGTTATTGTAGAAAAACCTAAAAGCAACATTTAGAAGTTGAAAAAGAAGAGGCCTATATCAGCAAATTGCGCCAACAAGATCACCTCGATCACCTTACCATCAATAACTAGCAGTGGCAGAGGGTTATTGAGGCCAAAATTAACTGGCCAGCAGCGGTCGTAATAGCGAAGTTCTTGAGTTATATGCATCAACTAATTTATGTAAAAACTTAAAATGATAAGAAAAGATGAACAATTCATTTACACCTCAACGGTAGTACCCTCCTTCGAGTTTCCGGCTTCATATCAATGCTGATGAATTACATCAGAATTTGTATTCTACTGTGATTTAGCTCTTACTTTGTTATCATTTTCCAGTCAGCACTTTGCTACCATTTCTGGTCAAAATGTCTAATACGAAGCTCTTCCAAACACTAGCCAGAAAGAAAACAGTGAGCCGTTGAAGGAACAGAGACAACCATACCAATACATATTCATTACTACTTTTCTCGACGAGGAAGCCAAAAAGAGGATAAGCCAAAATCAAACATCGAAACAACAACAGGTGAAAGAAAATGGATGGGCCCAGGAGAGAATTTAGCCCATGTAGTAGGACTCCATTTACATGGGCCTTCATTAAAAAAAAAAGCTGCCATAAGTTCATAACGCAAGAACGCAATTTAAGGTATATTCTTTTGGAACGTGGTTGGAGTCTTTTATCTGTATTTTTTGAGATGATAGTTGATGGTAAAGGTGTTAACACAGACAGTGCATATAGATTTAGGCTTGAAAAACCGTTTGAAGAATCTGTTTCGAGAAGACACTTCGTTTATTTTGACTTTTAAAGAAGTCAAAAACCTAAAACCGAGTGTGCGGTTGCTGGGTGCAACAAGGGTCATGCTAGTCTTTCCCAGGCTCCCTAACTTTACTTATCGTCATCCCCGTTAACTCCACTCTCTTGAAACCGCATTTCTTTACAGCATTTCTCAACTGCATTTCTCAACGTGATCGAGTTGGTGCCGATCTATCTTCGTTGAGTGTGACTTTATTTTTACTAGCTGAATGACCGTGCGTTGCTACAGATTTTTAAAAAAATTAGAATATATTTGTATCCATATTCTAAAAATTTTTACTACCCGTTAATTTCAGAGTATATAGTATGATAAAATTCGGCGCAGGTCTTTTGGATTCGGCACAGGTCTTTTTGGGCCACATGTCAGCGCTGCCTTTTATGAGAAGGGTGGAAGAGATCGGACCAACCACCAACTCTTTATTTTATAATAGTAAAGATTTTCTGAAACGAACCGGCAGGAGAACTGCTTATTATATCGATAAAATTGGAGGAAGAGAAGACAGAAAGTCATACGACGCTGGCCCTAGCAGGGAACTCCGTATAAGGAGAAAAAAAACCCCAACCGATCTGTTTTCGTTGAAACTGCATCTCTCAACGTGCAGGACTCTAGAGCGGCAGAATAACATGCTCCTCTGTAATTTTTTAGATTTCAGTCTCTCGTTGTCCCGTGCTTGTAACTGTAGCAACGAGTCATGGCTAGGTTTCACAGCAACCTGGAACCGGCAGGCGTTATGACCTGGCTTGATCCGGTCCCAAGCTGTGTAATAATCCCTATATTATAGCTGGGGAACTCCCGGGCCGCTCATGCCCTCCACATCAGCAGTTTTACAAAAAAGTCTTTGTATTTTCCAAAATAGCGTAGATGTTCTCCGTTCTCGCGAAATCTCTTTAGTGACCGGCGATTGTGCCATGACCTCGGTTTAATAGAACTTCCATTTGCGCTAAAAGAAACCAGTAAGAGCTGCTTCTCGCTATCAGCCGAACCGAAAGTCGAAACAAAAGGTCTGTTCTTTTCTTCTTTTTTTGTGTCTTATAGCTTTCGGCTACGGTTTGTAGTTTTTAGGTTGTTCGTGCGAGAGATTATAGAGTAATAGAAATTCACTGGTTTTTATCGATATAAATAAAATCGGTACAATATGTACTATAATTAACTAGTAGACCTTATCTTAAAAAGATATCACATTTAAAAATTAGTTACTATAAAAAACTAAAAAATAGTTTTTAGAAACCAAAAATAACACCCCCAACTTCCTCTTCTTCCCCGGAGCCAGATTCAGACAAGGTCGATCGAGCCCAAGGACCCACCTAGGTAGCTCGCCTCTGTATTTAAAATCGATGTGTTAGGACTGACATGGCGGGCGGGCGGACGTACGTACGTGGCGGGAGAGAAGAGGGCGAGGGCCCCGGCGGCTAGGTGGAGGCGCTCCCGTCCACAAGAGCGTGTCCCCACCGCAGGCGCCGATCGAACGATGCATGCCACGCGTGGCGGGGCACCGCCACACGCTCGCCGCCACGTGAGCTACCGGCCGGCCGGCCACCCGGCTGGCCGGGGGTATATTTACGCACCCGGCCGGCCATGCCTTTCGCGGCTCAACGCCAGAGCGAGCGAGCAAACGCAGGCAGAGATCGCCGGAGATGAAGGCTGCGGGTAGGATGGCGTCCATGGAGTTGGAGCCCAAGACGCTCACCCTGGACCAGCTCAAGTACGCAAGGGTAAGTACGTATGCTGTGCGTCATACAATACGTATACGTATGTTTATACATGCCGCGCGCCGGCCGGTTCGTCTTCTCCGACTTTTTAGATCAGGTTTCGCCTGTTCTTTCTTTAGCGGTCTCTAAAAAGCGGTTTTTAATTTTTATTATATTATCTAATTTTAAAAAAAATCTTTTTTTAAAATAAGATAAACAAGTTAATTATAAGTATACGTTAAAAGTATAATATCTATATCAACTAAAATTATAAGTGAGTATCTCTTTCCGTAATCTCTATCGTAAACAGCTAAAATTAAAAATTTTCAATCAAAATTTATAAGTCGTAGCTGTATCAAACATGCTCTTTAATTCGTTAGGCTTGCTTCAGCCAAAATCCGATCGGCCTTCGCTAGAAATGACTATGCATGTGCTCCGTCTCTCTGCTCCCCTCCCTTCTCCTTTTCTTTTTTCATGAAAACGCAACAAACGCAACAGCGAGATTGAGATATGTTCTTTTTGTGTTTTGAATTCTCTATAAAGCTAAAAAATCCTTGTCTTTTGACTCCTGTAGAAGGCAGAAAGACTAAATATCAAAACAGAACGATATCTTAAAGTGAATTTTCTAAATAATTTTTAATCTAAAATCATATAAACTATTTATATCAACATCTTTGCTGTCTGCTGTCATATCGAAAAACACAATTAAAAATTATTAGCCACAGCCAAAACAAAATCCTTCCCAACATCGATACCATGTTGCTCTTTAATCTTCGCACTTGCAAATTGTTGTCCACAAGTATATAACCTCTTCTGTGAAATATTTGTATGTCCCTATTCGTTCTTAATTAATTTGTAGGATCTATGGCGCCGTTAAATTTTCTTAAATTTGTTCACTACTGTTTATATAGCGGTGTACGTTTAATACATACAGATTATATAGTAGACTTAGAAAAAATTATATAACCGGCCTTCTCGTAAGAAAAGGCAAAAAACTATATACCATAATTGTTCTCAAAATTACTACGGTAAATATAAAAATATATTTTTAGTAATATAATGTTACAAAAGATGAAAAAAAACTTCGGAATTCCATCTCATAGTGCAATAATAATAATAAGCCATTCATGGATAAATATTGCGGTGTTCATCGGCGGGTTTCTCTCCCGTACATTCTCTATACTATAGATATTTTCTTTTCATCTTCTAAAAACTGTTTTTTGATTTTTTTTATAATAACTAGCTTTTTAGGATAGATTTATAAATTAATTATAATATATACTATAGTGACTTTATTTATATCGGTTAAAATTGTATGTGAGTTTCTGTTACTATATACTCTGTCACATAAATAGTTCAAAAAATAATAAGTCATAACTAAAAGCCAAAATCAAAAAAGATCAGTGCCACTGCTATTCAATCAGGCCGTATTTTCCACGTGTACGAGCACTACTCTGGCCATGTAGTGACCTAGCTTCCTGTAGTGTCAGTCTCCACTGTACGCTCTAAAATAAATCGTCGAAATGATTTGCAATCACATACAAAAATGCTTATCTTTTTGAGCCCTTTGAACAAAAATTTTTTATACACAAAATCCTTACTTTTGTAAGACCACCTATAAGCTTAATTAAGGTCTCCTTAGAGAGTTCTAGACTGGAATGAACTCCAGAGGAATCGTACTTTTTATTGCTCTAAGAAACAAAGAGAGAAATTACGCTGTTTTCTATCAGGAAAAAACTATTGCATTGCGTGTTATTTCAGTTTCAACTTATGGTTTCTGACTTATTTTTCACTATTTATAAATTTTATCTTTTTCTGATTTTTTGATTTTTTTTGAGTTTTTGCCAGTTCTTTTTTTCCTGTATTCATTTGTGTTGTCCGTAATGAGTTAGCATATTTTTTCTATTTTTAATTTTTTTAAAAATTTAATTACGCTAATTAAATTATCTTCAGCTACAGTAAAATTTTAGTCGCTACAATATAATTTCAGTCGCTTGTCGCAGTCAGGTAAACAAGGCAAATTAATGAAGCTAGGGTGGTAGGTGGGGGCTGGATTTGAATCCAGCGTGTCTCCTATGAATAATTAGAAATTAAAAGGGATAATATGTATAGTTATTGAACATTTATCTGTATTTTATAAGATATAAGTCTCTGTTTTAGTTGGATATATATTATGAGATATATCTAGTCGTACGTATGAGTTGAGACGTGCGTGTTAGGTTGTTTGTCAGGGTGCGGGCATGCATGACAGTGTGCATGCTTACGTACGGCAAGCTCAGCTGCTGAGCTGTCCATGCTGGGTCCCTGTCACGCAGCATACAGTCACACGAAACGTGTACCTCGTGGGCCCGCCCGACTGGTCGCAACGGACGTGACAGGGACGTGCACAGCAATTTATTAATTCCGTCGTTAACTGCCCGTTAACCGAGCATAACTTCGTACTTAGACCCCTTCAATTGTAATTTAGGCTGTGTTCAATATGGCTTAAGTTTATAACTTAAGCTTATTTTTGCACTATTTATAATTTTGTCTTTTTTTGAATTTTTGACTTTTTTTGAGCTTTTTTGTCGGTTCTTTTTTTCTCATATTCGTTTGCGTTGTCTGTGATGAGCTAACATATTTTTTATATTTTCAATTTTTTTAAATTTAATTATGTTAAATAAGCCTCTGTCAGCTACAATATTTTTTCAGCCAGCTACAGTATTTTCAGCCATAAGCTTTCAGCTTTCAGCCGAACCGATCACCACCTTAGGCTAGGGAGTAGGTATCGAATGGATTTAATATATCAGATGGTTGATTTTAACAAAAAAATATATAGAATTGGACTTTATATAAAATCGATTCAAAACATTAAATAACTCATATGAGTATTAAACAACTACATAGAAGAGTGCGGTTACGAAAGGATATTATAATTTTATAATATTAGTGCAACATGGTTTCAGTTATTAGTAGAAATATGTTCAATATATTTGAGAAAAAATAAATTTAGTTTCTAGAATACTCACGTGATGTAGTTTTAAACCTACCTTAGTTCAGTACATTGGAGATGCTGCTCTCTCGTACATGCGTACACGTCACATCGTATAACCTGGGAGCCTGACGTCTCCCGGTACGTGTGCACGATACGTGTACCGGTGTACATACGTCCTAGCATGCTAATTAGGGCTGTGTTCAATATGGCTTAAGCTTATAGCTTAAGTTTATTTTTGCACTATTCATAATTTCGTTTTTTTCTGAATTTTTAACTTTTTTGAGCTTTTTTGTCGGTTCTTTTTTCTCGTATTCGTTTGCGTTGTCTGTGATGGGCTAACATATTTTTATATTTTCAATTTTTAAATTTAATTATGTTAAATAAGCCTCTGTCATTCAGTGTTTTTTCAAATTCACAAGTGCCAAATATAAGCTTTCAAACTTTCAGTAGAACCGATAACCACCTAGATTGAATTGTAAAAAGAAAAAGAAAGAAGAGTTTTTTAAAAAGCAATTATTTACCGTTTCTTTTGGGCTGTTCAGGAGGCGGCGCTGTACGTGCTTAGCACCAAGACGACCGAGGAGGCCATCAGAATCTTCACCGAGGCAATTAATTAATCTCACCTCCCCTCTTATTGACTGAAAATTTTTTATAATAATTTACAGGCTTGTTTGGAAAGTACTTATAGTTTCATATAAGGTGGTGCTCATTTAGGTTTTTAAATCTTAGATTTTGGATTTTTTTTTTACTCTAGTGGCTCTTTTGGCGCTATAGCTATCGTTAACTTTTTAGTGTTGTTAAATTTAAAAAATTTAAAAAATTATATCAATACGGATAATACAAAGGAATAAGAAAAATACAAAAAAAAACTTAAAAAACTAAAAAATTAGAAAAAAAACGAAATTAAGAAGTTACAGTATTTTGGAAAGTACTTATAGTTTCATATGAGGTGGTGCTCATTTAGGTTTTTAAATCAAAGATTTTGGATTTTTTTATTCTAGTGGCTCTTTTGGCACTGTAGCTGCTGTTAATTTTTAGTGTTATTAAATTTAAAAATTTTAAAAAGTTAAAATACAAAGGAATAAAAAAACCAAAAAAACCAAAAAACTAGAAAAAAAAACAAAATTAAGAAGCTGAAACTCTAATAAGCATGGCCTTAAAATCCTTGATTGAATTAATTTCCGTTTCGAATAATGGAGCTTAAGTACGAAATGGTATATGTAAGCTAATGTTTTGCCGTTGTGAATTTGTGATTGGTTGATTGATCCGTGTGAAATAACATAATTGTTGCAGGGCCTGAAGCCTGTGCTGGGCGTGCGGAAGAGCTCGATGGACTCGTCGGACGACGACATCGAGATCGACTCCTCCGACTCCAGCAACGCGTGCGGCGGCAAAAGCAGGAGCGGCGGACACCATGCACGCTCCATCAAGAGAGACATCGCTACTGCACCCATCTAGCTCCAGCTAAAGCTATAAAAAAAAACTCGAAACTCAAGAGCTATTCGAGTTTGGCTCGTTTTATACTTGATTTGAGTTTGACTCGAACTTTGAACGAGTGGAACTCGAGCTCGCAAGTTTCACTGAACCGAGCTCGAATAGTTTACGAGTCTCGATTCGAACTTAAATAGTGATATATATGTTGGATTAATTGGGTCTTGGCCCATTTAATTTAGCAATTAATCAAATGAAATTCCTAGGCCCACATGGAAAAACTGTTTAGTACCATATGGAGAATTGAATGGGAGTTACACCACTTTAAAAGGTGGAACGTGGTAACCCCTTGTGAAGTTGGAGAGAGCCACACGCGCCGCCGCCGCCGCCGCCGCCGCCGCCGCCGCCACGCCACGCCACGCCGAGCCGCGCCGCGTGCGCGCGCGCGCGCGCGCAGCGTGTCGGGTGCGGCGCGTTTTTCTTTATCTATTCGAAAATCGAAACGCACCGACTCGCAGTAAATAGCATTAACGAATGGATGGCAGTTACGAGTGGGTTATGACTGCAGTTATTTTCGAGTAATGGCCTCAAAAAGGGCCCGAGTACCGCACGGTAGACGGGCGATCAAGTTTTGGGAGCGCATTGGCGTGACTACTCATTTCGTGACTTCGTCCTCATCCCGGTGGTGAATCGCTCGCGATATCGCATCGCGAACATCTTCCCGCATCACGCCCGTCCCGCATCAAGCCTCGATCGACTACATCGAATAGGCCATCATGTCGATCGATGGTAACGGCGCATCCGGTGTCACCGACACTGGCCCCGCCCGAGGGTATAACCTGAACTCTTCTCTGATGTATTCATTTCTGTGCGCTGTGAATATGTTAATAGGTGATGCTGTTAGCTTGTTCATTAGCGAATATGAATACATGATTGTTGAATCACTCATGCTCTTGTATGTCATGTTATATATACTTAATTTCTGGATTAAAATATGCCGAAAATTGACTATATATTCAACAATCCAAAAACTTGATAGGTCTTTTTCGGTAGTTGGCTTTGCGTCGTCGCTTAAGCCGCACCCTCCGTTTGATGGTTCCAATTTTAAGAGATGGCGTGCACGTGCGATCCTGTGGTTTACTGCCATGGAATGTTTTCATGTTGCACAAGGCAAGCCCGCTGAGCCTCTATCTGCTGAGGACGAACGCAAGTTCAATTTAGCGGATAACTTGTTTCGAGGTGCACTTGTCAACATACTGGCAGATAACATTGTGGATGTGTACATGCATTTGCCTACGGGCAAAGAGATGTGGGATGCACTTGAGGCCAAGTTTGGAGTTTCTGATGCTGGCAGTGAACTGTATGTCATGGAGCAGTTCTATGACTACAAGATGGTCGATGACCGTTCTGTAGTAGAACAAGCTCATGAGATTCGTGTACCGGCAAAGGAGCTTGAGAATAATAAGTGCGAGTTACCAGACAAGTTTGTGGCTGGCGGTATTATCGCCAAGTTACCACCTTCTTGGTCATATTTTGCTACCTCTCTAAAACACAAGAGGCGGAGTTCGTGTTACCGATCTCATTGGAACTCTTGGTGTTGAAGAGAAGGCGAGGGCAAAAGATACTGTGGCAAGAAAGTTGTCACGAGGGAGGTTCTAGTGCCAATTTGGTGCGTAAGAAGAACCCTCGTGCTGCCTACAATAAGAAGAAAATAAGCCTTTGTCAAGCCAAAGACTACCACCGAGTTTAAGAAGAAAGGCAAAGGAAAGGGCACCGCTTTGTGTGCGGTGATTTCGCCATTGGGCTAAGGATTGTCAAGACCGCAAGGATAAGCAGAAGAAATCAGCCAACATGATTATTAGTGATGCTGGAGGAACATCGGGGTACGGTAATTATTTACCTACGTTCTTCGGTTTGTCAATCACCGAGTGGTGGATTGACACCGGTGCTAATATTCATGTGTGTGCCGATATTTCCTTGTTTTCATCTTATCGTCCGCCGAGGTTCCTCCTTGTTGATGGGGAACGGATCACATGCAACTGTTCATGGTGTTGGTACGGTCGATCGAAGTTTACTCGGAAAGACCGTGCAATCAAGAACGTGCAAGATGTCCCTCAATAAAGAAGAATTGTAGCGGATCTCACTGTGTAGAGATGGTTTTAAGCTTACATTCGAGTCCAATAAATGTGTCGATCTAAGTATGGAACATTTGTTGGTAAAGGTTATGAAAGTGGAGGCTTATTTCGCTTCTCTTTGATGGATTCCTATAATAAAGTTGTGAACCATGTGTGTAATGATGATGATGAATCCAATGTTTGGCATTCACGACTTTGTCATGTTAACTTTGGGTGTATGACGCGCTTAGCTAATATGAGTTTAATCCCAAATTTACTTTGGTCAAAGGTTCTAAGTGCCATGCGTGTGTTCAATCGAAACAACCTCGCAAGCCTCACAAGGCAAAGAAAAGAGGCGAGGAATTTGGCATCGTTAGAACTCATTCATTCCGATTTGTGCGAGATGAATGGCGATTGACTAAAGGTGGAAAGAAATATTTCATGACGCTTATAGATGATTGCACTAGATTTTGCTATGTGTATTTATTGAAAACAAAAGATGAAGCATTTGACTACTTTAAGATCTATAAAGTCGAGGTAGAAAACCAACTTGAGAGAAAAATCAAGCGGGTAAGGTCCGATCGGGGAGAGTATTTTTCAAATGAGTTTACTTCATTTTGTGAGGAACATGGAATTATTCATGAGAGGACGCCCCCTATTCTCCGAATCAAACGGGGTTGCCGAAAGAAAGAACCGCACTCTAATCGATTTGGTTAACGCCATGTTAGACATGCGGGACTTTCTAAGGAATGGTGGGTGAGGCTTTATTGATCGCGTGTCATGTCCTCGAATAGAGTTCCTACAAAGAACAAAGAAGTAACACCATTCGAGGAATGGGAAAAGAAGAAGTTGACTCTCTCATACTTGCAAGACTGGGGATGTTTGGCCAAAGTTAACGTGCCAATTGTCAAGAAGCGTAAACTTGGACCAAAACCGTAGATTGTGTATTTCTTGGTTATGCTATGCACAGCGTGGGTTATAGGTTCTTAATTATAAAACTGAGTACCGACGTGCGTGTTGGTACAATCATAGAGTCCGAGATGCTACATTTTTGAGAATGAATTTCCTATGAAATGTGATGTACCTAGCTCATCTAGTCAAGAACCTATAATTTCCTTGATTCTTTTGTGCCGATAGAACATGATGAACAAATGCCTATGGAAAATCCCGAGGAGGATAACAATGAAGTTACTCGAAGAGTAAGAGATGAGGATTGCAAAATCCTTTGGTGATGATTTCATTGTATACCTCGTGGATGACACTCAAGAACCATTGAAGAGGCATATTCTTCTCCCGACCGACCATCGGAAGGAAGCAGTACGGAGTGAGATGGACTCTATTATGTCTAATGGAACTTGGGAGGTCGTTGACCGTCCTTATGGAAGTAAACCTGTAGGATGTAAATGGGTTTTCAAGAAAAAGCTTAGGCCTGATGGTACAATTGAAAAGTACAAGGCAAGGCTTGTGGCCAAGGGTTATACTCGTAAAGAAGGCGAGGACTTCTTTGATACTTATTCACCGTTGCCCGATTGACCACGATTCGAGTACTACTTGCCTCGGTCGCTCTCATGGTCTTCTCGCTCATCAAATGGACGTTAAGACGCTTTCCTAAATGGAGAGTTGGAGGAGGAAATTTATATGGATCAGCCAGACGGGTTTGTGGTAGAAGGTCAAGAAGGAAAGGTGTGCAAGTTGTTAAAATCTTTGTATGGCCTAAAGCAAGCACCTAAACAATGGCATGAGAAGTTCGATAAAACATTGACATCTGCTGGCTTTGCTGTGAATGAAGCCGACAGATGTGTGTACTATCGCTATGGTGGGGGAGAAGGAGTGATCTTGTGCTTGTATGTTGATGACATACTGATTTTTGGGACCAATCTCAATGTGATTGAGGAGGTCAAGGACTTTCTGTCCAAGAGTTTTGAAATGAAAGATTTGGGAGTGGCTGATGTGATTCTTAACATTAAGCTACTGAGAGGAGGTGATGGTGGGGTTACACTTGTGCAATCCCACTATGTGGAGAAGGTCTTGAGTCGCTTTGGTTATAGTGATCGCAAGCTCGCTTCTACCCTTATGATCCTAGTATGTTATTGAGGAAAACCAAGAATAACAAGGATCAATTGAGATACTCCCCATTATTGGCTCATTAATGTATTTAGCTAGTGCTACGAGGCCCGACATCTCGCTTGTCGTGAGCAAGCTAAGCCGATTTGTTTCAAACCGGAGATGATCATTGGCGTGCTCTTGAGAGAGTGATGCGCTATCTAAAGGCAACCATGAGCTATGGCATTCACTATGCTGGGTACCCAAAGGTACCGGAGGGCTGATGATTCAAATTGGATCTCGATGTCGATGAGATAAAAGCCACGAGTGGATATGTGTTCACACTTGAGGTGGTGTTGTTTCTCGAAGTCTTGCAAGCGCACCATCTTAACGAGGTCAACAATGGAAGCGAACTCACAAGATTAGATACCGCCATCGTTGAGGCCGAGTGGCTTCGTGAACTCCTTATGGATTTGCGGTAGTTGAAAACCGATACCGGCTATCCCGATGAACCGTGATAATCGATCGTAATTATCAAGGTGAACAGTTCTAAGGACAATATGAAGTCATCTAGGCATGTTAAGAGGCGGTTGAAGTCCGCCGAAAGTCGAAAAACTCCGGAGTGATAGCATCGGATTATGTCCGCACGACTAAGAATCGCGCACCAATTTACAAAGGGTTTATCACGTAATGTGATAGATAGTGCATCGAGTGAGATGGGCCCGAGACCCACGTGAGTCATACCACGTAGTAACATGTTCTATGTGATCGGAGATCCCGTGAAGTAGAATGGTGAAACAAGTCGTTGGTTGATCGGGAGGAGAGACCTTACAGGCTCATTTCTTCAATGATGCGCTTCTTTCCTATTCGTATGGCAGGTTGGTTTTACCTTAATGTGATCCGAGTGGCTTATTTAAAGCGTAGATGTCGCCTACGTGACATCTTCAAAGGAACACACCTATATGAGTTCGATCGCTGGTCACGCCTATGAGATTTGGGTGATCTCTAGATACTCATGAATAGGCTTGAGTATGACTTATACGCCCAACCGGAGGGATGCTTTAGGCACCTAGTACTAGTAAAGGAATCGGGTAAAGCTTGTTCACACAAACTGCCAATTCAAGGCATAGTCCATTGTTCGTTGTGGATGAGTGTAACTCCTTTCCTAGATGGATGTTCAACTTAACAGTCTCCATCGAAACACCGGTATATCAAACAACAATGCAGAATCGAGAGCGTTCCGTGTGCCTTGAAATTTGGTGGGGATTGTTGGATTAATTGGGTCTTGGCCCATTTAATTTAGCAATTAATCAAATGAAATTCCTAGGCCCACATGGAAAAACTGTTTAGTACCATATGGAGAATTGAATGGGAGTTACACCACTTTAAAAGGTGGAACATGGTAACCCCTTGTGAAGTTGAGAGAGCCAATACGCTGCGCCGCCGCCGCCGCCGCCGCCGCCTCGCCACGCCACGCCGAGCCGAGCCCGCGCGTCGCGCGCGCGGCGCGCGCGCGCGCGTGCGCGGTGTGCGTGCGTGCGCGTGCGCGCGCGAGCGCACGCAGCGCATCGGTGCGGCGCGTTTTCTTTATCTATTCGAAAATCGAAACGCACCGACCGCAAAGAAATAGCATTAACGAATGGATGGCAGTAACGGTGCAGTTACGAGTGGGTTATGACTGCAGTTATTTTCGAGTAATGGCTGCAGTTATTCTGGCCCTTCGTTTTTGCTGTTACAGAGCGCCCCTTCGTTTTTGCTGTTACAGAGCGCCTCTTCATCTCTTCTCCATACGAAGGATATATAAAGATCAGTTCTGTTTTTGTTGCGGCTATCTGCAATCTCCGGTCCAGAACCTTGCGCGCAGAAGGCTCTGGGCGAGTAGGCCTCAAACTCGTCCGCTCGAGTACCGCACGGGTAGACGGGCGATCAAGTTTTTGGGGAGCGCATTGGCGTGACTACTCATTCTGTGACTTCGTCCTCATCCTGGTGGTGAACCGCCGCGATATCGCATCGCGAACATCTTCCTGCATCACGCCTCGTCCTGCATCAAGCCTCGATCGACTACATCGAATAGGCCATCATGTCGACTGATGGTAACGGCGCATCCGGTGTCACCGACACTGGCCCCGCCCGAGGGTATAACCTGAACTCTTCTCTGATGTATTCATTTCTGTGCGCTGTGAATATGTTAATAGGTGATGCTGTTAGCTTGTTCATTAGCGAATATGAATACATGATTGTTGAATCACTCATGCTCTTGTATGTCATGTTATATATACTTAATTTCTGGATTAAAATATGCCGAAAATTGACTATATATTCAACAATATATTAACTCTAATCAAATTTACTCGAGCCGAACTCGAATTCAAACTTTTCTTATTGTTGAAAATCAATGTATGTTTGAATTATTTTGACTGTTATCAAGTTTATCAGAGCCAAACTTGAACTCAAAAATTTTTATTATTGAAAAATAGTGCATAATTAATTATTTTAATTATTATCGAGCTTCAACAAGCCGAGCTTAAAACTACTCGAGCTCAGATCCAGACTCGGATTTTAACTCGAGCTCGGCTCGAACTTCTAACGAACTCGAATTTAGAAGACCAAACTTGTTCAAGTTTGACTCATTTACAGCCCTAATTCTGGATAAAATTAAGAAGTAGGCACTACACTTTCCTTTTCTTTACCTCTCACTTTGTTTGGTTCAAGGGTTACTGACCGGCCGGGCTTTGAGAGGCTAGAAAGACGTGAAGCTCTAGGATGTGTGTGTAAATATCAACGGCAATGATGAGCTTAACCTCCCTGCGCGTCCGGGCTTTTTAGGCTCCGTTCTTTTCAGCTCCTAAAAATTACTTTTCGATTTTTCTATAACTAACTTTTAAACGAAATATTTTTAAAAAATATAATGTACTAGTTAATTATAGTATATACTTTACTGACTTCATTTATATCGGTAAAAATCGCACATGCGTTTCTGTTACTCTGTAATCTCTCGTACAAACAGCCAAAAAGTCACAAGCCGCAGCCAAAAGGCACAAGCCGCAGCTAAAAAGAACATGCCCTTAGCTATAGTTTATAGCTTATGCCTATAATTAATAATTGTTTTGTTTACGAACGAATGGATTTTTTACCACAGCTGACAGCTCTATATGAAAAAAAAGGAAGTGACTATTGTCAAGGCGATCGAAATTTTTTTATCTCTCAGTTACTTGAAGTTGCACTCTCAATCAACTAAAATTGCAGTTGGTTTTTTAGAGGGAGCTGTAATTTCAGTTGATTGAGAGTGCAATTAAGTGTAATTTTAGTTGCACTCTGAATCACCTGAAGTTGTAATTGTTTTTTTAGGGAGGCTGCAAGTTTAGTTGATTGAGAGTACAAGTTCAAGTGATTAAGAGATAAAAAGATTTCAGTCATTTTGGCAATAGTAAAACCGAAAAAAATGTGTTGATAGTTAGCGCTAGGGAAAATTATATTGTTTTGAAAATTTTGCCGGAAATCAACGATACATACGGTAACTGGCGGCTACGGGATTTTGGGTGAATTTTTGCCCAAAACGTTCAAACCAGGTTTGAGTTTTAAATTACAGAACTAAAAGCTAAATTTTTGCCCAAAACGGGGAGGCCGTCGGTGGCTTCGATTCCATGCCTTGCACGTTTTTATTTTTCGTTCCTTCTAGATGTGGGACCCCACGTAAGAGCTAAATTTTTTAACAGAGAACGCAAAGCTAGGATGCAATCGCCAGACCTGTCCCGAGCAATGTACCAAGAAGCCCTTTGGTTGCGCTAATGAAGCCATCTTCCATTCCAAACTTTGATTTGATGATTTTTTAACACATAAAACTATCCAAGTTTTTCATTATCATAGAATATAATCTATTCATCCAACTCATAAAAAATATTAGTCTCACAATGTGATTGTCGTTAATTACTAAAACATACTATTAACATGTAATGACAGGTCTAGATTCTCCAATCTTTCTCTTTTTGGTAATTGATGACAGCTACCGCAATTGTAAATAATTGAATATAAATCAATACGAGTATATATGAACTACACAAGTTTTATAAAATGAAAGGATATATTTCAAAGTAGATATCTCTAATATATGTGGAAAATGAAACATGAATCAATACTAATAAAACCATAAAACGTAGAGCGAACTCTTCCTAAATATGTGCATACAAGAATATGTAATAAAAAACATATGCAAATATTCAAACCAGACTTTTGGTAGAGTTCAACCTATATTTTTTTATCCGAGGAATGCAACAAGATATAAGATATGACGTCGAACGTATACCTCCATGATTTTGACCTTTTTATCTAAATGAGACTACACAATAATATACTCAACAAACAAGTTAGTCTTATATTTAGATTTGTTATTAAATTAGTTAGTCTCACATTTAGATTTGTCATTAATCACCAAAACCAATCTAATTAGAGTTTGAACTTACAATCTCTCCTTTTTAGGGATTGATGACAAATCCAATACCAATAACAACAATTGGATATAAATCAAGATATGATTGGAATTTAAGCTATCCATGTATGTCACTAAGCAATTCGAGCATTATGCATATGGGATGACATGCTTGCGCATACAATGCATATAGGAGGCTATATGTATGAATGAGATACTCCTCCTCAAGACATACACCAAATAAGGTGAAATCACAAGAAAATATATCAATTATCTAAATGTGGCAATTTGCTTACAAAAATTATCCTCCTTTTAGTATTAATCACAAAAAATGCAAAAGGATGTTAAGCCAAAATGGAGTTTTTTCAAAATAAAGAGCTTGGCAATAAATTCATCCTAAAAGAGTAAAACAACTTGAAACGAGACCATATTTGAGTTATGCAAAGAAATAATATTTGAAACATATTCAAATAAGCTCACTTGTGAAATCTCCTCGAAATACTTTTCAAGTTGCAAAAGACCACATTTTCTCAACGACCAAAGAGATAGTGTTTTTGAAATCATGTTGAGCTCAAAAAGATATAACCAAAGCTCCTTAATGCATTGGGAAAAGTGGAGAAACAAGCTCCAAAAAATCTGAGATAAATCATGAAGCTGTTCCTTACAAATACACACAACTTTTGCTATTATATCCTCAACTAAATCTCAGCCTTTTTGGAGAAATGCAGACTCAAATTTTCAGAAACTGAAAATTCAGTTTTTAGAATTTTTCATTCTATTTGGACTTTGAGACAAGGGTGAAAAACTGATCAAATGATCTTCAGAAAATCTGAGAAATTTCGGCATGGAAGGTCAATTGTTGTCACGGGTAACCTCCATTTCGCAAAACAATGAATTCCACTAAACGATCTATCTGCTCTTAAATAAATTGAAGATCTATTTGCTAAGGTTTCCCCGTTTCTGATGTTTGCAGAAGCTGGAGGTGTGGTAAAAGATACCTCAGGAAACGATTTGGATTTCTCCAAAGGTAGATATCTTCATTGCAACACCGGCATTATTGCGGCAAGTTAACTTTTAATGCCATTAGTTATAGGACCTGTTCAAAAGCGCTGTAGCTTTTAGTTGTAGCTTTTGTTTTTTAGCTGATTATGAAAGATATTAAGAGAGTAAAGGACATTCGCATTGAGAAGTCACTTTATTTAAAGTGGCTCCTACAATGACTCCTATAAACGATTTATAAAAAATCACCTCGAGAATTCAGCTGATTTCTAGAGCTAAAAGCTAGAAGCAGTTTGGAACAGGGAAGGTGGCCAAAAGGCTATGGAGGAGGAATACTAGGCTAATTCTCTCATGTACAGATGAAAAGTTGATCCCAAAACGGTAATTGTGATGTTATTTTCAATTTGTTTTGCAATAACTGTTTACACAACCTTGTGTTGCAAATTGAGTACAATTTCTTATTGTATCATATTATTAAGTAGTGATTCAATGCTTTTCACTCTAACAAGAATGACACTAATCTCAAAGCACACGATGGGGAGGATGATCATATGTCTTTTGTCTGAATATATATATATATATATATATATATATATATATATATATAACCGATCAGGCTCAGCTTTTTTTTATCTGTCTCTTCTCTCTTGGTTAAACCTTAGTTTAGCTCATATACCTTGTCATAGTGCTGAAATATCTTAGCATGGCTTTGTTCTGCATAAATGTCATCAACAATATAGTACACCGATTGGCTTTCTGTGAGCAACAGCCGAATTTATTATTTGTTTTAGAGCCTGTTGGATCAGCAGTTTACTGGCTGAATTATCTCATCAATCATCATCTACTAATGCTATGAACCTAAATCATCATTCATCAATACTTACACAACAATATTGCAGACCCAAGGTGAATAGAGCTAAACAGGCACATCAGCTGGGTAGTCTGCAGGGTGCTTCTTGATCGTATCCCGCAGCAAGCGCTCTTGCTCGCGTAGGTTGGCAGGAATTTGATCGTAGACATCCGTGAATAGCTCAGCGAGTTGGGGTTTCGGCATTCTTTCTGCCACCTGAATGGCTTGCAGAAGCTGCACAGAAGTAAACAAGTAATTTCAGACGCCATGTACAGTGCACTAGACACAGATGCATCTTTCTGCGACAGCAAGATTTACCTCTTGTCTCACTCTGTTCCTGAGTTCAGATTCTTCAGCATCACACCACCAGCCATTCCCCTGAACCCATTTTCTGTACCTGGAAACGGGATCACGTGCTGTTCGCCAGTGCTCAATCTCATCAACCGCCCTGTACTTGGTTGAATCGTCGGATGTCGAGTGATGGCCAACTCGATAAGTCAGCGCCTGAAAGTTTACTACATCAGTACTCGCATCAAGTATATTTTGAGGTTCTGTTGTTCCAGGTAATGTAAATTCGTTGGACTACTGCGCACCTCAACTAAAATAGGCCTTCCTTCAGTTATAGCCATCTCACGGGCAGCATGAACTGCGCTGTACACGGCAAGAGCATCGTTGCCATCTACTCTGATACTGCGGATTCCGTAAGCCTGACCTCGGATAACAGCACCATCACCTGTAATAACAGTTGGATGTAACGCAACGTTGCATCGATTCAGTTGTCAAGGTCATGATTCAGCGCGGAGAAAGGTTTCATACTTCTGAATTGTTCGGTAGTTGGGGTGCTGATTGCCCAGCCATTGTTGCGGCAGAAGAAGATCACTGGCGCTTCCATAACAGCAGCGAAGTTCAGTGCCGCATGGAAGTCTCCCTGAACATTTCTCAGCTGTCAAAAAAGGCTGGGTGACAGATTTGTAAGTTACTCATCGGCGATTGTTCATCTACCTCGCTTGTGCCGCCGTCGCCAAAATACGTGACGGCGCATGCGTCCTTCTCGTCCATCTTCAGAGAGTAGGCTGCTCCGACGGCATGAGGGAGCTGCGTGCTGATGTATCATCAAGAATGGTGAATCTATCCTTCGCTTGCATGGTTTTTGTGACATGGAAGGGGATGTTTCAGACTTACGCAATGGGCGATGAGACCGTGAAATAATTCAGACGGTTCGATCCATAATGTATTGGCATTTGCCTTCCTTTACCATAATCCAGCTTGTTCCCAAAGCACTGGTTTGCAAATTCTTGCGGTGTGAAGCCACGCCATAGAAGAACACCAGGTTCCCTGTACTACATTTGGCTCCATAGTTTCCAGCCAAGGAAAGGACAGTTAGTAAATCAATTTTCAGGAACATTTTGCTAGATCTTAGGCTGGGTTCTTTCCGGTTTAAAACTGGCGTAGGCTCATACTATCTACAATAACTAGTTTTTAAACGGTGCGTTTTTTAAGACGACAATAACTAGTTTTTAAATGGTGTGTTTTTTTACGACGAGGTGAATGAAAATATTATAGTAAAAAGTGTACTGAATTCAGCTGTATGGTCAAAATCGCATGTGACTATTTTACTGTACGTGCTACCTCTCGCGTCACAACTTTGGAGTAACTGATATGTACCTGAGGTAGTACGATGTCGTCGACGCTGAGTGCGGCAGCCGAGGCTATGTTGATTGCTTCTTCACCATTGGAAGTGAGATAGAATGAGATTCTTCCCTGCCTCTGAGCTTCATAGAAGATGGTATCCATGATCTGGAGGGTGACCATGTGACTGTACATTTTCAAAGCCACTTCCTTACCGACCTGACAAGAGGTGAGGCACATACTTTAGGATTTCAATTTCTTTCACAACATGTTTGGGGAATAATCCTCATTGATGGAGTGATGAATTGTACTACACCTCTTGGAATCTGCTGCCATATATAGTTCTGCCGTCGTCGTCAAGAACACGGTAGCAGTTGATCCTTTCCCTTTGCGACTCCGGCAGGAAGTTCATTTCAGACACAAATGAGACCTTTCCTCCAGGGAAGTCTACTGTCTGCAGTGGTAGCGGTGAAAATCAAGTGAATTGTATGTACGGACAGATTTACCTCAGCCTGTTCTTTTGGACTACGGCTTATGATTTTTGGCTGTGGTTTAGTAGTCTAATAAATAGTAATTGCTGAAAGAAGTCGAAACGAAAAACAGACTGAAAAACCAAAAAAGAATAGGGTTGTGGAATCGAAGAGCACAGCAGGATTAGTCTAACAATGACCATGAAGGTAATGGACAGATTTACCTGAGCGTTGTCGACCAAACAAAAAAGAAATTGAAATCCAATTGAACTGAAAAGCACAACAAGATCAGTCTAAAATTGACCTTGGGGAAATGGACAAATCTAACCTGTTGACTGAACATGATCATCTTGACCATGAGAGACTCCATTGACACCGGAAGCACAGAAAGTATAAAACTGGTAGTAGTAGTAGCAGTAACACGCGTTTCTACAGCCGTGTGAGCTCACCAAACACGAGGAGTCAATCACACCAATCCATCGACGTATCCATCCTTATCTGCTTAGTTTACTAATTGCTGTCAATTCTATCCACAATTGCACTGTGCAACTTTTCCCTCAATTTTCTTTTCGACGCACGAAAAGATCGTCTGAATAAGACCGGGTAAGAACGGACAGGGCCTATCGTATCAGCCTTAGGCATGGTGGTGTTATTGACCCGATCCAAGTACGGCACGGCATAAACAGTAGGCTATGCTGATCTGGTCCTACCGGGTGTATTATTTTTGGACTGATGTTTCGGCACAGCGAGTCGGCCTAGCCTGTCATATACAGTAACTCTACTATAGTAGTGCAATAAAATTACTTACAACTGATGATAAAATTACTTATGTTAAGACTATTGTACTCTTCTGAGAGTGGATGAGTGACTTGATAGTAAAATTGCTTTTGACTGGTAGCAAAATTACTTATGGACTGATAGTAAAATTATTTGTGATTTACAATAAAATTACTTATGACTAACTATAAAATTATTTATGATTGACAGTAAAATCAACAGGTCATCGATGGTCTATTTAGCTAAAAGTTTTTTGAGCCGGCCTGACACGGTTGGATCCCTCTCCGTGTTGTGTATGGGTCGAAGAGTAGGCACGTGAGCCAACACGCTATGGTAACTTATTCGGAACACTGTCAAGCTTAGCTGCCGCTCGGTTGGACTGAAATAAGCTGTCTTACGACTAAAATTGTACTATAGCTGACTAAAATTACACTGTAATCGATGATGGCTTATTTGACGTAACTAAATTAAAAATAAAAATAAAAAAAATAGATTAACACATCACAAACAATACAAACGAATACGAAAAAAGAACCGACAAAAAAACTCAAAAAGCAAAAAAATAGAAAAAAATAAAATTTATAAATAATAAAAAATAAGATAGAACTAAGGAACTCAAGCCGAAATGTGCACGACCCTAATTAAGTCATGCCTTATTTGAACCCGTGACATGCCGAGCCAGGTCTGGTGCGAATTGACAACTTCGCGTATCATTTCAGGTGAGAAAAACACAGATGCTACGAACAAAATTGTGAAGGGACGGACCAAGCTATTGACAAAGAATGGAGCTTCCCTATCCCCTTCTCCCTATTCCCTAAATCTAAATCACTCACATCTCATCCAATGGCTAGTTTTTTTTATATATTTTCATCATTTGCCCATCGTAATAAATAATAAAAAAATACAGAAAAATAAAATTTATTTTTATTATAATTTTTACAGAAAAAATAAAATTATAATTTCGTAAAAATAAATTTTATTTTTCTGTATTTTTTATTATTTATTATGGATGGGCAAATGGTGAAAATATAAAATTATTTTTTTCTGTATTTTTTATTATTTATTATGAATGGGCAAATGATGAAAATATAAAAAAAATTAGCCATTGGATGAGATATGAGTGGTTTAGATTGAGGGAATAGGGAGGGAAATAGGGAGAAGGGGATAGAGAAGCTCCATTCATTGACAAATGGTACCAAACAGAAAGTGAGAAAAGATATACCAAACAGAAAGTGAGAAAAGATAGCACCTTTTCGTCTTGTTACGTACTATTAAACTATTTTTTTGGGGAGCGTAGTTCTAAAGTTTATCAAATTAGAAATTATATATGATATCTAGGATGATCCTTCTAGATCCCCAAAAGAGCAGCAATTTCTTTTTTAATCAAGAAGAAAATTTCACATGATTCAAGCCACAACATTCTGAATGTTTCCATACTAATTTATGCTTTGACATACATAGAAGATGGAACACGCGAATCAAGAAGCATAGATGCTACACACGTGCATGCGCTGTGCATATACCTGATCGCCGCCGGCGAACCCGTTCTCCGGCTCCTCGGCGGCAGCGGCCGCGGCGCTGCTATCTCCGGCCAAGCGCCGCACGGAGCAGAACCCCCGGCGGTCGACCGCCGCAGCCGCAGCCGCCGACGGTGATCCAAGAACCGGCGGCACTGAACCCAAAAACCATGGATTGGGCGTGCGGTGATGATGATGATGATGATTCGGAAGGAGCCTCCTCGCGCCACGGCACGCCAACTGGGACGACGTCCTTGCTAACCAAGCAGCTGCCATGAGCACACTATCTCTGTGTCGTACGACGATGCCCTTCTCCCAAGCGCTCGATCAGCTAGCAAGAAGAATCATCTCAAATTAATGGTGGTGGCTGCGGAATTTATAGTCGGCGGTGTTGGAGATGGATACAGATGAGAACAAAACAAGCAAGCAAGCAAAGAAGGGAATAAACAAGAGAGAGAGAGAGAGAGAGTACGAGCTGGAAAGATAAGAGCGCGACGGAGGCGATGGGTTCGGAGAGGAGAGGAGAGGAGCAGACGAGCACGGCTCACGGGAGAGTGACGAACCGGTGGGGCCCACCCGTCGGGAATCTGCACTGGGAGATGGGAGGCTGGCGCGTGGGGCCGGCCGGGGCTCGACGAGCTGAGCATGTGGAGGCCGTGGCGGGGGTGGCGAGGTGAGAGAGACGTCGTCACCTCACCGGACTAGCTAGGAGATGTGAAGGCAGAAACTGTTTGAAACAGGCCAAATATGAATGTGATTGTTTGGAATAAAATCATCAATAGTGTAAATTTGCCTCCACCAAAGCTTAGAATTGCTAGTCACACCGGCCATAACTTTCTCTTTTTTCCTCTAATGTTTAGTACCTCCTTTCTCTCTTAGATGGGCCTACCAAAGATAAAAATAAAACAAGCGCACATAGCCACAGACTCTCTCTACTTTCTCTCTCTTCTCCCGCACTATTCCACCCAACGCCTCCTCATTTCCTCACCCACGCCGCTGCCTCCACGCCAGCTAGCTTCAGCACTCCTCTACACCAGCCGGGCCTGACCTTCCTCCCCTCCACGCCAGCTAGCTTCAGCACTCCTCCACACCTGTTGGCCCTACCCCCACTCTATGACATCTCTCTCTTCCTCTCGTCTCCCCTGTCACCTCCCGTCGGCCATCATTGAGCATGTTGTCGCCCGTGGCAAGTCTGGCTTCCTCCACCAAAATCCGGCGACGACGCATCCGGCTTCCTTGTCCTCAACCAAGGTCCGTCAATGGCATGGCTACCTTCGCTGGATCCAGTAGTCATACGGCTTCCTTCGTCCAGATTCGGCAGTTGCGCGGGTCCAGATCCGACGCCGCCTAGATGCAGCTTCCTCGAGCTCGAGCAGCAGCCACAACAATGATGAGCGGTGGCCATGGCGGCAACAGGTGATGCCTACCCTCCTAGTGCGGGTGACGATGGCGGGCACACAAGGGCGGATTCACACCTCGGGCAGCCTAGACTTCAGTCCAGGGCGTGCGGTATTTAGCCTAAATAATCCAAAAGCATAACTTTCCCTTCCATTTCAGGTAATAATGTCCTTTGACCCTTCATAGCCCGAGACGTGATAAAATCTAGATACGCCACTGCGGGCACACGCGTGAGGTGGGTGTGAGTGATTTTTTTTTTGTTTGGTCTCAATACCTCGCTTAGTGCCGGTACCTGGCTTGTTACCATTGTTGACACTCATTTTATGCTTATTTTCATATCCTAAATTCACATTAAATTGGTGAGAAAACCATATTTATGGAATATTATTACTAACCTTAATCTAGTATCGAAGTTTGTGTTTTTGGAATACTCTTGTGCAGAAATCAATGAAATATCATTAAAATTAAAGCAAAGATCATTGTTGGCCATATTGGGCCAAAGCCCTAGGCAGTTGGGCCCTAGGTAGAGACTGGCATCGCTTGGCATAATACATACATTACATACACAAGCGTAATGTACACAACTGGCATTGGTATACTCGTGATAGGATGGATATTTGACGACATAACGAACCACAAGTGTAAAATGACCAACAGCCCCTTCCAACTATTCAACTATGTACACTGCCACCGCAAACGCAGCACATGATCTTTTCTCTCTTGAGTTCATCTATGGCGCCTAGAGCGAGTGGATGTGCCTGGCATTCTCGATCGCCTCCTTGATCTTCCGCGTCGGCTCCTCGTACAGCATCGCCGGGTCGTCGAAGTGCGCGGCGAGGCTGGGCTCGCCGAGGAACGCGCGGAAGGTGTCCGCGACGGAGCTGGAGAGCGACTGCAGGTTGTACCCGCCTTCCAGGAAGAACACGCAGCGGCCGCCGCAGAGCTCCGCCGCCAGCTGCTTGATGCTCGACGCCAGCATGTAGAACGTGCCCGTCGTGAACTGCAGGCTGGCGAGAGGGTCCAGCGCGTGCGCGTCGAACCTGCAAACAGGATGAATCCGTTCAGCTTGGTTAACATCATCATCAAGATTCAGAAGCTCCCGTGTATTTTTAGTACGTTTCTGTTCTGAAGAACGCAGGTTTCTTACCCGGCTGAAACGAGGATGATATCGGGCTTGAAGCGCTGCGCCGACGGAGCAATGACCTCATCAAACGCACGTCTCATCGCGTAATCACCTGAGCCGCCAGGTAGTGGCAGGTTCAGAGTGGTGCCTTCGCCATTGCCCTGACCAACTTGGTTGATCTTACCAGTCCCAGGATAGCTTCCATGCTACATATATACACCAGGTTCAGAAAAGAATGATTGCGATGGTATAACAAGTCCAGATGATTGTCATGGTAAGATAAGCCCAGCACCTAATTTGCAAGGAATTAAGGTTGCCTAAATATGATGGGGGTAACAAACCTGATGAGTTGAGAGGAAGAAGATGTCTGGATCGTCATAAAAGGCATCGCATGTGCCATTGCCATGGTGAACATCGAAATCTATTATCATGACCCGCTTTAATCCATGCTGATGCTGAGCGTAACGAGCTGCCACTGCAATGTTCCCAAAGACACAAAAGCCCATAGGGCCTTCAGGAACAGCATGATGTCCTGGTGGCCTTACCAGGGCAAATCCCAGCGGTGGATTTGGGCCCAACTTTGATGCTGAAACCTAGGAAAACATGTTACATTTCTCGGGAAACGAGCACTGCAAAGGAAAATTTACTGAATCATAAAATAACAAACATGCCAAAAATCACCAAGAAAATCAACTGAGAGAAAATTAATTACCACGGAATCAACCAATGTAATTCCGGCACCAGCTGAAAGAAGTGATTCTCGGAAAGTCTACATAAACAAAATGAAACTACTTAAAAAGCCAGTACGTGAAATTTGCAGATTCTAATTGTAGACAATATCAATAAAGGGGAGTAAAGTATGGAAGTATCCTTAGAGTATTAGCTCAACAAACAATACCATGAGAAGTCATGTTGTTATTAAGAAACACAAATCCAACTTTGTTATCATAAGTAAGAAGTTAATAGCTTTATCTATTTCTTCATTTGAGCAACAGTTTGTCCTAGTGTTACTTTGAATTTAATATAAAGGTGTTAGAATACCTGTTATTAGGTGTTATATTTATGGATGAGAAGCTCTGTAGTCGCTTCTAACATTCAAAAATAATGAGTTACTTAGACTAATCACAAGCTCATTCGTCTCGTGAAATCTGTGAACTAAGAAATATCTGATATATCTTGATACCAGTAGGAGTGTAGGACACAAGTACAGTTTTGCCATTTTTCTGAAGGCCTGACAAATTTGCCCTTGATTTAATATAAAAAAGAATTGTATATTGATTAATCATAATCTATAAATTTGTGAAATAGTAGGGTCACATAAGAATGTCACCATTTAACAAAAAGAATGGGAAAAGCAAGAAAGAGCATTACAGTGGCTGTAGCATATGTTGGTCCAGTTCCTTCAATGAAGATCAAACCTTCATCTGAAGCCCTACTCATAGCCTGCGACCATGACCTCTCCAAATAAAAAAAAGCCACATATTATGTAAACAATAGTTTTACCGAAAAAAGATTTTAGTCCTTTTAGTAAGTTAGTTAGAAAAAGGTAATGCCGAGAAGCAACGTTTTCATATTCTTCTCTTTTCCCTGAAAAATACAAATACAACAAAGCAGCTTGATGATAGTACCTTTTCGAGTCCAGTGATATAAGACCTCGAATGAACTCGTGCAACATCATCTAGTGAAGCAGGGTGGAAATTTTGAATTTCAATGACCTGTGAACCACGATGCTGAACACAAAACAAATAAGATGTTACCGAAGTACAAGATCCCACATTGAAACTTACCGATCATATCAGCCAGAACTACCCAAACTTTAATTGAAGAAAAACATAAATTAGTTGTTGCAAGTGAGCTAAGACAATGACCTCCTTTTTTCTGAGAAAAAGCTAAGACAGTGTCCTCAGCAGTTGATTACCAGCACAAAAGAAGCAGCAACAATAGCAAGAATATACTATATGTATATGCATTTTCTAGTTTCAGGCTTTTAGAATAGAATATGTGATTTTCAACTGGATATGCATCCAGAAAAAGAGGGTAATGGGCAGTAAGACATGAAGTGAGAACTGGACATTCCAACAAGTATGAGAGAGGAAGTTAGTTTTGCTTACATACCTTGGGACTAAGCTCCAATTTCTCAAGAGCGTCAACTATTGCGGGCACTCTTTTGTTAGATTCTGGATGTGCTTCCTGAACACCAAACAACGATATATTTATGATATAAATTAGATGAGGAAACTTAATGCACCATGACTATATTGCCAACCTTTCTTTTCTCAAGACTTGTATTTTGTGCACACAGACGTACATATACAGTAAGAGTGAAAAGGATGGTTCTAATTAAACAAATACTGTAAGCTTGTAATATGATTGTTAAACAGCAAATTAATTCTTTAACATCTCAAGTCACGATATTAGCTATTAAGAGCTCAATCCACAAAAGCCATAAATAAACTAGACCTATTTTCTTTCAAAGGCAGCTTTTATTCTCTTCAGTTTAATCGAAGGTTACTATTGTTACGTTACCAAGCATTCATATATTTGATGGTCTTGATTAAAGGAAGTGCATATTAGAACCAATTCAAACATTGAATTTGTTGAGTAATACAGTATTTGAGTTCTGAATATATTTCAAAAAAAAAAGCCCAGATTAAGGTGATCAACAGACCTAACCAAGATGATAGAGATAGACAAAACTACAAAATATAAAGCAGGCTGCTTTTTTTGCATATTGGTCATGTTTACTTGTCTCTCCAGAAGTGAAATGCACTCTTCAATATGATATAATTAGGATAATGTTCCTCAGGCATGTCAAAAGGTCGAGTCAAGTGAGTTTTACGCGTTGTTGCAACCTGCGTCGGCTTCCAGTTGGAACAGGTGGGCTTTTGCGGTGGCTTCTGAGAAGCCGCTTTTCATGGGAACTATAGCCGCTTTCGACCGAACAGATAAGGGCGAGCACTGACAGATTTGTGCGCACGCTCGCTCTCTCGCCACCTTTCCCCACTTGTTCTCACTCTCTCGCCCACTGCCCTCCGCTCTTGAGTCAGCGACGCTCGCCGGCATCCGTCACCGCGTAGGCTTGCTGCCTTCCAGCCTCGTCTGCGGCCTCTGCCTCTCCGGATTCGTGAGGGATTTCATCCCCTTCGTTGTCCGTGGCCTCCACCTCTCCGGATCGGTCGCTCCCGCTGTCGCTACCTCCCTCCTCGCCTCCGGCTAATCCACCTCCATCTGGCTAGGACGCTCTCACGCTGCGTTGTTGTGTGCCTTGGTGGCCTCCCGTCCCGCTGGATCCAGAGGCTCCATCCTCGGCGCTGTCATCTTCAGGTCGGCCACCTATTTCCACCCCAGTTCCGGCTGCAGC
Source organism: Bonia amplexicaulis (assembly GCA_036346245.1). Lineage (NCBI taxonomy): Eukaryota > Viridiplantae > Streptophyta > Magnoliopsida > Poales > Poaceae > Bonia > Bonia amplexicaulis. The sequence continues at coordinate 13,237,934 of CM070769.1, forward strand.
ACTAAGGTACGTATGGTGCACGCAGAGTGTTGTTGTTTCCATGTTCGTTTCCTTTCGTATTGCGGGTTGTTGTTTGGTTCTTGCTTCCGATTTTTTGAAGATGCCATGTGTGATAGCTTCGTTTGCTCATTTGCGTATGTTTCCGCCGACATGTCTATGAGCATGGTTTGTTCATTTCTTGCTCGGATTTGCTTCTTCTGCATCGATGCTAGGTGCAGATGGATAAGCCCATGGCTACCTGGGGCACGGAGTCTACGTGCGTTTTCTTGGAGATTTGTGTAGAAGAGATCGCCAACCAACCCGTTTTGGTGTCTCAACACAAAGGGTTACGACAACCTTTGCCAGAAATTCACCGAACACACCAGCCTGACATAACTACAAAAGTAAATGAAGAACAAGTGGACAGCCTCAAACGGGATTACACCACATAGAAAACCTTGAAGCAGCACGTGTCCAGCCTTGGGATTGATCCAGAGATTGGCTGCATCGCCACCACCAACTAGTGGTGAGCACAGGCAGCCGTGGTGAGTGCGATGTGTTACCTTCATGTATTATTACATGCATTTGCTCCACACGGCACAATCGCTCAGTTCTCACTTGCCCATTTTTCTGGTTTTTGTAGGGGAAGACCGCTATGCTCAAGTTCAAGAACGCCCCCCTTCAAAACGAGGACATGATGGACATCGTGTTCGGCACCGTGATCTGCACGAACGAGCACTCATTCGTGCTCGGTGCCAACACACTGGACTCTGACAACCAAGAGGACATCCCCATGCATGGTGGCAACATTGACCATCCAAGGCGTCCCGAGGCAAGCGGCCGCTGCTATCCTCACCTCCTTCCACAGACAGCATGAAGGCGAAGCCCATCGACTGTGACGCCGAGTTGAAGTGCCTTGTCGACCTGTACAAGAAGACACACACCATTGGCACCTGTGCGTCGGGTGTGTGCATTGCTTCCCCTATGTGCGACCCGGCGAGGAAAGAAATGGCGTGGCTAATGACTTTGGTCGAGGAGGCCGATGCTGGCAAGGACACCGACAAGAACTACTATGCCAGCCAGCTCTTCATGAAGAACAAATGCCACGACACCTTCCTCACCATGAAAATGGATGAGGGACAACTTCGGTGGATCAGGAGGACATGGGACCGGATGAAGAACCAGCTTTGAGCAATGCCGTTTATGTTTCTATTGTCGTGTCATGTTGCGCATTTCAGTTTGGATGTTACTTTGAGTTGATTTTTTGAACTGCACAAACTACATTTTGTTTTTGTGTCATGCACTATGTAATGTTATGCACTATTTGTTTCGGATCGTTCACATTATTTGATAATTGCTCGTTGGGTCAACGTTTTGGGGGGAGGGGGAGCGGCTTTGTTATTAAATTTGACAACTGAACGTCCCTCGGTCACTCATTTCATGCAATGCTGAGTGGGACAGGCAATGGCGGTGGTCGGTGGAGACATTGATGGCGAAGAAGTTTTCATTGGCTTCTTCGTGTTGTTGGCCTATGCCACCTACGCAATTTCAATTATTGTAGACTGTACAATACAAATGTCCATGTGTCACCAGTAATGTTTGTAATCCAATTTATATGTCAAGTTTGAACCAATGTAATTCAATGGTTTCTCTTACTACCACTTGCTAAAGTGCCAAATAGAACGCTTTCAATTCAGCTCAGCAAAAAGCCAAAAGTCGAATTGACACCCCCTAGTTTCAGCCGCAACTTCTTACAGCCGCTACAGTGCCATTTCAACCAAAAGCCAAAAACCACAAGCTAGAGCTGTTTGGAACATGGCCTGCTTGTTTGTATCAGTACTGAATTTGAAAGCTTCTTTAAAACAGAACCTTATATAGCTTACCTTGTTATGACCCAATGCAGGAGATGTACAATAGAGAATACGAGCATCATGAAGCAAACTATCAGGCAAAGGTAAATCCTTTTGAGCACCATTTATGTCTGAAACAGAAGTTTGATCATCACTTGCTGAGCAATGTGCAATCCAACCCCTGTTTTGGCTGTGTTTTCTTCTAGCGGTTTGTAAGCTGCTCCTCAATGTTAAGGAATGATGACTTCCAAAGACACGGTAGTGTGTGAGCAAAGGCAGCATCTTCCCTGCAAAAAGAGACAGTTTCCTATATAATATTACACCAATTATTACCGTTACATTTATTACTAGAAAATTAACTAGATAAATCAATAACCAAAGAATCAAATAATAAATAATAAACTTTGGCAAATTGGAGCAAGAATTATTATCTCCTGATACAACAGAGAAAAAATGAGAAGGCCAGCAATCCCTCCTCAAAGTGGCCCAATTTATAAGATGACTAGACACATTCTTATGTAAATATAAGTTAAAATGTTAGCCATTATGGAAATAGAAAATCAAACCAAAACGCCACACCATTACCATGGCAGCCAACGACATAACATGAATCACTATGTCAGTAAACACCAGCCTATGTAAGAAATCCCACTGTTCAGACTTTTTCTTCTACTCTACCAAGCCAGGGGCGGACCTAACGTGGGACATGGGGGTTCAGTTGAACCCCCAAAAATATGGAAAAATAAACTGCTACTGGTACTCCACAACGCAGCAAGCAAATCCACCACAAACTCCATTGGACTGGACTATCCATCCCAGAAAGGAAGATTTGGGTGAGATTGCTCACGGAAAAGAAAAGATCCTCGGGACAAAGCTCACTTAAACAATCCAAGCAAGCTAGGGTTTCCTTACCAGCGAAAGAAGAAATCAATCCGGCAGAGCGGAGGACGACGACGACGCCTACGAGACAAGAGTTCCTTCGCTTCGAGGGTTAGACAGACGGCGAAGCAATAGCCGCCGCCGCCGCCGCCGCCGCCGTCGCGACGAGATATGGAGAAGAGTTAGGAAGAGGACGGGCTGGAGACGAGAGAGGTTTGGGATCAGGCCGCGAGGATTGCGGATTTGGGGGGAGGAGGAGGAGGGAGGAGGATAGAAATCTTTGACAATGGCCTGTCTCTTGTGCTGGACATCGGAGATCTATTCTAAGAGTTCGTGTGGAAGAAAAGGAGAGACTGATTAAAGGTCCATATATCATATATGTTATTTGTGCTGACCACTGCCTCGCTCGGGCTCGGTTACCGGGTTCGCCAAATCTCGTCTCGCACGCACGCGTGATCCACCGCCACCGCGTTGGCGTAAAAGCGGCGGTGAAGCGGATCGAAAATCGGTGTCAATCAACGGTAGAAAAGAAGAGTAGCAACGTCAGGAAAAAGGTCGGAAAAGAGTGAAGGATATAGTGGCTTTCTCGCTTCTCGTTTGGGTAATGATTTGATTTTCTCTGATGATTGTTAATTTAATTAGATATTAGAGTTAAGATGAGAGAGGAAGTGACAAGTATTCGTTACGAAAAAAACTAACATATTGATTAATCTACTATATTGTTCTTCTATAATTTTAGATATTGTATGAGAGTAATTTAGGAATGCCATCTACTAGATAATTGTAGAGAAATTCGATAGCTTTCTGTACAATATTTATTTATATTGATCGGATAAATAGATTTTAAGCTATGAATTTTGTAATCATGCTATCTGGTAAATTTATCATTTTCTAGTAGCACATATCAATCTGTCAATTAAAATTACTAGATGGAACAATTTGGATGATTTATCAACATGAAAGATGTAGATAATTAAGGATTCTAGAGATCCCATGAACATGATTTTTCAACGAGTAGGACAGAAGTTATGAATCTTGGAAGATTCTTTGTCCGGGATCAAGTTCTTTGGTGGTTTGGTGGATGTGAATAAGTACATATGGTCGGGATTTGTGATACTGATCAAATGTTTTAAGATGTATCTCTCAAAATATACTCCCTTCAGTTACAAACACTAACCATTTTGGACATCGATACGGCCTCTAAAATATAACTTTGACCACTAAGTTGTATTCTAATATGTTTGTAAAACCCAATAAAATTATAATATTATAACAGTACATTTCAAGATAAATCTATACATATGATTTTCTTGTATTCAATGTAAATTTATAAAAAATATATCGATAGTTAAAGTTTCAAAGTTTGACTACAAACATCTCAAAACGACATGTATTTGTGACTAAAGGAAGTATTTATTTAATTAATACTCAATTCGAGAAAAATGTGATTATCAAAGTGCAATACTAGCTTATTTTATCAAGCACATGCACTCAACTAATTTATCATAAATGATAGAGATATTTTTCCTCAAAAGGGTCCAATTAAAATATTTGAAAATCTTTCTAAAATCCAGATATTTTCTTAGAAATATCTAGATATTTGAGATATTTTATTCGAAGGAATTTTATGGTGCCAATTGTCATAAATCTAGTGGTCATAAAAATTTATATAATCCTTTCAATCCAAAATATACATCATTTGGGAGAGTTGGTTTTGGTTTATAAATAGGAAGCAATATGTTCGTCAAAATGCCCATGTTAATTATTAGTCTTAGAGAGAGGTAAATCATAAATAGAGATAACATATGTCAAAAACAAAAACATTTACTACTTCTTTTCTATGTGTGTGAAAAACACCATTTTATATGCTAACACGGAAAATAAGAAAAGAGAAATGGGTTAAAGTTAAAATCTATTTAAAACAAAGTGTACATTTGTGTTGTCAACTAAAGTTGTAATAGTTTTACTATAAAAAGTTGTAATTATACTGCCACCAAATAAAGGGTTAGTATTAGTTTATTATTTTAAATTTTTTAGTGTTATTGACTTTTAATAGACTTAGAAATATGACTTTTATCTTCAGTTTTTATAAACCAATATAAATATATATTAAAAAAATGTAACACAATGTAATTAGCGAACACCCATTCATAAAATCCTAAATCCGCCATTGTACCAAGCTTTACCCAAAAGGTCATGAACATCATAGCCCAACTGCAATCCAGAATAACATGAGCACATGAACAAATTATCTAAGCCACTGATATGCGAACTGACAAGTTGCCAACCAGCAAACAAATCATGAATGGCAAAGCCACAAAACACAGCCAAATGCAATTATGCAACTTCCATGTAAATATGCACTGTGATTTCAGCCACAAGTTTTCACTCCATAGTGGCAATATAATGCCTGAACAATCCGGATAGTAAACGACGGCAGCCTATGCCTACTAGACAGTCATATACATCAAACTTATCATCGCTTATTAAGTGGTATAGCCGGACTGCTCAAGCAAGAGGGGGGGTGCAAAAGATTCCTTGGCATTTCCACAAGCAGATGGTAGGCACGAGTGGCATCAACACAACTACAAAAGATAGCATGATAGCGCAAGAAAAGATGAACTGGCAAGTGATCTAGTGAAGAGCAGAGTGGGTTTACCCACCTCCAAGAATTGGAAGGGATGGTATCCATAGCCGCCCCATCACTTGCTGCTGCTAAGCTTCGCCTTCGGGTATGTCTCTCCCCTCTGGCTCCCCTGTTCTCTCTCTGCTCTCGGTTTCTTTGTCTGGTGAGTGATCAATGGGGTTCACAAAATGGTGAAGAAAAAGAGAAGAGAATTATCTATTTCTTTCTGAGAGGAAGAAAAATTAGCTATCTATTCTTTTTTTTTAGAGGAGAAAAATTATCTGATTCAGAAGCCGGAAAACCACAAGTTTCTGCCAGATTCTTCTTCCCGGCCTCTTTCGTTATCTGCTCTGTGCAAGCTGGGCCGAGATGCCCAATATGACCCTAGAAGGATCATGGGCCGTGTAGGCCCATATGCTGCAATACACTCTTCTTCTAGAAAGCGGAAACCCCACCGCCATTAGCGTTCTTCTTCTATTCGCACGGAGCGTGTCAAAACCCGACACCATCTCTAGCCTCGATCCGAGCAGCGGCAGCAGCAGGAGGAGGAGGAGGAGATGGCGCAGCCGAGCAAGGAGCCGTGCAAGAAGGAGGCGTGCGACATCCAGGCCTGCCTCTCCAAGAACATGTTCGATTCCAAGAAGTACGTCACCCACCATCTCCAATTTCAACCTCTCTAATTGCTTCGGGAATTTATGGATGGTTCTTGATTTCTTGCTCGAGATTTTTAAGAGCGAGTAGGGGGTTGGGGAATTTGGCCCGATGCCTACGCGTTGCCTAGGGTTGATGAGACCTAGAGAACCATTGGTTTGGTTGGACCTAGGAATGAGGAGCCATCGAGACGTCATGCTATGACGGATTTGGCGGCTTCGGCCTGTATCAGGTTAGGAGGGATTGATTGGTGGTGACACCGTTGTTATTACCAGCTATGCGTGGTTGTGGCGTCGAAGGCATGCGGAAATTGGCCTTTGTATTTTTGGGGAGGTTGAGGTAATTTCTCATGGATGGTCATGGCAGCAAGATGTCGCTTGCTTAAAGTTTTTCTGAGGCAAGCTGCTTGAGTAGGTAGCTTGTTGGCTGTTGCGGTGAGTTTAGTTGAGTGGTTACTATGTACCGATGTATGTCGATTTCAAGAAAACAGTACCTGCATTGCCAATTATATGCAATTGTTGCGAATTCATCGGCTATTTATTGATCATAAGGAGAAAATGGGGGGATAAATGATGAGAATCCAAGTATTATTTCTGAATAGCCTACATGTCATCATTACCTTCAGCAACGAGAGGGTATCAGTAGTCCATTTCACAGCCAGGATGGACTAGCCCTTTAGTTTTAATCAATAAGCTATTGAAGCATGAATTGGGGCATTTTCTCCTGTCTAGGGGGACACGTGAATTCCAAAATACAATTTGTTTGACTGAATATGCCGGAGTTATCTATCAGAATTAGCCGTTGGTTGTATATCACTCGCGACCACCACATGTCCTTCAGTACTACTTGTCAAAGCTCAGAGGCGCGATTGGATGGGTGGAACACCGTGCCTTAGTCTCAGCCGGTGGTTACGTGTTATATAAGCAAGAAAACTCCCCTTGCATGGAAATACAGACGTGCGTGATTGCATGTGTGATCGGCATCTACAATACTTAGGAAAGGAGGCAGGAAAATTACAATGAGGTCTGGACTTACCAAAGAAACAAGATTGGAAATCTACACTACCTAACTTAGCCGATCACGCATCACAACCTGACACAATTGATTACATCAAGAGATTACATTCCATCTAATACCCTCCCTCAATCACAACTTTCTCAAGTTGAGATTGTTCTTGAAATTCTCTAGCTGCCTTACCGTTAGTGGCTTGGTGAATCCATCTGCGACCTGATCTCTTGATGATATGAATTCAATTTCCAAAAGTTTTCTTGATACACGTTCTCGAACAAAATGATAGTCAACTTCTATATGTTTAGTTCTTGCATGAAAAACAGATTACCGAGAGATACTTAGCTCCAATATTATCACACCACAATCTAGTCAGGCGGACTAGAGATACCAAGCTCTTGAAGTAGCGTTTGAATCCACATCACTTCCGCAGTAGCATTGGCAATGGCTTTGTATTTCGCCTCGTGCTTGATCCGGAAACAAGAGCTTGTTTGCGAGCATTCCAGATACAAGATTTGTTCCTAAGAATATAGCAAAGCCACCAAGTGGACCGTCTATCATCTAGACATCCCGCCTAATCTGCATCCGAAAAGCACCGACCAAAGATAGATCGAGACTTACATATTTTTAAACCAGTCTTAACAGACTGTTTTAGATACCTTAGTATTCGTTTTACAGCCGCCCAGTGTACTGTTGTTGGTGCATGGAGGAACTGACAAACTTTATTTACTGGGAAAGAAATATCTGGTCTGGTCAAGGTTAAATATTGTAAGGCACCAACAATACTTCTGTACTGTGTTGTATCATTTGATCCCAAAAGTGATCCTTCATGTGCTGATAATTTTTCACTAGTGGATAAGGGTGTACTGACAGATTTGCAATCAAACATACCAACTCTTTTCAATAAATCCGAGGCATATTTTTCTTGAGTGAGTATAATACCATCACGTACCTTGCTAACCTCAATTCCCAGGAAATAATGTAACTCTCCCAAATCCTTTAGTGCAAAATCTTGCTTGAGATCCTGTAGCAATGCTGTAGTTGCTTCTTCTGTTGAACTTGCAACAATTATATCATCAACATAGATAAGAACGAATATGGATATATTATTCTTATTATAAAAGAAAAGTGAAGTGTCAGCCTTCGAACCAATAAAACCAAGCTTATGCAATTTACTACTCAGTCTAGCAAACCATGCTCGAGGAGCTTGTTTTAGACCATAAAGGGCTTTATCCAATTTGCATACAAAATTAGGCATCTTTGCATTCTCATAACCTGGCGGTTGTCGCATGTAAACCTCTTCTTCAAGTAGGCCATGTAGAAATGCATTATGTACGTCCAACTGGCGAAGACTCCAACCTTTTGAGATTGCAATGGATAAAACAACACGGATAGTAGCAGCTTTCACAACAGGACTAAAGGTATCTTCATAATCTATTCCATACCTTTGTTTAAACCCTTTGGCAACAAGACGAGCCTTGTATCTGTCAAGACTGCCATCTGATTTTTGTTTGATTTTATATATCCATTTGCAATCTATAATATTTCTACCTTTTTGAGGGGGAACCAAATGCCAAGTTTTATTTTTCATTAGTGCATTATACTCTAAATCCATAGCTTCTTTCCAGTTTTTATCATGCAAGGCATCTTCTAAGTTCTGTGGTTCTCCTGTTGTAGCAAGGAATCCATATCTAACAGTGCCGTCAGTATATACCTTTGGCTTGCGGATGCCTCGCTGAAGACGTGTCTGAGGTCTCATTTCTGCAGAGATTTGATCATGCGGTAGAACGTGATCTCCTATCACTAGAGCATCATCTGCTGGTATTGCCGCCGTATGAGACGACGAGCTAAAATCGCGCGCCACAGAGGAATCAGCGGAGGCACCAGCGGAGGCGGATGGTTCTGCCCCCCCAACCGCCGTACGCGAAGGTAAACCGAGCGCGCCCACTTGCTGTTTCGACTGATGCGGACAGGCTGCAGGCGTACTCCTCTGCGACGCGTCATCTGGCAATTGATCCCGCGCGGAAGTCATTTCTGGCCGTGCAAATTTCCCGACCGCGATGGACTCGGTTCAAGATATTCTCCTGTGATCTTCCGCTAGTGTCTTCATTGGATGTATTACTTGCTTCATTATTTCCCGTTACTTCCTGAAATTCCTCATGAGAATTATTAGAATCAAAAATACCAGTCATATGGCCATTTACAAATTCATCCCCAATCCTAGGATTAAGCAAAGTTGGAGGAAGGAGTAAGATTTCAGAACGCAAGCGAGCTCTGGCATTAGAGTGTAATTTAGAGAAAGGAAAGATGTCTTCATCAAAGACAACATCTCTTGAGATGTATATGCGACCGGTAGCTACATCAAGACACTTGAAGCCTTTATGTAAGTTGCTATATCCAAGAAAAACACACTCTTTAGAACGAAATTGGAGCTTGCGTGAATTAAAAGGACTAAGATTTGGCCAACAAGCACACCCAAAAATTCGCAAGGATGGGTAATCGTGTTTTGTTTGGAACAAACATTCTAAAGGAGTGGAATAGTTGATAACTCGCTAGAGTACGATTAATCAGATAAGTTGCAGGAAGGAAGGCTTCATCCCAGAATTTTATAGGCATGTGAGCATGTGCTAAAAGTGACAAGCCTACCTCAACAATATGCCTATGCTTACGCTCGGCTGCCCCATTCTGCTGATGTGCATGAGGACAAGAGACAAGGTGTGATATGCCAATTTTGTTAAAGAAAGGATGAAGTTTTTCATATTCACCTCCCCAATCAGTTTGCATAGCAACAATTTTCCTATCAAAAAGTCGCTCAACAAGATTCTGAAATTCATGAAACTTCGAAAACTTGATTTAAATTTCAGAAGATATACCCAGGTAAATTTGCTGAAGTCATCAATAAAACTGACATAATATTTGTATCTTCCGACAGACTCAGGTCCAGGCCCCCAAACATCAGAAAAAACAAGTTGCAAAGGATAACTAGATACACTGGTAGATTTAGGATATGGTAATTGATGACTTTTTCCTTGCTGACAAGCATCACACACAGAACGTTTATTGGACTCATTTGAACAAGGTAGATTAAAGTTTCTAACAACTCTTTGAATAATAGGTGCAGCAGGATGGCCTAGACGACTATGCCATCTATCAAAAGATAGTTTATTGACTCCAAAAGCTTGCTTAGCAGCTGACGCATGAGGAAGAGGGTACAGTCCCTTTTTACATGTCCCTCTAAGAAGAGTGCTCCTCGTGTCCCGATCCTTAATCAAAAAGAAATCAGGGTGAAACTCCAGAAAGACATTATTATCAGTAGCAAGACGATGAACAGAAACAAGATTTTTCTTGGCTTGAGGGACATGCAAGATATTGCTTAAGTTAAGATTTCGACTAGGGGTATGAATAGTAGACTGGCCAATATGACTGATATTCATACCTGCACCGCTTATGTGTGGATCCGATCGATCCGTTGTATCATCTACGAATCGCTAGCTTCTCTAGATCTCCAGTGATGTGATCCGTGGCACCCGTGTCGGTGTACCAATTTGTGTCCACATTGTAGGAGTTCATGGCAGCAGCTACATTTTTTTCATCTGGAACATAATTTTCATCATACCTGTGCCAGCATTTATCAGCGGTATGTCCGGTCTTGTGGCATACTTGACAAACTGGACTTCTGTTATTGTTGCCATTAGTACTGTTGCGATTGAAGTTGGAATTGAAATTGGAACGGTCTTTGCACTCCTTGGCGTGAATCTGTTGAAGTTGTTGGCGCTTGTTGCTACGCCAGCGTCCGTGGCTGCGTCCGCGTCTGCGCCGCGACCACGGCCGCCGCCTCACGACCTCCCCGGTTTGCTAGATTGGCTGAAGAACCGGAGGAGGAGTTCCGCCGATGAGTTCCATGCGCGTCTCAAGGCAAGAAGTCGTGAGTACACCGCTAACGGACACCGGTTCGCCTGTGACGAGAGCGTAAACGATGGGATTGAAGTCGTAGTCGAGGCCCGTGAGGATGTATTCGACGAGCTCTTCATCTTCAAGAGGTCGCCCGGCTGCCATCTCGTCGCCGAGCGCCCTCATCTTCCCGACGTACTCGGCAACGGACTGATTTCCCTTCTGGGCGGTTGCAAGAGCGAGGCGCGTGTTCACAGCCCGAGCTCGGGTTTGTGATGAGAACATAGCCTCAATTGCGCTCCACACCTGCGCTGCAGTCTCCTTTGCAGCGACTTGAGCAAGGACTTCCCTCGACAGGGAGGCGAGAACGAACCCGAGGATTTGCTGATCTGTAGCATACCACTCATCGTATGCAGGGTTGGAGACTTTAGCGGTTTGTCGCCCACTTTGCCATCTATCTACCGCAGGGCTGGAGAAGCACCCGTGAGATGATCAACCAGCGCGCACCTCGGACGGCGGCGAGGATTTGCGCCTTCCACATGGCGTGATTGTTTTTTGATAGCTTCTCCGAGACAGGAAAGCCAAACAGAGGGTTCATGGCGAAGGAGGTGGAGGAGGAGGTAGCCATTGTGGATTAGATCTGAGTTGTATGGTGCTCTGATACCATGTCAAAGCTCAGAGGCGCGATTGGATGGGTGGAACACCGTGCCTTAGTCTCAGCCGGTGGTTACGTGTTATATAAGCAAGAAAACTCCCCTTGCATGGAAATACAGACGTGCGTGATTGCATGTGTGATCGGCATCTACAATACTTAGGAAAGGAGGCAGGAAAATTACAATGAGGTCTGGACTTACCAAAGAAACAAGATTGGAAATCTACACTACCTAACTTAGCCGATCACGCATCACAACCTGACACAATTGATTACATCAAGAGATTACATTCCATCTAATACTACTAGCATCAAGCTATTATCAAGGAACTGTTAGCATAGGTTGTATGGTAAAATAATGATAAGCTACTCAGTTTCTCTCCTCTGGTATATTTTTATATGCATATAACACATGACGTTGATTGATTTGTGCCCAGAATACAGGATTGTCAATTTAACATAATTTCTCCCGTATACATTTTGATTATGAGTGAGGTTTCTTTCATTATTGTATTCAGTCTTCACCATGTACCTGTATAATGCATTAGAATTTGAGAATGTATTTATGCTTGCCGCAATTCCAGAGATGAATATCTGTACTTTGTCGCCCTCCATTACAAGTAATACGGTTAACGACCATAGACCTAGATGACTCTCTTGACTTGTGAGCATTACAGTGTTAGGATATGCCAAATGTTTATCTGTTGCTACTGTTTTTGTTGGCTGAAATTGATTAGTCTTAGCATGATTAAAAGAAATGCTTTGAATATGAAAGTTGATAAGATATGTGACATTTATGTGGGAGAGTTATTCATGCTTGCTTTTTTTCCAGGTGTTTGAGAGTTATTCAGTCACTTCAATCTTGTTGTGAGCAGTGCGAGTACAAATCAACACACTGTGGTTCTTTGTCTGGATTACTGAAAAACATTTCTAAGTGATGAAACAAGACCTGTATGTTTTTGCGGCCATTCAATAAAGTAAGTTTCATCTCTACAGTTACCAAATTCTTATTGAAACTTTGCAGTTCCTAAATTCCATTTCTGTTTCTAAATTCTCACTTGAAATTTTTAAATTTAAGCTTGATTGTTGTGGCTAAGGTTTTTTATCTGATATTTGTCTATTTAAGGTTTTAAGCAAAGTAGCAACCTAATAGATGGTACTGAACTTTGAATGTCTATTTTGGTGATAAGGGCGTGCCTTTTTTTGCACGATCTACATCTCGTTTTATCACTGCGTACTTTGTATATGGTAAATACATTAAGATGGAGTACAAAGAATATATTATCATCTGTGTATGCCCAATAATAGATGCATTAGTTTGACACTAGCTACTGTATAAATCATGTCCTAAAAGCTACAACAGTAAGGATATCAGTGTCACAAGGAGGATTAGTCTGGCCAACAAAAATTTATTGGTATATATGGGTGAATGATAAGCATGCACTGGAAAAGAAAATATAACTTAAGGGAAAAGGTGACACTTTCAAGCCAGATGGCAGTGTCAAAGAGTGATCAACATAGACTACATTGCAGCATAAATACTGCACATGGTTGAAGAGCAGCTGAATCCACTTGGTCAGATTTGGCAAGCAGAATCAGCCTCTTACTACACCATTGGGGTCTATTCTGATACTGTAGATAAGTAGTATGCCGACTTGACCATACACTGGGCTAAATATTTATATACAAATTATGTGCTACTGCCATACAGTTTTTTTTGTTTCATTTAGAGGTTGAATAGAAATGCGGTATAGTTGACAGAGCATTTTGCTTTTACAGGTTCTTTTAGGTTTGCTTAGGAGTTGAGAGCATGGATGTCACGGCGTCGCCTAGGCGACGCCAAGTCGTCCTGGCGTCGGGGAGGAGACGCCGGGAGGATCGCCGCCTTGGCCCGACTCCTCCCTCCGCCGCCTCCTCCCTCCCCCGCCGAGGGAGGAGGCGACGGGGAGGCGGCGGGGGAGGCGCGGGGAGGAGGTGGCGGGGAGGGCGTGGGTGGGGAGGGAGGAGGCGCGGGAGAGCAGGAGGCGGCGCGCACTGGCGGCGGGAGGCGTCGAGAGTCGAGAGAATGGAGAGAGACAGTCGGGAGCTTCGAGAGAGATTCGGGAGAATGGAATGGAGAGACCGAGAGACATGCAGATTAATAGAGTCGGATGGTCGCCTGACCATCGCCTAGGCGTCGCCTAACCCACGCCTAGGCGTCCAGGCGCCGGGTACTCGCCGTGGTCGCCGACTCCGCCGTGACAACCATGGTTGAGAGGGATATCAGAGTCTCTGATACATCAAAGTACAACATAATCTGGGTACCTACCTGAGTTTACCCAGCTTAGTGGGTTCTTTTTGACCCAAACCTTCCATATTGAGTTTCAGTTTTGATGCTATTATGATAAGAAGTCACATGCTCTTTTATTTGATTGGCTGAATGAAATGTTTTTTTTCTACTTGCAGGATGACTCAGGGGAAAAAGTAATGCAGCCATCATAACTTGCACAATGATGCTCTTGTTGCTGAGTTATCTTGGTACTTGGTCAACAGATAGACGTTTCTTTAAGATAGATACTTGTACCCTTATACCTGTGGTGCCCTTCATAGTTATTACGCTCCTTTACCCATGTAATCTCGTGTTCCCTTCATAAATAACTAAAATAAGCGAACCACTGGATTCTTGTACATTTTGTTAAGGGTATTTAGGTCATTTCCTATTGTTTAGGGTTTGGGTCCTTGTATGTCTCTTGTACTATATATATATGCATTATGGACTATTACAATATAACAAGCTTCCTTTATATTAACATAGTATCAGAGTCTAGGTTTTGAACCTAGCCTCGCTCTGGTCGCCGTCGCCGCCCCTGGGAGTGTGCTCCTCTCCTGGGGCGGCCGTCGCCACGCCATGGCGCTCGCCCACGCGTGGATCTGGCGAGGCTCGCCTCTTTCTCGCGTCGCCATGTCCATGCCCGTCGCGCCCGCGTCGGATCCAGCCGCCTTCGGCTCCCCATGCCCGGATCTGGCCTCCTAGTGGCCGTCGTGCGCTCGCGCGCTCCAGTGACCGCGCGGGTCGCCTCCTGGTTGTCCGTGTGCTCCTCACTGTGGTCGCCACCGCGCAGGCATCCGGCTTAGCCAAATATAGCCGGGAGGCTATCTGCCAACGCCGGATCCGCATGAATCTAGACCTGTCGACCTCTGCGGCCACCGTTGAACGCCGTCTCCGCTCTGGATCTGCGTTGCCCCGCCCAGATCCAGCCATCCCCGGCCTGGCACCGCACGGATCCGGCTTCAATGCGCGCGACACTGGCTCTCTGGTCGCCGCCAACCTCACCAGTGGCCGCCGTCGTCTTCTTCCCTGGATCCGGCCTCCTATGCGCTCTCTTCAGCCAGATCCAGCTGGATCTGGCTCCCTCCCGTCTCCACCACCACCAGATCCGACGGCTCCTCCGTCAGGTCGTCGTCGCCCGCGCCGGATCCGGTCGCCGCCGCCCGCCGCCGGCCTCGCCGCCGGATACACCGGATCCGGGCCCTCCATCGCCTGCCTCGGCCACGGCCGACTCCGCCATTGCCTAGGCCCTCCTGGCCGCCGCCAACTCGGACGCGCCTGCGCCACCGTCGGCTCCCGCACTTCCATGCGTCGGCAGGAGAGAAAGAGGGAGGAGCGGACTGGCAGATAAGATGGAGTGAGTGAGGGGGTGGAGAGAGAGGGGAGAGGAGGGGAATTTGAAGGGATAGTACTTTTACTGCTGCTAGTATTTATTCTTGAGTCTTTTTTGTTTTACGTCTTCCATTGCGTCGATCCAAGTCCTTTGCCACCTCTCTATCGGTTCGTCAAAGCCATGCGAGCCTACAAATCCTGTTAGTCAGCCAACTGCTTTGCTAGCCACGGTTCATCCTCTCGGATGAGTGTGGTCCTCTCCTTCCATTTGCATAGCCGCAGTCGTCGCTCTTCTCTTTGAGCCGCTGCAGATCGTAGAAATCTTTATGATGTCGCCGCTTTTCTTTGAGCTGCCGCCCTGAGTTTCTAAAGCTGTTGTGCTTCTTCTGCACCGCATCTCTATTGCGCTTCTTGTGTACCGCGTCGTCGCCAACTCGGGTTTCGATTTGTGCTGCTATGCTTCTATCTCCCTTTGACGACACAATTTTTCAAGAGCCGCACGCTTTGACGACACAATTCCGGATGATTCCGGAATGATTGGTACTCGATTCCGGATGATTGGTATGCTATGCTACGATTCCGGATGATTGGTACTCGACACAATTTTTCAAGAGCCGCACGCTTTGACGACATCTTCAAGACTTGCACGTTGGATTTTTCCTATTTTAGTATTAACCCTTTTTAAATATAATGCTATTGCATACGTCTTACATTTGAGGGGAGATGTTAAGGGTATTTAGGTCATTTCCTATTGTCTAGGGTTTGGATCCTTGTGTGTCTCTTGTACTATTGCAATATAACAAGTTTCCTTTATATTAACACATTTATCCACATATGTGAGACTGGAAATGTTTTGGCTGCCCCGATCGTTCTGTTTGCCGTTACAATGTTCATCCTGCCATGTTCCACGGTAAGAAAAATCCCCCCCAAAAAAAAGGAATGTTCCACGGTAAGAAAATTGAGTTTAGATAAACAAGAGACTTTAGCTTTATGGAAAGGGAGAGAATAAACACGGTATTGTACAATGTACAGTTCGGATGTTAGATATGATTGCAATAAGCTAATCCGTGAGATCATGCGATGTCACTATCCCATTGCTTAGCATTTGTGGCCAGTTTCAGGTTGATGTGTACTCTAGTTGAGGCATTCAGAATTTTGCCATGAGTTATCTACTATCTGTAACTAACAACCTTGGCTTGTGAAAGGAGACATCTTTTTTTGATGCAATACCTACCAAGCAAGTGATTTGTATGCAGTGGCTTCAAGCTGACATGTACATTACATTTTGTTATGTGTACAACTAATTCTTGCTGTCTACTTGGGACCAACCAGTTTGTTGGTATGTCCTCCACATGGCCGTTCCTTGATTCGTTGCTTATCTTCCATAGATGTCATAATAATGCACTCGAGCACTATATTCGGTCCATCCTGTTGTAATGATAAAGTTGTATTCATTAAAGCTGATTTTGTTGTTCTTCTTTTCAACAAATTGGCGACATCTAAACGGCTGAAAGCTGAAGGTATGAGAAAGATGGTGTACGTGTGTGTGGCAGAACTGCTTTCTATTTTATTACAATATGTGGAGTCTCCTTATGTCACCTTTATTAATTTAACTGATTTTTTGTCAGTTAGTCTTCATGTCAGGTCAGGAAAGTTATATTCAGTGATGTGATTATAAATCCAATTTAGATTATTCTCTATTTTTTTTGGGAATGGGATAGGTCACTTGGTTAATTGTGCCGTGATGATTTCAACAAGCTGTAGTGGGTAATCATGTATGAACTTTGAGCTTTAGGACCGATGTTTGCATGATGGTTGATGAATGCCGAAAGGGAGAGTAAATTAATTATCTTTCAATCTTTACAAAGTAAACAAAAGTGGCATAATCATCATAATTTCAGTATGTTCTGGCAGCTAATCAAGCAGATGCCAAACCCAAGGCATAACCATCAACTCTTCAAGAGTCACGACAGGAAAATTTTCAAACAGAAACAAGAACATTCATCAGCAAAAAAGCTTCTGGGTTCAGTGCCTAGTGTGTGTGTGTGTGTGTGAGAGAGAGAGAGAGAGAGAGAGAGAGAGAGAGAGAGAGAGATGTATTGGTCGATATATACACCTGATATATCATGTATTCATGCACTCTAATCTTTGCATCCAAGTTAAGTAGTAATCAGATTGGCGGCGCCTTCCTGGAGGTGGCATTGGACTGGTGCGCCAAGAAGAGCTTCTTGAGCAGCTTCAGCATCATCAGCAGGCTCAGCTTCCTTCGCCGGACCACGCTGCCGGAGGCGATCGCATGCCGGCGCATCTCGACGCCATCGCCGGCGAGCCACGCTTCTCTTGCCCATTCCTTGCTCAGTGGACACGGCGGCGTGTCGCTGGCGAGCTCTTCGTTGAAGTCCTCCCACAGCATGTCCATCTTGTCCTCCTTGACGGCGAACCTCTCCAAGCCATGGGAGTGGTAGCCTCCCCCGGCGTAGTTGTTGCCGGCTTTGCCGGCCTGCTCGACGGCCGAGAAGCTCCTCCGGTGATCGTGTGTCGCCGCGTCGGCAGCCCCGCCGGGGACGAACCACGGCGGCGGGGAGGCGAAGTGAGGGAAGGAGAGCTTCTTGGCATTGCATTGCTCCAGTGGGATGCAGGGGAATGTGAACTCCTCCATGGCTGCAAATTCGTGTTGGGGAATGATCTATGAACCTATCTGCTAGCTTCTCTCTCTATGCCAGCCTGTGTGAGATGTACTTTTCATGGAGGTTGCAGCTTCTTATTTACCTTTTGAAGTGCATGGTTTCTTTGTCTCCGAAGAAAGAGAGAGGCATGGTTTCTTTGTCTCTGAAGTTCAAGTGATGGTTGGCGAGTGGGTATTATAAATTTATAAAATGGTGGTTGGTTAGATGCTCGGTTGATTAGATTGGCCTATCAAGAAATGCCAATCAGGCAAGCACTAACACAAAAGGACCTAACTGTTGATGCTTAATTGCAGGGACATTGTATACATATACAGCTAAAGTCCAAGAGCTAATGTCATTATATTAAATGGGCCCTAAAGAATGTTCAGTTCAGACATAGCAGAGCCTGAAGATAAGCTGCAACTGCTGAGCTAACCAATCAGGCATACATGTGTGTGTGGGCTGCATTTTGCTTGCAGAATAAATACAGTGTTAGTTAGGGTGATAGGTGATTACATTCAGAGACAAGCTGGAGTTAATATTGCAGTGAGTTTGGGAGCAGTGATCTCTTTTGAATGGTTTTGAAGCGAGGAAGGAGATCAAAAGAGCATAGAGCATGGACCTGGTTGTGTAAGACTTGAAGGCCATGCTTGCCGGTGTCAGGCCGGGCCGTTTGTCTCAAGTCTTTTGGGTTGGGCCGACCTCCTTGTAATGCAACGCAACTCTCTCAGGCTCACGTGCTTGATGGTCACTCTCTTGGCAGCTATCTGATTCTGATGCCACAATAGTGCTGAAAATTTGAAATACATATACAACCATGCATTTCTACAGGCAGCTTACTTGTGTATATAGGAAAAATAACGAGTGCTCCTTGGTGCCTGGACACCATAAGGCTAAAACTGGTATGTATCACGTGCGAAAATTTTAAAATTTCTTGGATATCAAGTTTAACTAGTTTACTAACTAGTTCAAACAAGTTTGAACTGAAATTTGAACTGTAATTGCATTTTTTATTGATAGTTTGATTGTAGGTATGTGCTGATTATATATATAAATCAGCAAAGCATGTGATCTAAATTCGTTCAAAACTTTGAATTCGAATATATTTTTTCAAAGGTATATATTTCATTTGAATTGTTATAGATGAGTATATACCCTAAAACTGATATTTTCAAAAACATACCGAATTTGGGTTGAATTCGCATTTGAAATCAAGGTGCCGGGCACCACGGTGCCCAATTTCATATATATATATATATATATATATATATATATATATATATATATATATATATATATATATATATATATATATATATATATATATATATATAATTACTTAAAAAGCTAACAACCGATACAGTGAATTTTCAGCCGCTGCAATGTTTTTCAGTCATAAGCCAGAGCTACATTGAGCACTACCCAAATCTGGTAAGTGGCTGGACAGATCACATTTTTCATATCTTAGCAAACCTGATACATTTGTCCAGAAGGAAGTTTTTATCATCCTTGGAAGGTCCAGGAGGTATCGGTACCTCGCCAGTAAATTACATATAAATTTTTGGTACCTCTCGGTACCTGGCGACGTAACGCTCCTAGTATCTCATTATAACTTTTCACGGATAATAAAAGCTCTCTTATCAGAATAGTCTAGCTTCATGAATGCTGATGTGAATGTTGAACCGTATTTTCTTGGTAGTAGATAAACAGTCTATCAATTTTTTTTCTTATTTTTTATCAGGCCTGTAATTTTCTCTCAGTCACACAGAGTGCATGGAATTGAGCCAGTGATGTTGCTGCCGTGGATGATCAAGTTGGAGAGGTTTGGTTAATTAATTGGGCAGGTTGAACCTCACCAGAGAATGAATTATGGCTAAAACGTCAGACTTGCTATATTGGATAAGGCATTTGGGATCTACCTGTAAGTATGTTCATATGGATTATGAAGCATAAAGAAGCTGCAGTTTCTCAAGGCTTCAACTCCCTGGGGATTGTTCCTTCCAGATTATTTTGGTGCTGAGTTCAAGATCAGACGCAAGTATAATTCCAATGGATTCGGACTCTAGCGTTCTAACTTATCTATTCTATCAGTTCAGACGCAAGTATAATTCCAATGGATTCGGACTCAACCACCAAAGACTAGATACATGACCGACATAATGGTTCACTTCCATTGAGGCTGACTGGGGGAGTTGTTGTGTGTTGAATGCGTTCTTCCGTTGGCTGCAGAGGCGGATGCCCCTCGGAAGGGAGGGCACCGTTGGGAGATGAGGGGGAGCAGAGAGCTTCCACTGCCACTGCTTCAATTCTTTCTACCCTAGAGGAGATGGGGAGGAGCAACTGCCACTGACTTGAGGTGACATGCGGAGTGAAGCTCTGACCCGAAGCTGATTTTATAGGATTTGGGGTGTCTTGGCTTCAATGCAGCAGCTTGGCAGAGTAGATCCATGGGTGGCTTGTGCCCCGATGGTTGAACTTCAATGCGACCGGCTGGTGGGGAGGGTCGGAGAAGATGGCAGCGGACAACATTGGGTCTTGGGGAGGGGGCAGAGGGATGGAGGTGGGAGCCGTGGATCCATTGATTCTCGCCTAGGTCGGAGGTTCCCGTGGCCAAGACGACCGTTGGAGAGCTTGGGGGCAGCGATGGAGGCGGTAGTGGCGATGGAGGTGTAGTGGAAGCTCGGGTTGTCCATGGCAACAGGAGCTTGGGAGCTTGTTAGTCCGGAACATCTTCCTCGCTTGCGTTGCTCTCTCTAGATGCTCGGCTGAAGATGCGCAGTGTCTTGAGGATGCTCTTAAACGCGAAGTGAATGTGAATCAAAGCAATATATTTTGGAAAAATTGCTCCCTTGCCCTAAAGTTTAATGACGTTTGCTCAAATGCTCCATGATGTCTCACTGACATGCGGATCCAGGGCTCACATGTCAGTGAGACATCATGGGGCATTTGAGCAAACGCCATTAAACTTTGGGGCACATGAGCAAATCCCCCATATATTTTGGTAGCCAAGATAAGCTCTGAATGGAGCCTGATGTTTTGCTTAGTTTGTGGATGTCTGCATGGGCGGACCCACTATAATTAATGGGTACTGAATATCCAAATTTTTTGACAAAAATCCACTATATACAAGATATAACACACACACACACATATATATATATATATATATATATATATATATATATATATATATATATATATATATATATATAGGAAAATACATTCTACACCCGAGTGTAGTTACACAACCAACCCAGATTGGCGCCGGATCCTTTTGGCACATTTCCCCCTCCCATCGACACTGGCTCAGGCCCGCTATCGTGTCTCTATGTGTCGTGACATCATGTGAGTTGTGATTGTGTCTTACTCAGTCTCTCCTCTCTCCGTCTGGCGTATGATCATCTCTCCACCTCTCGGTTGGCAGTTGGCGGCGTTGGGTGCCCTTGGTTCTGGTCTTCTGGAGGCTGCGTATGAGCGCTGGAGGCTGGAGAAGCCGTCGACCAAGCAGGCATTGTGAGCCTGTGACACTAGGGCAGGTTTGTCCTCTTCGACCCGGCAACCCTCATGTCCCCATATAGCATATGACCATATCCCTCCATATCTCCCCTCGCGATCTCCGATTACTCTAGAATCTAGATGTGTATACGGTAGATCTGCTTGTGTGTCCCTATGGTTTGTACTTCCGAGCTAGGTGGACCTTTTAATTTGTAAAATTTTTAATTATTCTGTAATTTCTTTATATTATTTGAGATGTTGTCTCTAATATGAATAATTGTACTTTAATTTTCACTATTGTGAATATTTTATGTTTTCTATTGAACAGTATTTTTATAATTTCGAATACTCATCGTGAAATTCCTAGGTCCGCTACTGGATGCTAGTATATAGGTGATCATTGTATAGTGCCATAGCGGCATAGTTATTAGTGCTCAAAAACCGTTTTCTATGTTGTAACACTACAGTGATGGTTATTATGACATGGTTGATGAGTTTGAGTGATTAGGTATCTATTTTTGGAGTGGTATCACTACACGATTTCTATGTTGTAACACTACAGTGATGGTTATTAGTGCTCAAAAACCGTTGCAATCTGTCATATAGAAGCATAGTCCATTGTTTTGCTGGCCAGTTCAAGTATAGCTTTGCATTGGACATTGGTAGTTCAACTGAAAGCTCTGTAATTCATTAACTAAAATCATGTGGTCGGATTTTGAGTTAATCATGCGATATGAAACTACCAGTTGATATACTGGATGTTTCCACCATATTCTTGCTAAATTTTTTTTTTTTTGTAGTTCTTGTGCTGCAACCTGTTATTTTAGCCACATCTACATTTCAGTCTTTTTTTTCTTTTGGATTTTCTAGTAATTACAGAGCTTCTATATTTTTTGTTCTGAATGACTCAACATGGGTATCTTGAAATACTACTTCAGATGAGAAACATGAACAAAGCGAATGAAAAAAATGGAAATAAAATAAAATAAAATAAGCGTGATGAACACTGGGCCTTTTCGTTAGTGAGTTTGGACTTGGGAGGCAACCCGGCCCAAAGCACGCGCAGCCCAACCGAAGCTTGGCATCCCCCAGACCCCCACCACGAGCACCGTCGTCCTCGGCTAATCCGCCCCGCCTCCGATACTCCCAAGGCGGCGGCGGCCAACAACAAGAAGCGGAGGCGCAAACCTACTGAAATCACCAATTTGTCCCCCGTCCCCCCTCTCCACCTGCCTTCGCCTCCGCAATGGCCGGCCGCCTCCACCTCCAGTCCACCTTCCTCCCCTCCTCGGCCTCCGCCCCGCCCCGCGCCGCCGCCAGCGCCTCCCGCCGGCGCCGCGCGTGCCGGGTGGAGGCCAAGATCCGGGAGATCTTCATGCCGGCGCTCAGCTCCACCATGACCGAGGGCAAGATCGTCTCCTGGACCGCCGCCGAGGGCGACCGCCTCGCCAAGGGCGACCCCGTCGTTGTCGTCGAGTCCGACAAGGCCGACATGGACGTCGAGACCTTCCACGACGGGTTCCTCGCCGCCGTCCTCGTTCCCGCCGGCGAGTCCGCGCCCGTTGGCTCTGCCATCGCGCTCCTCGCAGAGTCCGAGGAGGAGATCCCGCTCGCCCAGTCCCAGGCAGCATCCTTCTCCTCCTCCGGCCCCGCCTCGCCGCCGCCTCCCCAAGAAACCGCCGCCCAGGAAGCATCCCCTCCCCCGCCGCCTCCTCTGGCACCCGTAGCTCCGGTAGCAGTCTCTGCTCCGGCGCCGCCCTCTCCAGCAACGCAAGGCGGGGCGCGGGTAGTTGCGTCGCCGTACGCCAAGAAGCTCGCCAAGGACCTCAACGTTGATCTTTTCTCAATTACTGGATCTGGCCCAGGTGGGCGGATTGTGGCAAAGGATGTCGAGGCTGCGGCAGGTGCGCCCACGAAGCCAGCACCAGTGGCAGCAGCTGCACGGCCTGATGTGCCATTGGGATCGACGGTGCCATTCACCACAATGCAGGGCGCTGTGAGCAAGAACATGGTGGAGAGCCTTGCCGTCCCGACATTCAGGGTCGGGTACACCATCACGACTGATGCTCTTGATGAGCTATACAAGAAAGTGAGCTTCTTTGCAATGTTTAGGAGTCTTATACTAGTGGTATAAAGTGGGATGTTGGATAAAGGAGTGCCCTTTTTGCAGATTAAGGGGAAGGGTGTGACAATGACAGCCCTGTTGGCAAAGGCGACTGCAATGGCGCTGGTGCAGCACCCAGTGGTGAACTCCAGCTGCACGAATGGGAAGAGCTTCACTTACAACAGTAGTATCAACATTGCTGTGGCGGTGGCCATGGATGGTGGGTTGATTACGCCCGTACTTCAGGATGCTGATAAGGTTGAATGTTTTCTGTATTTGTTCTATATGCTGAAGGGTGATGCTTATGATGGTACTTTTGCTACGTAAGTGATAAATTATTGGTTTATTTAGGTTGACATTTATTCATTGTCAAGGAAATGGAAGGAGTTGGTCGATAAGGCTCGAGCAAAGCAGCTCCAGCCACATGAGTACAACTCTGGTATTTTCTTTGTTTCGTGCCAAACTTGAATCTGTAGCGCATTAATATGCATCTTTTCTATATTCTGATTCAGATGGTTATAGGGAATTACATGTTGTCTCTTGTCTGATGTAAATCCATGTTCAGTGAAGCCTGAATAACATAATCTGGTGGATCTTCAACTGTGTCCCTTGCTCTTTCTCATGGCATTGAACCCTCTTTAATTCTGTATAACTTGGGCAAGGTTTTAAAAATCCGTAAGCCTCTGTGTAGAACTTAGCAAACTTGCTTAGTGGTTGTTTGGATCACGTGGATTAGAAGTCAGTTTTGAGAAAACAGGTTTTAGTAGGAATTTTAGAAAAACTTGCTTTAGGTTGTTATTCTGTTAGCACTGGTTTATAGAATACTTTGTTTGGATTGTGTAAACTAAAATGAGTTTTGTCGTGAGTTTTACTAACGGACTGTTTGGTTGAATCTTCAGTCGCTACACAAGGGCAGAGCGAACATGCATGTAGTGATGGTACTGGCCATACATCATTGTATCCATCAAGAGATGTAAAGGGGCAATTATTACATCTTAACTTTGTATCTGTATTAAAGTTCATGGAGTGTATGCACGACTAGTGTATGCCACGTTGCCAGGAGTGTACGATGTTTTTTTTCCTTGCTCAGGTCCACGTACGGTAGTTGCTAATTTTCAGGACGAGGATAAGATTTCCTGGTTTTGTGAAAAACAGCTAGGAGCAGTTTTCCACAGAACTTGTTTTTTTGAGTTTTATCGAAAACCAATTTTTGTTATGTTGGTTTTATCCTCTCCTACCAAACACAGTTTTAGGTTGTTAGCTAGTAATCGTGTTTAACAAAATCTGGTTTTTATAAAACTTGAGGTCCAAACAAGCCCTTAGAGTGGTAGGTGTTGTTGAAGTTAACAGTGATGCTCTTCTAGAAGTGTTTTCTCATAATAGTTAAGAGTGCATTGATTCAGTACCCCTTCTCTTAATTGAGTCCTAGTTGCGCTGTTCTGATAGTATAATACTGATTACTGTGAGTCATGTGGTGCCGAACATATTCCATTAGCTGCAGTTTTTGGAGTACGGAAGAGAGCAATAGACTGTTTTTTGGTGTGACAATACTGCAACACATGTTCCATACTAGATTTTTTGTTGGCGGTATGTATCAGGGTTTAGGTTTTAAATCCTCCACCCCCAACCTACCCACCCTAAAACTCCATATTTTTTTCACAACTTCAACTTCCATAGAAACATGTATATTACTTCCTAATTACCAACTTCTATTCATTAGATTTCAATGCCCTGGTATGGATTGAGATATCTCATTCCAGTTCCAGGGATAAGAAAACCAACATAGGTTCCTGGGCTAATCTTACATGGGGCCTGGAATGGACCCAATTACAACTTACAAATTATATGCCTGTTTTTTACTTGTTTCTGCAATATGATATGACTCTTAGCCATGATTTGGTCAAATTGTCTTCAATAGTAATATTTCTGGCTGAGAATAAACTTTCATGTTAAAAGACGTCCTAGTTTTCTTGAATGAACATTTTTAGTTTAGTTGTTAATCTGAGGATGAGAGTAGACCAGAGAAGTACTGAAATAATTTATATTAGTTTTGTGTAGTTAACTATAGATTTGAAGTTCCATTTAAGCCTTTGTCATATATTTACAATTTAATCCTTTTTTGGTTTGTCGTATTCCCAATTTACAACTCCCAGACATGGATTCGGAGCTTCATCTGAAAAACCTTGTGGTGATACTGTAGTGTTCATTTGAGTGTCTCTGAAAAGCAAGAGCTGTCAAAAACAATGGACGACTTACTTTGAGAAAATTAGCTATGTGCCATTGTGGAATTTGGCATAATTTATTTCTTATTATGCAATAAATAAAATGCCAAGTAATGCAGTACATTGTGTGTGCCATATTGTATTAAAGTATTGCTTGTATTTTCTTACCGAGCTTCTCTGAATACACCTCTTTAGAATAGTATTTTTTTAAGTATAAAACGAATATGCACCATGCTAATGATAGCTCTTTCTTTGCATGTGTGGGAGTCTTGTGGTTGTCAAATGTCAGTTCTGTCAAACGGGATAACACCTACTCCAGATCTTGTTGAATAATTTGATATTATCTAAAATTCCTTTGATGCAGTTTAAAAAACTTAAGATTCAGTCCAACTGCTAATAGTAGACTGCGTGATTGTTTTTTGATAATAAAGTGATTTGATTGAATTTCTAAAATTCAAATCACGACCCAAAGAACTGTTTATTGTGCTAATGGTTTAAAATTCTGTTGGTGCATGTTTCCTCTTGGTTATAGTGTATTAGCTGAAAACTGATTGATTGGCTATGAACTTACAAAAGTTCCTAAGTGGCGATGATCACCTCTTTGACTTTGCTAGTGCTTTAGATGTTAGGCACAAGAAAAATGTAGGATGCAATTCTATACAGTTGTGTATATACTAATAGCTATTCATCTTCAATCTGCAGGCACATTTACTCTTTCAAACCTCGGAATGTTTGGAGTTGATAGGTTTGATGCAATCTTGCCACCTGGAACTGTAAGATGAAGTTTCTATCTTTTTCACTTCTATTGTCATGCAATGCTGCATGCCTCATTGAATATCTGGGCTGCTGAAAACAGGGTGCAATCATGGCCGTTGGAGCATCGCAACCGGCAGTTGTTGGAACAAAAGATGGTAGAATCGGTATCAAGAACCAGATGCAGGTAAACTTACACATAGTTGTGGCACTTTGCTTTTGCACCAACCAATTTTGAAGTTATTGAGTTTGTACTTAATTTTCCCACCTGATAAATGCATCTAGGTCAATGTTACGGCTGATCATCGGGTTATTTATGGAGCTGATCTTGCTGCTTTTCTGCAAACGCTCTCGAAGATAATTGAGGATCCCAAGGACCTTACATTCTAGATGCATCTGATTGTTTTTTTTCCCTTGAGGCAATCACAATGTATAGGATGCTTGCCACTTCTCAGTAGATGTGTAGCATGTGTTCTGGTCATGTAAGTTCGATTTAAGCTGCCATCTGTGTGGTATCAGGTAACTTCCCTGGCTGGTTACCTTCTTATCATTGGTTTGTTTTTCAATATTTATTTTTTTACATTTTTACTCAAATAGGTGTCGAGTGGTACACTTTGTCTTTTCACCCGAGAGTTTCCATTGATTGTTGATTTTTGTTGAACTCGATGTACCGTGGATTCATGTCCTGGATACAAAGAAATGAAATGAAACTTTTCGCCATGCAATTAACTTTACATTGGTTTCCGAATTATTTATCTGTATATGTTGAAACTTGTACATAACACTGTTAGCATAAGTCACGCTTCAGAAAAACTGACAAAAAGAGGTTGTTGCGCTTGCAAGGGTGCCAAGATGAGGTGATCGGTTCGGCTGAAAGCTTATGGCTGAAAACATTGTAGCTAGCTGAAAAAACACTGTAGTTGACAGAGGTTTATTTAACATAATTAAATTTAAAAAAATTGAAAAATATAAAAAATATGTTAGCCCATCACAGACGACGCAAACGAATACGAGAAAAAAAAAGAACCGACAAAAAAAGTCAAAAATTCAGAAAAAGACGAAATTATGAATAGTGCAAAAATAAGCTTAAGCCATAAGCTTAAGGTGGTGATCGGTTCATACTGAAAGTCGAAAGCTTATGGTCGAAAACTCTTGAATTTGGTGAAAAAAATCACATGGTGAGAGGCTTATTTAACATAATTAAATTTAAAAAAATTGAAAAATATAAAAAATATGTTAGCCCATCACAGACAACGCAAACGAATACGAGAAAAAAAAAGAACCGACAAAAAAAGCTCAAAAAAAGTCAAAAATTCAGAAAAAGACGAAATTATGAATAGTGCAAAAATAAACTTAAGCTTTAAGCCATAAGCCATATTGATCACCCCTAAGCCATATTGAGCACAGCCGAAATGTTTAGAAGATCAGTGCAAATGGGGGCACCACCATATCTGTTTGTTTTACAAGTGAAGGACCATGATTTCACCCAACTTCTCTCATATAGTCATTATCATTGCTATTATAAAAGAACGAGTTGATGGTTGGACATTTATTCTCCTCTAACCGCTCTATTATCTTAACTTCTCACCATTCTCACCATTCTCTCCCGATCAGAGCAACTCTCTTCTATAACACAATTACCTATATATTCAATAAGTTCCGTTGCAACGTACGGGTATATAACTAGTCATATCACAACAGTAGGATCGACCTGTTGTACGTTCTGGGGCAGCAGATGGTACCATCCTTCCTTTTTTGCGCAGAAAGCATTCCTGCCTCGGCTCAGCTGTACTGTCCCTCGTCTCTACTTGAAGGATTTCTATTAGGTGGCAAGTCTTGTGTCTTGCTTGCCGGCCTGGGCAACGTGCCATTGTAGTGGACGCAAAGCAAACCAGCCGCCATGATGGCCTTCATAAACCCCCTCCAAGAGGCTGGAGGAAAGCCACCCTTGCAAGGCCGCGGCATGGCTGCCGCCTCTTCGGACCGCGCGGAGGTCGACACCTCCAGCGCCTTCCGGTCCGTCAAGGAGGCGGTGGCGGTGTTTGGCGAGCGCCTCCTCGTCGGGGAAACCCAGTTCAGGCCGAATGCCTGTGCGCGTGGCCACCGTCACGTTGTTGGAGAGAGGAGCTATAGGCCAGATGCCATCTCCATTGCCGCCTCAAGCGGAAAGCTTGAGGGAAGCGATGGCGTTAGGCCTTGTGGCCTTGTGATCAGGGAAAGCCACACCAAGCCAAACGCCATTGCCAATGCCAAGCATGAGGGAGTTAGCAGTAAGCCTGCTTCAAATATGATGCCATTGTCAGACGCTGTGCCAATGTGCTTGGTCCCATCTTCCCCGCCGTTCTTCGCGTCGTCGCCGTCGCTAGCCAACGACGACGATGAGCAGGACCGCAAGGAAGCCGACCAGATGGTCATGAGCTCCATCAAGAAGGTGGAGGAAGAGGCAGCCAAGACAAGGCAAGAGGTGGTGCAGCTGAAGAAGAGGCTGGCCGAGATGGAGCTGTCCATGGCGACCCTCAACGCGAAGCTCCACCGGGCCCTCTCGAAGCTTGCCCACATGGAGGCCGACAAGGCGGCGGCGGAGCGGGCCAGCATCCAGCAAAGGGACAGCAACATGGCGCTGACGGTCTGGGCCGAGCGGCGGGCCCCGAGGCAGCCATTGGGGCGCCTGCTGGGGCTCGGTGAGGCCGATGGGGAGGTGATCAATGGCCAGAGAAGGGTGGTGATGAGGAAGAGGAAGGTGCAGAAGCAGAAGCCAATTGTGCCTCTAGTTTTCCCTCTCATCCATGACATGTTCTTCTCCGAGAAGAAGATGATGAAAGACAAGGAGAGCTTGTACATGAAGGAGCTTTACAGCTTGCTAAGGCTGAGCTGATCAGTGACTTCCATGCATGCTGATTAAATCTGTGGCTACTTGTGCATGATTGATCTGGAGGACATATCTAATTAATTTTCGATTCTTTTCTTAGTTTCTATGCTTATTTATTTTGTTTGAGTGCATTACGGAAGAACACGAAGAGGGTGATGTTTCAATTTGTAAATTAATTTAATGTAAAACTAGCATTGATATATGTATATCTTGTGATCAACAATGGACCAATGTACAATTGTAAATAGCATGTTGCAATACAGGTACTTGTATGCAGCGAATGCAACTTCGGGCTGAAATTCAGTTTTCTCAGTCCACCCCAAAAAAAGCCCAATACAGTTAACATATTTGTCCTGTTTTCAATTTTTCGACCGAATTCAGTTTTCTCGACCCACCCAAAAAAAGCTCAATACAGTTAAAATATTCGGCCCGTTTTCAATTTTTCGGCCGTTCAGCCTAACCCACCAAGCCACCACCCATCTCTCTCGCCGCCTCCATCCTTTCTCCCGAACCCTCACTTGGGGAGGCTCCCGAACTCTTACTCGTCACTTATCCCTTTGACCAGTGTCTCATTCTCTCTCCTTCCCTATGTTGATCTAGATCCAATTGACACTGGCGCTCCCTCCTACTCCTCCACGGCTCCGCCCCTCCCCTTGCGTCGTGACCAAATCAACAATGAGATGGTGCCCGCCTGCGAAGTGATGATGACGATGTGCTCGACATCGGCGCTCCCTCCTCTATGCCATAGCCACTCCCTCCTCTGCGCCTCCCTTGCGTCGCAACCGAAGCGGCGACGACATGGTCTGTGCCGGCCCCTCCTCCTCGACAACAAGGTGTCGTCCCCATAGCAACAGCTTGTCATGCATTGGGCTCCGAGAACGACATCATCCACGGTATGTACGCAGTCGATGTTTGAATTTTATTTGAATTTCTTTAATTCAAATTGTATTTTTGAATTTTTTGACCGTTTCTTTGAAAAAACTAAAATTTTCGAAATATTCAAATTTCAAAACCAAAAGCCATGAGCAAAATACAATATAAAAGTCCGTATAGCGCGCCCTCCTCAACCGCCTCTCCTACTTTTCAGTTAGCTTTGGTTGAACATTTCCAACTTCCTTTCAGACACACGGCACAAAAGCATGTACACCAAGAAATATCAAAACTTTTGCCTGTTTGCGATCAGGATCCAAGAACAGGAGACACAAAATCCAATTAGTCGATGCCATTGTAAAGATCATTTGATCTCGGGAACACAATGTTCATCGCGGTTTGTTGATTGGGTTCTTCTTGGTTTGGCCGTTTGATTTTGGTTTAGTTGGTTCGGAGGGTCGATCGATGGGGCCGCAGATGCAGCCGGATCAGGCGCGGTCGCCGGGGAGCGCGTGCGTGTGGATGGTGGCGGCGCTGCTCCTCCTCGCCGTGCTCGCCGGCGGCGGGTGCCTGGTCCTCTACCTCACGCTGCCGCCGGACGAGGTGCCGTACTGGCTACCCGTAGCCGGTCTCGCGCTCGTCGCGTTTCCGTGGGCGTTCTGGATAGCCACGTGCGCGTACCGGTGCTGCTGCTCGTCCGGAGCAGCGGCGGCCCCGGGGAACATGGAGCGGCAGCCGTCGAGGCCGGCCGCCGTCGCGCCGCTGCCGAGCCTCAATAGCGCGCGCAGCGCGAAGCACGACCGGTCGCCCGAGGGTTCCCCCGGCAGCGCCCGGCGGGTGCACTTCGGGGACGCCACCGTGCTCGGGGAGGAGGGCGGAGGCGCCCTGGAGAGGGACGACAGCTCGTCGGTGAACTCGCACGAGAGCGAGGCGCCCCTCGCCTACTCCATGCACTCCTCATGAAGTCATGACACCTATGTGCAAGTAATTAATCATCTCTTTCGTGTAATTAAGCAGCTAAAGATGAAGCATTATTGATCATTAATTAAACAGGTGATTATGAGATACGCGTTATTTGGATATAATCCATGATGCATGGTATCACAACATTTAATCTTTGATTTCTTTTGAATCTGTATTTTTGGTGATTTTCAAGATAAATTTTATATATTAGATCCTAGATCTCGGGTTATAGCCTACCTAGCCCGAGGTTCCGATGCGGCACCGACCCGGTGCATGATAGAAAGAAAACAAGTGAGCTGATGTGATCAAAATGTACAAGTGCAAACTGAAGGAGAATGGTCATGCATGGCAGCCTGACCCCGATGTGTATGCAACTCGGCGTCTGTGAATCAGTAGTGAGGCTGTGTTGAGCAGAGAATCAATTGGCTAAATTATGCAAGCCTGTGTCTGGTGTTTAACATGCTCTAGATCGATCATGCATTTGATATTTAATTTGATGGGGAGGACAATTTTAGTCTAGGAGGTAATTTTTTACTTGATAAAAGAGAGATTTCTTTCACCTCTTCCAATTTTTTTTCATTCTTCTGTTGGTAAATCTTGAAGCAGTAGTAAATTTAACTGCACATATAGGTGAAACAACGACAGAATTGCACAAACTTTTCTTAGCAAGTAACCTTACCCGTATATCTATTTTGATACATACTCTTGGTGCATAAGAGGTTTAGCAAATTGGCATTGATCATGTTTTCTCCAAAACAAATGTTGGCATCATATGGTTAGTTCGAATTTTACAGCCCGAAAAAAAAAGTCTCACGCAGTGGCTTTCAATCAAATGGCCCTGAGAAAAATGGACGGTATATATATGGCATCTTACCTTTATTTATTTATTGAAGTTCGAAATGCAAGGGACTCGAAATAATCCTCTTTTTAAGATTGGACCCAATCTTGGTTTGAGTGCCGCTTGGTTGGACTGAAATAAGCTAGTTTATAGCTAAAATTATACTGCAACTGACTGAAATTACATTGTAGCTGATGGTAGCTTATTTGGTATAACTTCATTACAAAAATTAAAAATTGAAAAAACAAGTTAGCCCATCACGGACAATGCAAACGAATACGGAAAAAAAGAACCGACAAAAAAGCTAAAAAAGCAAAAAAAAACTAGAAAAAAGTAAAATTTAGGAATAGTAAAAAACATATTAGATCCTGAACAGGGTAGGCTTCAACCCAGGATGTGAAAACATATCTACTGTATAGCCCGGATACATTCAGTTCAGTCTAGGTAATATTTTTATGATTCAGCTTAATAGCCTAGATCATTCTACCACTAAGTCTGGAGGTATAATCAAATTCTGGCTCCGCCACTGAACGGGATACAACATTGTTATTAGAAACACAGAGCAGCGTGAACGATTCTGACACTAGCGTATCGTTCGAGTTCGATCCTTCTTCTTAATTTATATTACGGTTCTAATAGTGAGTTGCCTGATTCTTTTAAAGTATAAGTCGCCATTTCGGGCCATTAGATTAGCTTTGAGACGTGCGGATCCGATCTGGTTAAAAATGTGACTTGAGAAACAATCAACCACCTTATAATAAATCGATAAAGCTCCCAATTTTCCAAAGTGCATTGCATCTCAAGGTTCTCCGAGCATGCTTGCTTCCTAATCGTCTTCCAGATCGAGTTTGCAATATTCTTTACAGGAACAAGGTCCTGATTATATTGGCTTCTGTTTGAAAAAATTAACATGAACATCTGACTTCTTAAAGTAGCTTCTCTATTATCTTGCCCTATCTCGCTTTGAGAATAAGTCAGGGGATCATAGGCAAATCACGTATCTTATTCCTCTTGCTCTCGTTTCATGCACATATCTTTCTCATGTGCCTGCCCCTGGCTCCGCCTCCACATGCCGTCGTGCCCACGTCATGATTAGTCAAAGAAGAATCCTATTCTGAGGGGTTAGAGCGTCTAGACCCCCGGAGGCTGGAACTAGCAGTTGCATCATCTCACCCTTCGGGACCTCCGTGTTTGCTATCGAGGGAAGGGGGCCTAGGGCAATTGGACACATCAGATCGCCCTTCGAGACCTCCGCGCTTGCTGTCGAGTGAGTGCTGTTGTGGGGGTGGCCCAGCCCCCACAATGAGGCCTTGTAACAGGCCCGATAATATAGATCCAATAACATAGGGATATATGTGTAGGAGAATGTACCAATGTACTCTCATCTTTTGTAATTATTGAGGGACATGATGTGAATTTCTCGTCCTACTCCGTTCATGTACATAAGCCCCCAAGAGGGGTGCGAGATGGCTAGATCCACTCACTCTTACCACTAGCTCTCTTTAGTTCTCTTGGTGCTATATCTCCCGTGGAGAAGGATACCATGTACTCCTTGTTGTAGCTATGCTACAACATTACATCTTCCTAAAAAATCTCTAACAAAAATAAGAAAATTGCTCTGCCAAAAATAAATTCTACCACCCTAAAAATTCTCTAGCAAAAGAACAACAGAGCTCTATTGGGTGCACGACAGACCCGAGGGCACAGAGGCATAACGCGACTGAGTGTGGATGCAGAGCCGACAGCGTGAGCCAGACAGTCTAATCTCGATAATATTAACTCGATGAACTGGGATAATATCAATTTTGTGTAGTAAAACACGTCAATTAGTTGGTGTGTCTATCTATAGACTGGCGCGGGAAGAGGGGTGGTTCTTGGAATTTACTTTTGGGGCGCTTGGAACCTAGAATTGACTGCGATGGCTTCGCACGCGATATTGAGTAGAACAGGCACTATAGTCAACCCATCCTTAGTGATCAATTATTGATTGCTTTTGTATGGTCAATGCTTAGGCCACTTGATTGACTACTACTTTTCACTTGAAACCCGGACGATGATTGGGGTTTAAACGATTTTCTAAAGGCTAGGACAAATTGATCGATGTTTATTACATGCCGCAAATCCAGCAAACACGTTTGATCGTTTGTGTTCTGATGTTTTGCCTGCCTTGCATGCGTTTTGACTCGAGTTTTAATTTACATGAAGAAACAATGGATACGCGAAAGAGAAAATATATACCCCTTCATTTGTAAGTACTGAGATTAAGATGCTGAATATATATACATATACATACGTATACATGTGTGTGTGTGTATATATATATATATATATATATATATATATATATATATATATATATACATATGTATACATGTGTGTGTGTATATATATATACATAAATGCACCTGAATCCTAAATGCACGCGCGTTAGAGCTGCATGTTAAAGAACATGCATGCACAGAAAGATCGATCGATCTGATCGATCGCGTGAAACGGCGCGGAACGGCTCGGCAATCAGCGTCGCGTGAGGGACGGCGCGGAAGATCGATCGATCGCGTCAAAGCGGCTCGGGCGGTGCGGAATAGCTCGGCAATCGGCGTCGCGAGGGAACGCCACGGGCGGCGGAGATCGGCGAGCGGCGGATCGCAACGAGGGAGTTCAGGCGTCAGCGAGGGAGAGGAGGCGGAAAAAGGGATGGGTGGCGGGGTTTTCGCAAAGTGCATAAATGAATTTGGTGCTTCCACCCTCACAGATCCAGGCCATAGGAGGCAGATCTAACATTCCTAAGCGGCTTTAGCATGTTAGCACCCAAATGAGCTTTAGCACTAGATATGTTCTATATATATATATATATATATATATATATATATATATATATATATATATATATATATATATATATATATATATATATATATATATATATATATATATATATAGGAAGCCTCTTTTCTACGGTCGAGTTGATCTCTTGGGATACAAAGCAATGATAATATGTAAGTTTGTTAATTAAACATCTTTGTTTTTTTGTAATGCCAAAAGAGCATATATTTTATTTCATCCACTAATTAGGCAAGTAAAGCGCGAGCTAGCGCGCGCATGCTTTAATACTGCCCGGTCGACGTAAAAGGTGGTCTCTCCGGCCGTCATTTTCCCATGATAGTGAGGTGATCGATTCCCAATCAGGTATGCAGCACGCGTGAAAACTGCAAATGCTGCAAGAACTCAGGGCCTGTTCTTTTTGCTGCGACTTATGATTTTTGGTTGTGTCTTGTGATTTTTGAATTATTTATGTGAGAGATTACAGAGTAACAGAAACTCATATGCGGTTTTTGCCAATATAAATGAGATCAATAAAATATGTACTACAATTAACTAGTAGACCCTATCTTAAAAAAATATTTCTTAAAAGTTATTATAATCTGCCAACATAAGCTTCGAGGTGCCTTTTTTTTTTACAGAAACAGTCGCATAGTTATTATAATCTGCAGAGAAGTCCATAAGATTAAGAGGATTAGCCCTACAGAAATCTATTACTCCACATTTGACCTGACATTGTTTTCAATCCAATCTCCGACGCTGCTCTCGGTCATGAGCCGTGCACGAGGGGTGAAGCAATTGAGGAAAACTAACCGACGGTATACCGTCTGAGCCAAAAATGATGGAATAGCTTTTTATAGAATGATCTGATGCATTGGACAGTATCGGATACTCTCACGTGTCTCTCTCTTGTCCACCCAATCCACCTATCTTATCCATCCAGCCCAATGTGTCACTCCAAATGGAAGTTCATGCATCCTTCTCTACTCTTCTATCTCTATATGTCTCTTCCAAACCCTAGCTGGGGTACGGTAAGCGAGTAGGCGCCTCACTCTTCTCTCTCTCCCCTCCAGATCCTTGCTTGGGTATGGCAGGCTAGTAGGCACAATGGTGGCTGTGCAGTAGGCGATGGGCGAGCAGGCATTGCAGCGATGCCAGACGATAGGTGATAGCTCGCTCCTTTGAGCATGACTGGGGCATCGAGCGACCGAAGCTCGTGCGGCGGGGCACCCACAAGCATGCCCCAAGTGCGTCGAGCCCCACCATCTCCTCCTTCAACTCCAACGAGAGCAGTGCGACAGAGCGACCGTTGTAGGATCAAGGATAAAGGGGGTGAATACGAGGTTTTAAACTTCTCATTGCTTTAATTAACAATTTTAACAAGTATTAGCAAAACAAAGTTTCGAGCACAAGTCAAGAGATAAATAACTTTAAGTTATACTAAGATATCACAATTCTTGCTACACAAATTAATTCAATTTTAAGAGTTAGAAATGTAGATGCGGAAAAGTAAATACAAAGAAAAAACTACAATAGAGACACGCAAAGTTTTTCCCATGGTATCGAAGATTTACCGGTCTTCACTAGTCCACATTGAGGTAAACCTAAACGGATCAAACCGGATCAGACCGGCCAGGCGATGAGCAGTCGAGCGGACGGGACTGCAAGGGGCAAGGGGAGGGGTTGAGCTTGAGCCACTGAGGGGAGGCAGCAAGGGGCCAAGCCGCCGAGGGGAGGGGAGGGGAGGCAGTCGCCCAACAGGGGCGCAGCACGCAGGGCAGCTGGCGGCAGGGCAAGCCAGCACTCGACAGGCCAGAGGCTGAAGAATTTAAGAGAGAAAGGTATTTGACTATTTGTCAGTGAATGATATTTCATATTTGTGAATTTGTTAATGAATGATATTTGTCACTTATCAGTGAAGTGACTGATCCAGGATTTTGTAAGAGACTGGGTGTGGCGTAAGCCCAAGTATAGCTAATAAACACGAACAAATCTATATACATATGACACAAGCAAAATTGACAATCGTAATAGTTTTAAAATCTAACACACATTTGAATATCCATAGATGAAAAGAAAAGAAAGATACAATAACAAGTACCTCAGTATGGCATTACGAAAGCTTCGATGAGTTGCCAATAAAAGTCCAATCACAAATCCAAAAGAGGTTCTGTAAAATATAGATATGTAGATTAGTGTCAAACACAACATACTACAAAAATGCTAATCCCGCCTATGAGGCAAATTCATTTTCGAGTCTTCATAGCTTGAAACAGTCGGATAATGGTAACATCGAAAAGTGATTTAAATAGCTCCCACTCGGTGTAGCACACCATCATATCATTGAGCCAATCATCGGCAAACTTATTGCGCAATTTAGACTTGATAATTTTTATTGCTAAAAAGGCTCTTTCAACAGATGCCGTTGACACAGGCAATAGCAATGTTAACTCAATGAGTTTGTAAACCAATGGAAAGACTAAATATCACGCGACTTATTGATATGCACGGAGAATTGTCTAACACCAATCTCTTCCATAATCATCTCAATGATTTCTTATGCAAAACATCTTGCAAGATCCTTTTAAATTTTGGGTGAAGTTATCTTGCAATTTAAACCATCACGGTCGAAAGCATGTCTCACATTTTCATTCTTATCATTGTACCAGTCTATTACCTTATAAAAGTTATCGTTGCTTAAAGTGAAAGAAGATTCGTCATGAAAAGCCATGTCTTGTGGCATAAATCATACCACGGATTAGATAACGGCTCCCATAAAATCCTGGCTATCGAAGGCAGAACTTGTCCCATCGTGAACTCATTCTAGCTCGGCTCTCGCTCGATTAGGACTGTACATTAGACACGTAGGTGGCACGCTTCTTCCGCTTGCGTCTTCTTGGAAGCAGAAGTTCAATTTTCTCACGACGACGACGACGACGGCGACGGCGACGCCGACGCAAATGGTGGATTGCTGTTTCTGCCGGCCGGTGACGAACAAAAGTCGATTGGGACCGTGCATGAGAGGAGTATATCACAATTCAATCCTCATTTCTCCTCAAAATTCGACACGGCTTGCAGATGCAGACGCAGTCGGCATGGAGGCAGGACGGCAGGATGAGAGAAAAGACGGACTATTTCTTCCCTGATCTGTAAATAACGGGTCTATTCTTTTGTAGCTTTTAACTTCAGTTTTTGATAGCATCTACTAGTTAATTATAGTGCATATTGTACTGACTCCATTTATATTGGCAAAAACCGTATGTGAATTTTAGTTACTCTGCAATCTCTCATACAAACAGTCTAAAAACTATAAGTCATAGATAAAAAGAATATGCCCAATAACAGAAAAACCTGATTCGATGGGTGTCTACGATGGACGAATGGCACGCACTCATGAGAGTAGTCCGATCGAATTAGCAGCGGGGGTGTTCTTTTTTGGCTGAAATTTTTGAATTTTGGCTGTTTACGGTACAGATTACGAGAGACCGATACTCACTTACGATTTTGGCTGGTACAAATGTTAGACTTTTAACGTGTACTACGTTTAACTTGTAGACACCGTCTTAAAAAAATACTCTATTTGAAAGTTAGATACTATAGCAAAAATTAAAAGCTATTCGACTTGTGAAGTGCCGAACAGGCCCAGCATCTTAAGTGGATTCGCATCTCGCGTGGCTTTCGGAGTGACAACAAACCATGAAAGGGTAGGTCTCCTTGCGCGCGGTCCGAAACTGGGCGCAACTTGTGCTTGTGGGACTGAAATAGACTGAAACCATGTATGCATGTGCAGCACAATTGCATATGAGAACACATCTGGTGACTCAGCCGACTCTATTCCCTAATCAACATGAATTACACCTGGACAATTAGAATTAAAAAAAAGAAAAACCTGATTTCGTATGAAATTAGAATTAGAATTTGATTTTTGTGTGAAATTGCTTTTAAGTTATCCTCTGTTTGCTTACTAATTTATCTTGCTTGTAAATTATACTCATTTTACTTCTATGTTTATCTCAGTCTGCTTTTGAATATATGTCGACTTGCTTCACAGATATACTAAGTTGGTTTTATTTTTTATTTTTGTTTATAAATTATACTCATTTTGCTTCTATGTTTATCTCAGCTTGCTTTTGAATTTATGCCGATTTGCTTCATATATATACTAAGTTGGTTTTATTTCTTTGTTTTGCTTGCAAATTATAGTTGTTTTGTTTTGATGCTTATCCCAACTTACTTTAGAATTTATATTAGTTTACTTCACATATATATTAATTTGGTCTTACTTTATTGATACCTAAGGAGAAATTCAGAGTGATGCCATCATGTTTAATGCTTAATAAGTTAGTAGGTTTTGATAGAGGAGCGCATCATCCTGTTATTTTGTCGTTTAGCTTTTTTAGATGTACGTGTGAAGCGATCAACAGACATCAGCCGGTTTGTAGGGCCTATTTGATGCGGTTGAGGCTTATGGCTTATGACTGAAACTGGTTGAAATTTTGGCTGCTCGTAAGAGAGAACACAAAGAGAGACAATCACGTCTGATTTTGGCCGATATAAATAAAATCAGTATAATATGTACTACAATTAACTTGTAGACTCTGTCTTTAAAAAAATACTCTATTTGAAAGTTAAGGGTGCCTTTGGTTGAGCTTTTGGGAGCTGCTTTTGCTTCTAAAAAGCCAAAAGCCAACCAAAGGGGTGCAAACCGTGCTGCTTTTCGAGCGACTACTTTTAGTAGTCTGAGTTTGAAAGCACCTTGGACCCGCTCTTGGCTTTTGGCTTTCGCTTTTGAAATGGTGAAAATAGAGAGTCATTTCACGATTGTTTCAAGGAAAATAGAGATAGGAGGTAAGTTTTATACTTGTTTGAACCAAACAACTTACGCTTTTTCCACGACCACAACCCATGCTGACTTTTCCACACCACACACACACGTGATTTTTGAAGCCACAGCTCAACCAAACACACCCTAAGTATCATAGCAAAAATCAAAAGCCACTTTTAGAAGCCGTATCAAACAAGCCGGTAGTCGTCTATGGATGAACCACACGCACGTCCTTTATTAAATAAGCAAATAACTTTCAAAATTTCCAAAACTAGAAGGTAAAGAGCGTCGAATTATATATAGTAAGCGAGCGTGTGCGCACGGAATCACGAACGCGCGCACGCTCGAAACGTAGGCGTGTTTGCCCACGCGTGCAACATCGCTATCGCGTCGTGCAACATTCGACTCCTCGAGGAGGCGCACCAGCCACCGCGAGAGACAGAATTCCACGGATCTGTAAGTCTGGCGGGTGGGCCCACGCGGCAGACGTGGACTTTGACTGCAGCAAG
Organism: Bonia amplexicaulis; assembly: GCA_036346245.1. Classification (NCBI taxonomy): domain Eukaryota; kingdom Viridiplantae; phylum Streptophyta; class Magnoliopsida; order Poales; family Poaceae; genus Bonia; species Bonia amplexicaulis. The sequence continues at coordinate 13,278,044 of CM070769.1, forward strand.
CGGCTGCTTGTTTGACTCCCCAGTCACCGGTGGGAAGCCCCGAAAAGGCAGGGAAGAGCCGCAGAGCAGACGCAAAATGTAGCCTTAACCATTAATTTTTATTATAATATATTTAGAAAATTTAATAAAATTATAATATTATAAAGTATGTTTCGTGATAAATTATATATATATATATATGATTTTTATGTATTTGATTTAAATATTTTAAAATATATTGATAGTTAAATTTTTAAAAGTTATGATTATATTTATATAAAAATGTTATGTATTTATAACTGAAGATAGTGTAGAAACGGATGCTTGCGGGGATTGACTTTAAAATTAGGGAGTATCTATATAATATTCGACTATTTTTTAAAGCAAAAATAGGCAGATTTTAGGACGTTAGATGGTGATCCAACGTTCTAGATATTTGTTTGGATGGGATATTTATGTGAGATTTTTTTGAAGGGGTGTATATATGAGTGGATCCGTTAGATAGAGATCTAATACTCCCAAATCATCTGACTATTTTTACCTGAAAAAATAGTCGAATGTCCTATAGCACTTTTTTTAAAATTAAGCACCCATATGAACACCTAATTGCCTTGGACGTCTTTTACTCCTCCTGCATATTTGAGTTGAGAGATCGATACATACGATATGATAGATTTGACGGCCATCGTGTCTCTGCTGTAACCATTGGCCATATAGTCACGATTAGCTGGAGTGACCGACGGCCTATTCTTTTTAGCTGCGGTTTGTAATTTTTGACTATGGTTTATAATTTTTGAGTTATTTGTATGAGAGATTACAGAGTAATAAAATCTCACGTGCGATTTTTGCTGATATAAATGAAGTCAGTAAAGTATGTACTACAATTAACTGGTAGATTCTATCTTAAAAAAATATTTCGTTTAAAAGTTAGTTACTGTAGAAAAGCTGTAAAGCAGCTTTTAGAAGCTGAAAAGAACAGAGCCGACTGCCTGTTTACCCGCTTTTTTATTATTAGAACATTACTTGATTAATTGTTCGTCTCTCTCGTGCTGTTAGGCTTGGTTTTCGCTCTTGTCCCAACAGTGGAGTACTGGCCGTTGACCGGCGACTTGCTAGCCAGTGGGTGACAAATTAATTCCACCGATGAAATCTCTTCGCAGTGTACACCAGTGTGCGCACTCCTGCTACTAGCTAGAGGCATCAGGCATGCAAGCTAGTTCCTCCATTTCGCAATATTTATCTACAGCTCACCATGGGCCTGTTTGACACTGGCTACGGTTTATGACTTTTGGCTAAATTTTTTGAATTTTAACTGTTTACGGTACAGATTACAAAGAGAGATACTCACTTGCGATTTTGGATGGAACAGATGTTGGGCTTTTAACGTGTACATCGATTAACTTGTAGACCTCGTCTTGAGAAAATACTCCGTTTGAAAGTTAGATACTGTAGCAAAAGTCAAAAGCCGCCAGCTTCAGAGGGAAAGAACAGCCCCCATATACACAAGCCATGAAAAACATTAAATATAAAAAAAGTTAATAAGAAATTACCGTCCATACCTTTACTAAATACTATACTGCAACCACATAATATTTTTTTTTATCCTCTCGGACCAGCTACTGATCATCGCCTTGGTAAGCTATTGCCTCACCAACTAGCTAATCAGACGCGAGCCCCTCCTTGGGCGGATTTCTCCTTTTGCTCCTCAGCCTACGAGGTATTAGCAACCGTTTCCAGTAGGAGCAGAGAGTGAAAACACTGCAGTGGATAAATATTTTGAACGGGAGATTTCCGAAACAATGGACAAACACAGTGCAACAGAGCATATAGCAACTGCCACCGATCACCCACTCGTCCATAATGCGCCGGCACATACACACGCATGCATGCAACGGAGCCACAGTAGCTAGCAACACTCCGGCCTAGTGTACTGATCCTATGGGATAAGGAGCACTAGCTAGCTAAGGCTGTGGGCGAAGTGAGAGGAGGAGGAGGAGATGCTGCGACGATCGATCTCGCTGTTGCCATCGCTGGAATTGGATGGATCTTCCTTGGCCAGTCTAGCTTTTTGTGCATTTCACCGTCGTCGTCTTGGCTAGCTTTTTGTGCATTTCACCGTCGTCGTCTTGGCTAGCTTTTTGTGCATTTCACCATCGTCGTCTTGGCTAGCCAGGCAAGCGGATCCTCTGTTGTTCCGCTAGCTAGAGGCTGCATGCGCGCGCGACGACGCAGCTAGGAGCTCTGCTTATCTATTATGTTACTAAAGCAGAAGCAGAAAGAATCACCATATTTGTTTTTAAGGGGTAGAGATTTTTATATTAATCAGAGGAAAAAGAGAAAGATCCGCGTCGTTGATCGTGGTGGGTTCAGATTATAATGATCGAGATTAAAATAAAGAATCTATATCAAGTACAATCTAAACCACCACTGAAATTCGAAATTAAAAATAAATAGAATAACCTATTTGATTTCCTTAAGAATTAATAAGTAAAATCCCAAATAAAATAATACATAATAAAAAATAAACAGAAATTAGAAATTAGATTTGTAATTTGATTAGTAATTTGATTTCGATATGAATTCTAAAGTAAAATCTCTAAATAACTATAAATTAAAATAAATAATAAACAAAATATAGCAATTGGATTTGCAAATGCATTCCAACCAAAAAATTGAAATCCAAAATAAAAAAAATTGCAATTTAATTTTCATACAATTTAGAAGTAAAATCGTTAAAAAAAGTAAAATTTAGAATATATTAAATAAGACAAGCAATTTGGTTTCCATATGAATTTCTAAATGAAATCCATAAATAAAAATAATTCAGAATAAAAATTAAACAAAAAATCAGAAAAAATAAAAATAGCTATTTAATTTCATACTAATTTGAAAGTAAAATCCCTAAATAACTATAATTCTGAACAAAAAATAAACAAAAAATAGCAATAGAATTTGTATACAAATTTCAACAACAAAAATAAAAGTTCAGAGTAAAAAACAAAAGAAAATTTTAATTTGATTTACATAATTGCAAAGTAAAATCCCTAAAAACAAAAATTCAAAAAGAATTTAATAAAATTAGCAATTCAATTTGTAGACAACATCCAATAAAAAATAAATGAATTTTTCAATAAAAATGAAAGTTATAACAAGAATAACATGAATAGTATCGAAAGAGACGATGCAAGAGTGCAATAGTGTTCATTGTCCAACAAGAAAACATTGACATAACAGGAAGCGAAGAACTGAGGCGATGGCGTGGGAGATGACGACAATATCATGTTGCCCACCTTAGTCGTTTGACAAGGATAATATCGTACTACTCGCTGAAGTCGTTGAAGAGAAAGGCAATTGTCAAAGAGAAGCATTGTTGAAGAAGTCAGTGTCTAAATAAACTCGATAATGGGAAAGCTTTGGCAAAGAGGAGATAAATATTTGTATTAAATATTAGCTATAACGATATGGGTCCATCAGATAACTAGAAGTGTGCCATCACTAGTGAAGGAGATGACGTCATCGACGATGGTGAGAAGATTCTCCACATTGGTAAACAGCGACTAAAGCAGATATGACAGCATCACTGAAGATGCGAAGTTACCGCGATTAGTGAGGAATCCATAACGTTGATGCGGCCAATGTCAAAAAAGAGGAGTGGTCGATACGGAAGAAGAGGGACATTGAACGCGTATAACATCATGCATACATCTATACAAATAGAAGCATAGACGCACAAAAGTAGAGATGGAACAGCCATAGAGAATAGGCTTAGATCCACCTAAGAGAGCGTGACAGGTGTTATTGGCAGGGATCAACGATAGTTGTACGTGTATGCATGTTTGATGTTGCAATGGTCAGCATTAAGCAAAAAATAGAAAAAAAGTAGAAGATAACTATGTGGTAGAGTACATGTTGGAATGGGTAACAACGAAGAGATTATATTGGAATGGGTAGCAGCTAAGTGGGATCCTTCAAGAATTGGCCATGCTGTTAGAGGTTGACGTGGAAAAATTATAGTTAAAAGAAGTGATAGAAGACACACGGTTCGTTAGGGCGGCCAGCGTGTGAGGGATAATAAATTCAAGGTAGGTCACCCATGATGCATCGGTGCATGCGTGAGAAATATACTCTAATGCCGTGTGAATTAATAAGATAATTTGTTGCGCATATGCATTCATACATTTTTGAAAATGAGTAACTAATGGAGGAAGAATATTGGCATGCAACTACATGATCCATACATAATGAAGAGTGCTTATGTTTTTAAGAACCTAACAACCTAGTATGCTCATTGATTTTCTTCCATCAAGTTCATACTTCCATCATGAACTCACGGGAGGATCCACAACAATTAACACGGCCTACACACCATCACCTTCAGAGTTTTGGTTGCCGAGAGAGGATCAGTTAACTTATAAGCTAGACTTCTATTTGGCGAGACTATTGTGTTTTGCTGTCATATATATAGTCACCTGACAAGGCCTCGGTTCATGTTCTTGTCGATTATTAACCAAATCCAGAACCGCTCATATCTATGACCAAATTTTGGCGACGTGAAATACAGCAGCATTAACAGATCGCCAGAGATCTGAGAGGCCAATGCAACGATTCCAAGTTTCGCTGGGCCGTTCCTTTTTTTTTTTTTTGTGTCTGCAAAATCCTGTGCCAGAAAAGCAAAAATAAAAGGGACCCAAAAGAAAGCAACATAAATGGTCCATGTGAGCTCCCTTTCCTGACTAGTACCTGCATTCTCTTCGTCCTACTTGTCTTCTGTCCACCCATTTTTTTCTTCTCTTTGGGAGAAGAAAAAAAAAGGGGGCTTATCATCATCTATCTACCTAAGATTCTCCACTTTCAGATCGAGATATTCCTCTAACAATTGAGTCTCCAGGATGATTTGTTCCAAAGATTTAGGCACACTATCTCGCTGATGTGCCACCAAGGGCAAGTTGTATGATCAAGCGATTTTTTTTCCTGACGGACGCTACATCATTTATCATAAGTCGCAGCCGTTGTCAAACAGACCCTAAGACTTTGAAATGGAAGTCGCCACGACTGTGTTTTCGCACTTTGGAAAAGGATTGAAGCACTATCAGAACTAATGACTAGGATTGGCGTGCTTGTGAAGTTGAGACGACAGAGGATATCTTTGCTCTTCTCTTCGTACATTAGCTGAAATTTCTCCGGTACAACAGGTTGTACAACGAAAGTTACAGTAGCACGACCCTTGACAAAAGCTGGTAATTTGCACTAGACACCGTGTACTTCTCTCGCCATTACAAACACCTACCTCCTGCCATTACATTTGCACAGGAGCGCCTAATTCGTCTACCGTAATAACGAGACTCTCCAAGGGTCTCTGTGCAAACATCTCACAGTAAGTTTTTTTTTTCTTGTGTACTGTATAACAAGTAAACTAACGAGCACCCTCCCCGCCGGCCGGTACGTGCGAACGCTACGAATGCTCCATGCACGTACGGCGAATCAGCCGCTGAACGGCCGGTACACCTTGAGCGCGTCGATGACGTTAGCGATGGAGCCGGCCGCGGCGGCGATCGACACGACGAGGCACGCGACGCTGAGCGTCTGGAGGCAGATCCACCGCGTGCTGCCGCGCGGCACGCGGCGCTGCGCGATGTACATCTCGACGGGGAAGTAGACGGTGAGCGGCCAGAAGGAGACGGCGCCGAGGAGGCCTACGACGTTTCCGAAGAAGGGGAGTAACATGGCGACGACGGTGGTGAGGCAGACGAACGCCGAGCGCCAGGTGAGCCGGAACAAGCTGAGCGCGAAGGGCCCCACACGGAGCTCCCGGGAGATGAAGGCGCTGTCGGGCCAGGTGGCGGAGGCCCAGCGCTCGACGAAGGCGAAGATGGGCTGGCAGAACACCTGGTACGCGCCGACGAGGTGCACGACGATGGCGACGTTGGCGATGTCCAGCAGCCAGAAGGGCTCGTAGAAGCCGAAGCCCGTGAGCAGGTTGTCCGGCGTCGCGTCGCCGAATGCCGCGTAGCCCATGCACCCGCAAAGCATGTAGAACACCGTCGTCGTCGCCACGCTCAGCCGGGTCGCCTTCTTCATCACGTTCGCCTCCGACGGCGGCGGCGCCTTAATCGTGTCCTGTAGAAACAGAGGAATCCGTACGTGAGCAACCTTACAAAACCAGAGCAAATATGATCGATGTTGACGCCAAACAGAGAACCACCGGTATGGTCATGACTTACTTGGATCTCGATGAGGATGTTGGAGAAGGAGTACGCGAAGGCGATGTCGCCGAAGGCCTGCAGGCTGCGCCACACCTTCTGCATCGAGGTGACGCCGGCGCCGATGCTAATGCCGGTGAGGCTGCCTTGGAATCCGCCATTTGCTGCAATTCAGAGCGCATCACATGTAAGCATCTTTTGAAGTCTTGAACATCCATGTGAGTAGTCTTGAACATGTGGATATATATACGTACATATGGTCTGGGCGATGCCGAGGGAGAGACCGATGCCGGAGTAGGTGAAGGACATGACGGCGGCGACGATGGAGAGCCACCATATCTGATCAAAGTCAGGTATCTGCGAGAAGACGATCTGCACGGCGCCGAAGAGGATCATGTATGGGTTGCTTGAGCTGCGGCACGGGTCCTGGTGCCCGTTGGTGTGGAAGCAGTCGGACCTCCTGATGGCCCGCATGCTGATGGACGACGCGATGGTGTACCCGATGGCGACGCCGACGAGGTTGGCATACTGGATGACGCCGCAGAAGGTGACCTTGGCCCCGCCGAGGTTGGAGCGGACGGCGTCCATGTAGGTGTAGTTGCGCTTGCCGGTGGCGGGGTCCCCGGAGCGGTAGCACTCGGCGAGGAGCGTGGAGGTGTAGTAGATGACAAAGGCGAAGAGGAGCATGACGGCGGGGCCGGCGACCCAGCCGAGCTCTGCGATGGCCCAGGCGAGGGAGAGCACCCCGGAACCGATGACGGCGGTGATGATGTGCGCGCTAGCCGTCCAGAACGTGCCTGTCCGGCGCGGGCGCCCGTCGTCGTCCAGCCACGCCTCCGCCCCGGCGTTTCCCGCCTCCACCGACACCTCCATTGGCGGCACCACGTACTTGCTCCCGCCCCCGCCGCCGTTGTGAGACGCCGCCATGGCTCTCTTACCTACCTAGCTACTCGAAAATTCTTCTCAGCTTCTCGGACAGAAGAACCGATCGGGTGCGATAGTGGGGCCTAGCTGAGGAGGCTGAGCAGAGCTAGGAGTGGCGTGTGTTCTCGGATGCTCGAGAGATGGAGGTGTGCGAGTGTGCCTGTGTCTGTGAAATGGGCGGGAGGAGGCTATATATAGAGCAGGCAGAGGCGTCGCCGCGTGCGCGTGCCGGTCAACGGAGCTGTCTCTTTTCTGGCTGCGAGCCCTGCACTGCGCGTGCTCGTGCTGTTTTTAGTCTTCCAGCTGCTTTTATTTTTTAGTTTCTATAAACAATTATTTTTCGTTAGGTTAATAAACTGTAACCATAAGGTATAAATACCATAAGGTATAAATCACAGTCTAAGGCTGAGTTCTTTTTCACTTATAACTTATGGCTTATAGTTTATACTACAGTAACTAGATTTTAAATGGTGTGTTTTTTCAAGATCGGATTAACCTGAAGATTGTAATAAAAAGTGTGTTGAGTTCAGCTGTATCTGACAAAACCATATACAACTATTTTTCTTTGCATATTACCTCTTGTAAATAACTAAAATTTAAAATTTTAAATCATAAACCACATCCTAAAAATCTACCCTAAATATCTGACCTTCTTTTTAGGCGACGTTTTTTCTTTTTGTATTTGTTTGGGTACTTTTGCCGGTGCAAATTACAAGAGTGCCATGGATGCAAGCAATCACTCAGGCAAGCAGAACTGTTGGTGAATCTCGATGCAGCTCCGTTGCGCTGATGAGTTCAGAGATGTTAGATGCATGTAAACTCGGAAGCATTACGTACACATGCAGATGAGTCTGTAAAATATATGGCTAAGAGTTAAGCACCATTGCTCAACAAATTGCGGTACAAGATGTAGTGGTAACATTTGCACTCAAATAACTAATACTTCCTCCGTTCTTTTTTTAATAACGTTTTAAGACTGTTTTTCCTTATATAGATGTTGATTTACATTTTCTAGGTAACGTTTTCTCAAAGTGTCTCTAATAAAGGGCTGGTTGGAATGAACGCTGCACATCCTAAGGACATCCGGAGTGTATAAAAATAGGAGATCATAAGCCATCTTAAGATCGATCTTATATATTACAGGGTTGACCTTAAGCAGGCTATAAGCAAAAAAAGACTTAAGGCCGGTCCTCAAGCTAAAGACCTGACCATAAGTATTAAAATACAATTTTCTTTTAATCCTGTTGTTCTCTCTCCCCCCACCAGCCAACTATCAACAACCACATTCAACAGCAGCATTAAAATACAATTTTTTACTACCGAGTGGGACCCTTGTTATAGCTGAGCGGTGGCCTCAAACATAATAGCGGTGGCCTTAACAATTAGGTGGGGCACATCCTAAGACCCATTGCGATATATACATTTCTGATGCCCTAATCGACACACTTATTCCCAACCACATAGATATGTTTCCAAGATAGTTAATACAGATTTCCCTCCACTCTAGTAAAAACTTTGAGATTTCCCACCATCTACCTTCCCTCCGTTCCTGGCAAAATTTGTAAAAGTACTACTACTATGCATACTGTATGCATTAGACACGCATACAGAGTATTAGTTGTATTGGAGCATGTACATCCCTTGGCACTGTAGATGCTAAGGAGAGAGAAAGATAGGAGGGAAGAGAAAGTTACAATTATTTCAGGTAAAGAAACGTTCCAATTGATGACACAGCCACATAATATGTTGGTACCATACAAATCCGGTGCCGCTCGGTCGGGCTGAAGTAAGTTGGTTTATAACTGAAATTGCACTGTAGCTGGCTGAAAATATACTTATAGCTAATGTTGGCTTATTTGGCGTAACTAAAATTTAAAAAATTTAAAAAAAACATGTTAGCTCATCATTGACAACGCAAACGAATATAAAATTCTTTCTGGGGGTCAAACGTGGGGTCCACGTTTGGACGCAGCGTCGTCTCTCCGCTGACGTCTGGCATATTCTTCTCTGTTCCTAAAAACCTACTTTTTTATATATTTTTTCCGATAACTAACTTTCTAACAAATGTCTTTTTAAAATAAGATTACTAAGTTAATTTTAGTATATATTGCAGTGATTTCGTTTATATTAATCAAAATCATATGAAATTATTTATATCTCTATTTTTTCTCTCACGAATAACCACCAAAAAGCATATACCACAACAATAAGTTATAAAGAAAAACAAAAACGAACATATCCTCGTCTCACTTGTGTCAGCCAGGTCTGTCCTCGATAATCGCTTACTCCCTCTCTTTGTTTTCTTTTGCGAACATGGTTACGGGCCGATCAATCCGGCTTCTTCTGCTGAAACTTTTGGACGTGGTCGTTATCATTCGGTTGAAATGCTCCGTAGCGGTTGTTAGATTTTAATTAAGGCATTCAATTAAAGAAGAATGAAGAAAAAGGAAAAATAATAGCTGGTACATCTCTATAGACAATACAAAGTAAAAAATAATTACATTAAAAAATTAATACGTTTAAACAGTTTTCAGCTACTAAAAGCTAAAAGTCCGAAGCTAAAATCCATTTTAAACGGCCCTATAACCTGAAAAATGAGGTTCCGCCAAATCGTGTTTCACATATCAAGTGACGCATGAGTGGTGTTCTCATTTTTCGTTTTTACTGCCAGCTGATCCATAGAGTGGCCTTTTATTGGACGTCTCTAAGAAATCTAGAATTGTAATGCTATGGATGAGTTCATCGGTTTATAGATCTGTTTTAAAAAATGTATTATTTAAAAGATATTTACTATGGTAGTAAGTGATAAGTGGAAGTCAAAGCCCTGCCGCACTGAGCCTATGGGCCTGTTATTTTCCTTCGAAGCCGGCGGTTTTTGACTTTTGCTACAGTACCTAACTTTTAAATAGAGTATTTTTTTCAAGATGGGGTTTACAGGTTAAACGATCTACACGTCAAAAGCCCAACATTTGTACCTGCCAAAATCGCAAGTGAGGATCTATCTCTCCGTAATCTGTACCGTAAACAACCAAAATTCAAAAATTTCAGCCAAAAGCCATAAGCCGCAGCCGAAAAGAACAGACTCTATATTTATGACACGGCAATATTCTAGGCCCACAACTGATAACTCTATATCTTATTTAGAGGGCTAGAATTTTCGCATGACTTTTATACGTAACAGGTGGTGCTCCAATCAGCTGTGGTCTTATAGTTTTTTTTTTTGCTTTTTGACACTGTAGTAGTTAAAAAAGCACTGTAGCAGCTAAATTATATTGTAGCAGCTATTAGATTTATTTGAGTAATTAAATTTTAAAAATAAAAAATATTATATCATTATAGATAATATAAAAGAATAAGAGAAAAGAAAAAGAATAAAATTAAGAATCATATATGTTTCAGAAGGGAGAAGCAGAAGTAGTTTCGAACGGTTCCGTAGGAAAAAAATTCGTGCGTTCCAAATAGAGGGGGTTAATAGACATATCACGCGCGTAGAATACCAATTACCCCACATGTTTACTGAGGAATGTCAGCAGTCTTCTCGTCGTAATGTGCTGCAGCGCTGTCGTGTTGGAAGAGGAAACTATATTTGAGTTCTTTTTATGGTTTATAGTTTATTTTTTATCGTTTGGTACTATACCTGATTTATTTTATATTATATCTATTGATAGTTTTTTCGTATAATTAAAATTAAAAAATAAAAATATAAAAAACAGGTTAACCTATCATATACAAAACAAAGGAATACAGAAAAAAAAAGTCAAAACAGTAAAAAAAACTAAAATATCAAAAAAAAGACGAAAATAAGAAACTAGAAGTTAGAAACTGAAAACCCAACGGCTTTAATATTTAATTAAGTCTACAGGACCATATGGTCGTAAATCTCCACAGGTTACTCCTTGAGTACCTTGGTTGAAAAAACATTGTGCATGTTGTTCAACCGGATGACTGCTCTGAGGTTCTATGAATTGGTAGCTAGAGTTAATTACAGGATATTCCTTTTGTACGGTGGATAAACACGTGCTTTATCTACTTCAAACAACATGACATTTCAGCTTTGATTCTCTGACTAACAATCGTCATGACTCCAAATAACATGACGTTTTAGTCCTGATTCTCTAACAAACAACCGTCATATGGTTGTTTCTCACGTTCGTCTCCAACTGATAACAATCGATGATCAAACACCCTCTCTCTCATAATAACTATCTCCTCAACCAAACGCGTTGGATCCGAAAGGCATCTTCCCCGATGGATAATTGGTATCTCTTCATTGGTCTTTAAGACTGGACAAAAGAAGACAAAGATGATCAGAAGGAAGTAATTTGATAATACGAATGACATTTCATTCAATTCAGTGTAATTAGGGATAGTTTCACACCTTGTTAAAAGCACCCTACATCCAGTTCAAAGCAATAAAGAGCATCTCTATTCTTTCCCAAAGATTTTAGCTATCTTTCTCATATTATTTTATAAGATCTACGACTCGATCACGACAACTATCACCATCCAATCCTTGAAGTTTTCCTTCATTCAGCAATCATCATTCTTCTCTGTTCCCTATTGTCATCGCTCATATGATCATGGTAGGAACCTGGGACGAGAAGAACTGGTTCAACTTGGTAGACTGTACTGACCTCGATATGGACACATGTATCCACGCTATGAAACATGATGCTCATCAACCTCTTCCATTAAAGGCTCACCACTCACTGAGACCAACAAGTTCAACCGGATGGAAGAAGATTCACTGCCCCCGTCAACAACACCCCTAGGGGAATTGGTTGTACCAACTAGGTTGGATTACTCGAATACCTCTGCAAGCGTGGTGCTTTCGACTGGCAAACCTAACGGTAAGAGTGCGACGCCATGATCTGAGGGTCAGAGTACTCTCAATACAGTCATGGGCGACAACTATTTGCTATTGGCTCCTACATATTCTAGGAGCCGACCAACACCTGGCTATGGTGTCAATGCAATTACCTTCGGCAGAAAGCCGTATGAAGATGATAACGCTCAGCATCCGATCGACAATCCGCCGGATCAGGCTGATTCCACCCCTAAAGACCACTAGAGGTGGTAATTTTCAATCTCTTCCCATCATAAGGCTTCTTACCGAAGCGGTGGAAGACTTTCCCTTAGTTTCGATGGGAGTTCATCGAGAGATTCGTGCTGAAGGCACGAAGTTAATGCAATTAGTGATATTGATCCTAACGTCGTGCACAATTCTTCACGACAGAACCCACCAAGACCCGTTGGCTAAAATGGTGCAAACGCTCCTACATCACCCCTAAGAGGATGGAGGTAATGGAGCTGATGGATATCGATCGGCTAATCCTCCCGCTTCTACCCCACCATGCTTAATTGGTTGAATAAGACAAGCTGGGGACTCAGAGAAGAACCTAGATCATCACACCCCCTCCGCAAATAGGAATCTTCTGAGGCCCTCGGTAACTATTCAGAACTTGCAACGTGCCGGACCTGGATTTTTCAATCCGAAATCCTTTGTGATTAATGCACTAATCCCTGGATCAGTAGTTAGTGCACACGCGATTTTGTGAATCATACATACATCACATACATCAAATATTACAGACCATAGTTTGAATTATGCCACGTCGGGCAATAGTTTACAAAAGGGGCCCTTCGGCCGAATGTTATCAGTATCAAAGTATCACAGCGGAACAAAAGTAAGCCAACGTCACAGGCAAGCGATTGGGGGGATATGTGTACATTGTATATCACCTAAACTTAGATGATATACATGCACACAGCCTAGAGTCTATCTTGTCTGGGCCCAGAAACGCAAGCGACGCCCTAATTCTCATCGTTGTTTCCTTCCTCTTTGACCAGGGCATCTTCGTGATCGTAATGACCCTGCGTCCCTGTCTCTGTTTTGATATTGCGAGTGTGAGCACACTATCCACCGTGCTCAGCAAGTTACCACACAGAATGCAGTAAATTACATGCTAGGCTAGTTCAAGGAAAGGCTGGGGTTTGGTTGTTTTGCCAAAAATTGCATGTGAATACCATAATTAAAATCTCTATAATCTAGCAGCTTTTAAAAGGTAAAGTGAAGTACAGCCTTTGTAATAGCGATACATATTTCATCCACCGTTACATGGCATCTGCACCATATTGCATCTTTCAGTGTTATAGCCACTTAACATACCACTGGGACAAAACCCAGGCCAAATCCAAACTAGGGCAGTCCATCGCCCTCTATTTTCCCATTCCCTTCACAAATCATTTCTGAAATAGAACTATATCTAGTTAAGTATCACATGTCTGCCCATGACCGTGGGCACGGCTATTCGAATAGTTTTGACTCTGCAGAGTGTGTACACTTTCACCACAAGCGATAATCCACCTATTGCCCCACCTGATTCCTTGGTCAGGTGGTCAAATAGATTATCACATGACTGTTCAGAATATCTAGTTCCACTAGTCATCTCACCCTATGGGCTGTTCCCACTTGCGGTGGGTCCCATACGTTGCACGGGATGTTCACCACGGCTACTAGCATTATGCGGGCTCCACTTCCCCCAATACTAGTACGACTGGTGAACGTCACCCTCCACTCGGTGTCCCTTTAGGCCTCCTCTGCCCTTGCATAACCACGTCTATCCACTACCGGTGAGATGAGTCGGGGAATTTCGATACCGCTACTTAGCCAAGTTGTATTTTACAGACATGTGGTTGTACTATTTTACACCGGCTAACATGACAAGATTCAGTCCTTAGAGCTATCTGGGTGGTTCTACCATATTCCATAATTTTTGTGCTCCCACCGCACCACATTCTAGCCCCCAAATCATCCACCCAGATACTAAGCAAGTTTTAGGATTTTTGGGACATAAAATAATAGTTCCAAACCTTTCACCAGTCATTCCCACCATGACTGCCCAAATCATTTATCATATGACATATGAGAGTTTTTGGGACAACTAAGTGTCCCCGTTCAACTGCATTACTAAGCAATACGCTACATTATACTCTATTTGAGGAAATTTATTTTATTCTAGTTTTACTATGGCGACAAGGTTCACATATACCGAGATGTTTCAACGGGTAATACTAGCAAGCATAATAATAGGTGTATAACTACATTCTGTAAATCTGAACATAATCTACCACATGAAATAAGACATGCACCTGGATAATTTAAAAGAAATTAATTTGTATAAATCTGGGTTCAATATGGTCAAAGTGATAACTCGCCTTGGTCACAAAGTTCTGAGGTTTGGGTGCTGGGGTCTGCTGCTGCCTCTGCTTCCTCTTCTTGTGCCTCATACGCTATTTTAACCGGGCGCGAAAATTTGCATAAAAAGAAAAGCAACAAATCAATCCAAATAACACCAGAAATTCAAATGAACTCTAAAAATTATGATTTCAGTTCCATTGGATAGATCTTGAATTTAGACGAATTTAGAAATTTGTCTCACTCGATTTGGAGTTAAAATGAAGAAGTTATGACATTTCAAAGTTCTCAGTTTAAATAAATCCCTAAAATCATTAACCTCTGACAGGTGGGGCCCACTCGCATATTTTATTTCTTTTATTATTCCCGTCTGTGCCTCTGACTGGTGGGGTCCTCCTGTCAGTGGTACCACCTCTGAGCGGTCACTGACAGGTGGGTCCCATCGGGTCTCTAGACCCACTCGTCAGTGGCCTGCCTGACAGGTGGGACCCGTCTGTCGCCGCCTCTCGGTCAGCGTACCGACGGTGGGGCCCATGTCGTCATGAAAATAAAAGAAAGGCTCAAGTAGCGGAGCGGGGCTCGAACGCAGCCGGGAGCCGGGGAGAAGAGAATCGGCTGCGCTAGCCAAGGGGTCGGGGGAGGCTTTGCCTACCCCTTAAGGGTGATTTACCCTTTTGAGGTAGCTCGGGGAGGCGGCTGGGTAGCGGTGGCAGAGGCCGGTGAGGGGCTGCGGTGTCGCCGACGAGGAGTGGTCGGAGAGGGTCGGGGGTCCACTGAAATGCGTTCTTGGCGCCGAGGGGAAGCCGGTGAGGGCGTCGGCGGGGTCCGGGGAGCATCGGAGTGAGCCGGCGGCGAGCGACTGCGGCGGCTCGGGAAGGTCTCTGGCGCCGGCGAGGTACGGCCGAGGGGAGGTGCGGGGAAGGCCGGGGATGGGTTTGTGGGGTTCCTGGGGTGGTGTATGAGCGAGGAATTGAGCTCGGGTGGCCTGAGTCGACGGGGAGGGAGGTCGCCGGAGTTGGGGGAGAAGAGGAGGCCGGCGGCAATTCGGGCTTTTGGAGCTCAATTATCTGGCCGGAGAGGGAGAGGAGAGCGTGGGAAGACAATGGGAGGCCGTACGACTTTTATAGGCGGCGGGAGTGGGCTGGCAACGGTTAGGTGGCCGTGCCATCACTTCGGGCAGGCGATGGCGTCAGGCGGCGGGGCAGCAGTGAGATTCTCGGGCGTGACAACTCGCTGCTGGCTCCGCAGCTTTGCACCGCGCACGCGGGACGGCAGAAGACTCGCGCCACGTGGCAGAGCGACGCGACCGGGCAGAGAGAAACCATGGGCGGTGGCGCCGAACCGGGGGCGGTAGGGCATGATAGCGCTGCCACCGCATGCAGGGAGGGGCGTCGAGCGCAGCGCGCAGCAGAGGGGTGAGAAAAAGAGGCGTCGGCAGAGGCTGGCGCGGCGCTCGGATAGGCGGCGTGTGTTGCGTCGGGTGGAGATCCGCCGTCCGGAAGGGGCGAGATCCCGTCCGAACGCTGGGCGCCGAGGCGGGCCGGGCCCCGGAGATGGGCGAGCGGCGCGGGGCACGGGGCGGAGGCGCGCCCAGAAGGAGGCGCGAGGGAGGGGTGTCGGGAAGAAGAAGAACAGAGGAGGGGGGTGGTGCGGCGGGGTGGGCTGGGTTGGCCGTGGGCCTACGGGTCGATTTCCCCATTTTCTTAAAATTTTATTTTCCTTTTATTGTTTTATTTAATTTCTTCCTTTTATATGTATTTACATATATATGTATATATATTTGTAATCCTAATTTTATGAGGAGTATATCTACACATATTCATTCACTAAAAACCCTTTTTGTTAATCCCACTTTTCATATGCAAACATTTATATTTATGTGCATTTATTTCTTTTCTATTCTCACCTCTCATAACTTTATCCAAACTTAACCATATTATTACTCTCAAACCTTTAAGACCAACTATATTCATTTTGCACTGGATCATCTTTTCAAATTCTTATTTTAAAATCTTTGTTTTCTAATACTTTATTTCTTTGGCCTTTTGGGACCTTAATCATAATTTAAGAAATGCTTTAAAAGTTGATTTCCAAAACAATTATAAAGCAATAAATACAGAAATGTTTATATTTCAAATTCCCAAACTTTCAGGATGTTACATCCTCCGCAGACTATGCGGCATCGAAAATGTACAAAGAGCAAAGGAACTTGCAAACTCATACTCTAACTTAGTCCAAGCATTCCTCCCTCAGTAGAAGCCAGTGTGGTCAAACTAGAAACAATTCAACGTCTGGCGCAAGACCCCCTCAAAGATTCCTATAGGGGAGTCATGAGGGAAGATGGCTTTTCGATAATGAAGTCGCTCCTCCTCGTTACGAGGGATGAACACTTGGACCAGGTGATCTGTGGCATCACCTGAACCAAGCAGTACGTCAGAGACACCATGTAAGTGTCCACGACCATATCGAAGTACAAGTTCCTAAATACGGTTACCAAAGGAACCGGTCTCCCACCGACTACAATCTGACACTCTTCTAAAGAAGGCACCATAACTTGATCATAGGTTGTCGTGCTTTCTCAGTAGGCCTTCAAATAGTACGCTGGTCAGACAGATCTCGACCAGTAAATCTATAAAAATTTGATGGAACTTAAAACACATTATAATTTCTCTAGATTTACACCACTACCATCAGAGCGGTAGGTGGTGATGATAATGTGATGGCAAACTACCTTCCCACAGTTCTTGAGAGGTTTGCTCGGTCGTGGTTTCTCAACCAACTGGTTGGATCAATTTATGCTTGGGAGCAGCTTTGTGATCTGTTGATCGCAAACTTCTAGGAGACATGCGATCGCCCTGGAAGAGAAGACGATCTCCATCAAATCCTGCAAGTACCAAATGAGACTCTCCGACAGTATATCAAGAGGTTCAGCCAGGTTCATAATTCTATCCCAGAGGTTGCGAATTCTTTTGTTATTCAGGCTTTCAAAAATGGATTAAGGAACTGACGGTTTACAAATGACATTGCAATAAACTCTCCAAGAATGATCGTCGAGCTATTCGACATAGCCAACAAGTACGCAACCGCTAGCGAGGCGGTTGAATGGATTCACTTGTTTTTGTCACAGGTTCATCATTTTTCTTTTTCGACTTTGGACCTAAGAATCTAGCTAACAGCTTGGTTGCTCTCGAATTGGGGCTTCTTCGTTTATTTGGATCTATGATGCACGAACCGGCGGCTGGACCGCCGAACCACCGGTCGAACCACTGAACCGCGGACTGATGATGATTACGCCGGTCCGATTTCAATAACTAAGGATCCATGTGCCGTCTAGAGGATTAACCAAGTGACCAAAGGCGAAATATGATCGAGCTAGAGAATGAACCGAATAGGTAGTACAATGACGCTATATCATTGAACATTTTTGCATTTACGAGCTAAATGATATAGGGTCTGTTCTTTTTGGCTGTGCCTTGTGGTTTTTAGCTGCGGCTTGTGACTTTTGGGCTGTTCGTGTTAGAGATTACAAAGTAATAGAAACTCACGTGCAGTTTTTGCCAATATAAATAAAGTCAGTAAAGTATGTACTACAATTAACTAGTAGACCATATCTTGAAAAAATAATACATTTAAAAGCTAGTTACTGTAGAAAAGCCGAAAAACAATTTCTAGAAGCTGAAAAGAACAGGACCATACCCAGTACCCTGTAGGTATATCGGCGTATTGGTGTCACCTCTGTTAATTATCTTTTTCGAATAAAGGAGAACCCTGATTTCTACAGAGAACCATTGTACGTACATCGCAACGCTTTTAATTATCTACCATTTGAAAATATTGATTCGACAATATTTGACGCTAAGCTGAACAATTTGACATTTGATATTTAAGACCCTTTCTTTTTCCAAAGGAGTAAGACTAAGGAAGCTTATTAGGTAAGAGCTTTCCCTCATAAGAGATGAGCGTGAATCTGTGACCTTGACAGTGGGATGCATGGATTTAGGGGTGGTAAAAAAGTTTGGGGCTCATGAGCCAACTTGGCTCGTTAGAGATTTGGCTCGGCTCGGTTTAGATGGGCTCGGGGTATTTATGAGCCGAGCCGAGTCAAGGTTTGAGCTCGATTCGGTAACAAGCTGAGCTTAAGCCGGCTCGCAAGTCGCTCGCTGGCTTGGTAGGCTCGGCCAACCCAATTGTTACATGCCTGCCGGTCTAGTCCGACGATAACAGCCCAGTCCAAGTGAGTGAAGTCAGTAAGTTCTCCAATACATGTGTTTCATACATTTAAAGTCTGTGACAATGGCAAACCTTACCAGGTGATCTCTGAAGACTGAACAACACAAAGTAGTCAAACATTCTTGTGAAAATACCTCATGCTACTGAATGTGTAACACTGAACGAAACCATCACAATTTGTACATAAAAATCAAATACATCAATTATTTAACCCCAAAAATCTGCAATAAATGCACTATCTCCTGCATGTAAGCGGCTCACAAAAAACATGTCAAACACTGCTTGTGAACTCACCAGGAAAACACCCTATAAAACATCCACAAGGTCTTAGCTGTTTCTGCCTTTGTTTTTCTTGATGTATGGTTGCTGCTTCAACAAGGTGACTATTAGCCACTAGAAAAGGTTGCAAACCACATAAATTCTACATCAAAGCTCATGTCAGAGGCATGACATTTTGCTAGCGAGCCCAACAAGCCGAGCTCGAGTTTCCTACCAAACCGAACCGAGCCATCTTTTTACCTTGTTAACCTAATGAGCCAAGCCGTCTCCTTAACGAGTTTTACCGAGCCGAACCGAGATGGCTCGATATCCACACCTACATGGATTATCCTTGAGATGTTGCTAGTGTACTGATATTAACAGTCTGACCCATACGTAGATGTGCTTCCTCCTCCGTGTGTTCATATATATGTACTATTTCTTCCTTATGGCATATACGGGGTTTTGGATCGATCCGGTGATGATAGTAGAAAGCATGATGTGTCATTAATAGTTATGAAAAAAATGCTTCCATTATATCATTAACTAAATGAAAGCTGCTTCCATTATATCATTAACTAAATACTGGTAAAAAGGGGGGGAGGGGATCATACTTTTTAGTAAATTAATAGTTATGAAAAGTGCTTCCATTATATCATTAACTAAATGAAAGCTGCTTTTATCTTATGGCGCATATGCCTTAATCATTAATAATTCAAGAAATGGACAAACATGTGCTCTGTCAATCTGTGCAGGGTTTCTTTTGAAGAAGCACTGGAATATTAAATTAGCATATTTCATTTCTGATGGGAGCTGCATCCTTTATCCTTTATCCCATCGTGTGACACACAAACCAGTGTGATTTTTGCACGTGTAGTTATTCTCACCTGACGATGGGTTAAAGAAACCTAGCGCCCGTTCTTTTCCTTTTAAACCGGAGACTTTTGGTTTTTGTTATAGTACCTAATTTTTTAAACAAAGTATTTTTTCAAGATGGAATCTATAAGTTAAACGATATACACGCTAAAAGTCCAATATTTGTACCATCCAAAATCACAAGTAGATATCTCTCTCCGTAATCTGTACCGTAAACAGTCAAAATTTAAAAATTTTAGCTACAAACTATAAACGTAGCTGTTGCCAAACAGGCCCTAAGTAACAAGCTATTGAGGCGCTTGTTTCTAAAAGACCATCTAGCCACTCTGTTGATAGTACTCTTAACGAATGCTTATCACTTTGATCGCTTTATCTGTTAACCGTGCTTGTCACTAAAAGCTTCCCGGTGCATAGTTACTCAATTTGCCCGGTTGATTTCCCGCCCTCCCACCCGTAGTGGGCCAATGATCAATGGGATTTTTAGTACATAGTACTCACGCACGTCAACCCACCACACACTCACATATCTACATAATTACGTGCAATACATATGTTTAAGATGAGACGGAGACACATGAGTGCTTCTGATATCATCATACTATATTGAATAATCGTAGTTATCATTCTTATCGGAAGATCAGATCAATCATGTATAAGTTAGCACGGTAACATTGTACTGTCAAAGTGACAATTACTGTATTGAAGTCGTTAAACACGTGGCTTCAGTTACCAGGCTAGAAGTTAGCTCCGATCCTTTGGCTTTAGAACAAAAGCGTAGTAACAAGTGGGAGAGAGTATACGTGAGATCCAGTGTGTGTGTGTGTATATATATATATATATATATATATATATATATATATATATATATATATATATATATGCTGGTGCCTTGGCATCCTCTTTTTCTCTTTTCAAGGACCCGAGAAATTATCTCTCTGAAATAAAAAAAAGAGAGACCGGAGAATTTCACCGATCATGCGGTCATGCCACGCCGAGATATAGCTTGAAAAGCCATCAATCGTGTTCGTTCTAGATATTAGAAAAAACAGTATTCGTTCTATGTTGTGTTGCTCACACCGGCTGAATTACCCAAAAGCCTAAGTTACCGAGAAACAAGCTAAGAGGGTGTTTGTATTGGCTGCGGTTGATCTTTTTGGTTAAAAATAAAATAGTAATAATTTAAAGAAGTGACTTTTAAAAGAAACAGGCGATGAGAAAAGTGAGTAAGAGATTTGTGGGTGAGACGGTAATGAGATGAGTAGATACGAGATGCGTCCGCAACCTTTGCCTTATCTATGGAATAAGACGAGAACGAGAGAAGTAGATAATCACTTCAATATATATATATATATATATATATATATTGATTTGTAATTTTGAAACAAAACCAAAATCAAAAATCAGTACCAGCACCTAACACAGTAAACACAGGATGGCTCTCGCCGTCGTACGTACCCTCGATGCAACTGGTTAATGGGTCTGTTTGGCAACGGCTGTGGCTTATGAATTTTGGTTGAAATTTTTAAATTTTGGTTGTTTACGGTACAGATTACGAAGAGAGAAATACTCACTTGCGATTTTGGATGGTACAGATGTTAGGTTTTTAACATGTATATCGTTTAACTTGTAGATCCTGTTTTAAGAAAATACTCCGTTTAAAAGTTAAGTATTATAGTAAAAATTAAAATCTGTCAGTTTTGAAAGAAAAGAACAGGTTAATATAAACGCGGTGTGGAGGCCAGCAGAATACGCTCGGATCGCAGCTACCGTTGACTGAGCGATCGCGCTGACAGATACTGATTTTCTCCGTTCCTTTTTTTGGTGGGTTTCGCTTTCACCGTCGTGCGCTCGCGCGGGGCCGGGCGATCGCACTGTTCCAGGAATAAGGGCAGCGCACGCGCGCGCCCCGCGCTTTTGGAGAAAAAGATTTACATTTTACATTTCAGTCCAATATTGTATGCTCTAGAATCTTTGAAATATTTTACGTTTCAGTCCAATATCTTTTCTTTTTAGTTACTGTGCATTTTTCAAAGTACACCTTAGGCTCAACTTTTGTTTTACAAACCGTCGAAGCATAAAGATAATTGCAAACCGTAGAAATTTTACTTGATGTCGAATATGAATCTTGCATGATTTCATCAGTTGGTAGGTCGTGATTTCATGCCGTGCGGCAACAGAGCGGATTAGAGAAAGGGCCCCGGTTTGAGAGGAGCGAGGTTTTGGAGGGTTTAATCGCGAAGGGATCCAGAAATAGGGGATGCAAGCGTGAGTTTTATGGCCGCACATGTTACGTACAGGTTCTTGTTTAGTTACATATAAGTCTTTACATGTCCTCAGTT
The DNA here is from genome assembly GCA_036346245.1 of Bonia amplexicaulis. Classification (NCBI taxonomy): domain Eukaryota; kingdom Viridiplantae; phylum Streptophyta; class Magnoliopsida; order Poales; family Poaceae; genus Bonia; species Bonia amplexicaulis. Next base: position 13,300,048 of record CM070769.1, read on the forward strand.
TTTTACAAAAAAAATTCTTTGATTTTTTCGCAATTACGTATTTGTCCTCGATTTTTTAGGCTCCTCACAATTTGTCGTCTCTTTTGCTTCGATCCACAAGGTAGCTAGCGCGGTGTTACGCCTCGCTTATGCAGCTAGCTTTTTCTTAAGAGAGGAGAGAAACTAACATCACCACCGATTTCCATTTTTAAATAATAAAGATATACATAAGCACTGATTAGTTAAGCTCAAGCCTACCTGCAAGTTACTCCACCCAACAAAGTCAACTCAAGCCTACCTGTAAGTTAAGTCGACGTGCACGTTTCTTATAGCACCCCGTCCACACTTTATGTTCTTCTCTTCCAGTGCGTACTTCCTTTTCCCCGGCCCCACACTTTATGTGCAATTGAATTTTTTCATACAATTATGGTGCGATTTAACAAAACATCGTCGCAAAAAATTCCAAGAACAATTGTGCATATACGCTTTAACTTACTCTACCTACGATAAAATTTTAATTTCAACTTCATTTTATATTAAGAGTAAAAAAAGAGAAAGATCTACCGTAACATGAATTTAAACTTAAAATTTTATCATATGTGGAGTAAAGCATAAAGCACCATCTACGGGAGAGAAAGGAAACTAAAGAGTTGACCTGGATGAGTCTGACACACTCTGACCCTGGGTGGCTCTGGTCAAAGGTTGACTTGATTGACTTCTGCGTGTTGGCCTGTCCGTCCTTTTTGTGCCGTTTCAGCTACAACTGCATTGTTTTCTTGTACCTAGGTCTAGCTCTTTTTCTCCAAGAAGCCCACAGTCGACAACCATGCATTATTAAATTGGGCCTGTTCTTTTTGGCTGTGGCTTTTGGCTTTTGGCTGAAATTTTTGAATTTTGGTTGTTTACGACAGAGATTGCGGAGAGAGATACTCGCTTGTAATTTTAGTTGATACAGATGTTAAGTTTTTAACGTGTACTACAATTAACTTGTAGACCCCATCTTGAGAAAATACTCCATTTAAAAGTTAAGTACTGTAGCAAAAGCTAAAAGCCGCTTTTGGAAGCCAAAAAGATCACCCCACGCCAAAGTGCAGAGAGCATAATGATTCAAGACGACTATGCCAACACATTATGATATTCCGTTTTTTAAATAACTTATCAAGATATCTTTCCCAAAATAATTTATTAGCATTTAGCATATTTATACAAACACTTCTATTTCGTAGTCATACGTCATCAGTCGTATACGAAAAGAACACGCTCTAAATTATTTAGCTGTATAGCAGAACAAGACTCAAGACAGATGGACGGATGTATGCAAGGCGCTACATACGCGGGCCATGCACATGGACTACATTGATTTTTGTGTCTATTCTTTTCAGCTTCTAAAGTTACTTTTCGGTTTTTCTACAGTAACTAGATTTTAAACGGAATATCTTTTAAGATAGGGTCTATTAGTTAATTGTAGTATATATTATACCGACTCCATTTATATCTAGTAAAAATTACACGTGATTTTTCGTTACTCTATAATATCTTAAATAAACAACCTAAAAATCATAAATTATAATTAAAAACTATAAGGTTCAGTAAAAAAAACAGTCACTTTATTCATCCGCTCTTCGTCAAAAGAGAACGCGCACGCGCCACTCACGACTCCTCAGGCCGCCGCGTGTGACTGCCGCAGTAGCTGATGTCGGCTCTGGTGTGATGGGTCCACGGGTCTTCTCGTGCCGTTTCAGCTACGACCGCATTGTTTTCTTGAGCCTAGGTCTAGCTCTTGTTCGTATACACAACTGCATTGTTTTACTGCTGTTTGGCTTCTTAGATTGAACACGCGGTTTCAGGTTTAGCGATCGGAATCACTGACGCGCGCGTGTCGCAGGAATTTTAGAGTAGTTCTTTTGAAGCTATAAAAATATTTTTTAAGTACGAAACATAAAAATCTACAGTAGCAATAGTTAATATATAATTGTTCGTACTAAGGATAATATCGCAAATAATATAAAGAAATTACAAAACAATTGTTAGTACTCACCGGTCGTCGGTCGCTTGAGCCCGAAGCGGCGGAGCTAGACTGCTGCCTGCTGGACGGTGGATCGGCGGCCACTGGTGGAGTGGAGACGTCGAGACGGTGAGACGACGACCGCTGTGTGGTGGCGCGGTGCGGCGTGCTGCAGCCGCAGCAAGCGCGCGGTCGGTCGGTCGGCCGGTCGTGCGGCGCGATGCGGCAGAGCTGGGCGTAGCCACCGGGGAGCTTAGTGAGGCTTGAGCCTCACCTCCCGACGGAAATTTTATACATAGTAAAAATAGAGAGAAAGAGATTAACAAACCCAAAGAAAAGTTATCTCCTTGATGGGAAGGTTAACAATAAGTATGAAATTAAAGAAGACGACGAGGAGGAGGATAAGGAGAAGAAGTGAAAATCATAAAATTAAAGAAGAGCTAATCAATCGATCAAAGAAAGAAAGAAAGTGAAATAATATATGTAAATCATAAAATTAAAGAAGAAGAGGAGGAGGAGTGAAAATCATAAAATTAAAGAAGAGATAATCAATCAAAGAAAAAAAGAAGAAAGAAAGTGAAATATATACGAACATTCTTGAGTCCGGGTATGACGGTGGAGAGCTCGATGAACCTCTGGTTGATCTTCTCCCTCCACCGCCGCTCCGCGATGATGTGGTCCTGCACGTGCCCCGAAGGCACCGCTGCCGCCGAGCCCCCCGCCGTGAAAATGATAAGAATATTGGATAGAGTGTGGAAAAAGACGTCGCCTTTTGTTTCTATTGTCTCATGATTTAAATTAGCTTAATTCTGATATGTTTCATATGATTTAAATTTTTATTGGCATTCATAATTTTCTATTATATCACTAATTTTGATATGTTTTATACATAGGTGACTTATCGCTACTCGCACTCATGGTGCTTTCTATTATCGAGATACCTACTTTCTATTTCTCTATTTTTCATTGTTTGTCTCCATCCAATTTATAATTTCTATATGAATTTAAAATTTTATAAGAGTAAAAGACTAATTTTATGTCAACTTAGTTTAGATCTATAAATAGTTCAGTCCACCATAAATTTTATTTCTGGCTTCGCCAATGAGCGGAGCGGATGGTTGAAGAAGCGGTCATCGGTTGTGCGGTGCGGACGCGCAAAACCAGAGCCCAGAGAGCCGAAGCCCGGAGGTGATACGGTCGTCGGAGGGCGGAGGCGCGGTTGCCGGTTGTGTGGCATCGGACCACAATAAGACCCCGTAGATCACTAAAAAAAACCCCGTAGACAGAATACGTTCTCTTGCTCTGTGACCGAGCACAGTAGTAATCAAAGAAATTTGACGTTTGCCGTTCTACGCACCGTAACGAATTTTGTGCCCCAGAGTTAGTGACCAATGGGTATCTTGTTATTTTTGTATTTTAAATCAACTTATAATTTGTTCTATTAAATCCACCTAGAATGACTGTAATGCCCCCGATATCTTTCTTGCCTCCCCTTTTTTCTCTCCTCGTGTTCCACCGCAGCCGATGCAAGGTGACGACATGTTCGCAGTGGTCGCTGCAAGCAGCAACAATTCCTAGCGCACAGGTTCGTGGGGGTGGGGAGGTAGGGAGGAGGCGAGGGAGAAATCGGGGAAGGAGCGCAGGTTCGTGGGGTGGGGAGGTAGTGCGCACGGACGTGGGAGGGTAGGTGTGTTCACACGTCAGATAAAATATCTTTTTTTATCAAAAGAGGTGAGAAGGGTGAAAAAGACCATACCAACCATTAACTCCTTTTATATTAATTAAGATATGCAGACTTCATGACCATGCAGTCTGGTATCCAGCGCATCGACCATAGACTAATGAACATGCACCATCAAATGGAGAGAACACACGTGGTTATCAAGGAAACAAAGAGCGATGCCAAAATTCTAAATGACCATGGGGCATTCATCAACACCCAACCGTCTGTACAACCCCAACTTCCTTGAACCGCACTAGGAGCGCCGCGGGCCCTATCTTCTTGTAGCACTATGGGTGAAAAACAGATCAGATATGGATCGGATAGTGTTTAAACTATATTCATATCTATATTTTTTTTTAGAAGTCGAATACAAATCGAATAAACATCGGATATAAATACAGATCAGATAAATATCGGATAGAAATTCGAACCAAATATCTACTCAATTTGGTCGGATCTAGATATACTCATAACTTATGTAGTATCAAGATATTAATGATATTTTATCCTCGTACAATCACGCTTAATCATTCTAATTCATTTACTTCACCTAAAGAAATACGAATTCATGTTCAATTCAAAAAACTTATTCAACCAATTAGTCCTATTGTAATAAAATATGCATATTGCTTCATCAAATATAAATACAGATATGGATAGTCCGGATAAAATAATATTTGGAATGGTAAAAGTCCATACCAAGCATCCATGTTTTTATGCAAATTCAAATTTGGATATGAATATGATAAAAATCATTAATTATATGGAAAAATCTATACCATATTTGTTTCCTATCGAATACGGTAACCGGATAATACAGATAATTTGTTTCCACTTTTCACCCCTATCTAGCACTACCTTACACCTGAGTCGCAAGGTTTGAGAGACTTGTGAGTATTTCACTCCAATCCTTTTATTCTTCTACATTTCCTTCCTTGTGTGCTATGTGAATAAATTTCCTTTGGGAGTTTTATTTCATTTATGTCATTATGCAAAAATTCAAAAATATTTTCCCTTCTTTTTCAAATGAAAATGCAAAAAAGATCTGCCTCTTCTTTTAAAAATTGCAAAAATAATCTAAAATCCAAAAACATTTTATAGTATGTAAGTGTGATGACCATAAACAATCATGAGTGATCGAGAGAAATTATGGAAATCAATAAGGAGTGACTGCCTTCTTCTGGGAATCTTTTCTTGCTGCTTACATTCAAAGAAAACTATGAAGGGCAAACCAAACCAGAGAGTTGTGAATGGCCTTCCACTCTACACCACCCTACCTTTCCTCAACCATTTTGAAGAGCTAATGTATTGTACAGGTGTTTGAGACCATTGATCAAGTATATATTCAGGCTAGGTTATTATATCTCTTACCCCTTGTATATTTGGTTGTATGCCTGACACTTGCATATAATCCATCATGAGGCAAGATTCAAGGAAGTTTCACATTTAGCCTTGCTTGCGATGAGTAAAGGTCTGAGCATGGGGGTGTGTTGACACACAATATTTACACATTTTCACTCACGAATTCTCCTGAAAAAGGCAAGTATAATGATGTTTTAATACAAGTCCTTCGCACTTGTCGTGCATCAACTAACCATATAGGTTTATGAGCAAAAACGCACACAAAAAGATGGTCAATTATCAAAGTCCATCAATGACGACTGCCGCGATAGGAGAGAGAAGGTGGTTGACCGACTACAACCTTAGTCGGGCAACACACCTCTTTCTCCCCGAAGCCAGCAAGCAGCAACCAGATGGTCGGTTGACTACAATCCTAGTCGGCCGATACATATCCTCCACCCCAAGTACAACATGTACAACATGGCGGTCGGTCGACTGTAATTTACTTAAGCATTATACCCGCTAAAGATCATTATAATAGTAACCACTGTACTCACTCCAAGTTTGTTCCTCCTGCTACAAAACTCTGGCTAACTACCTACTTTAGCTTGTACCGTATTTGGTTGGATAAGTGAATAAATTCTCTCGTATACCGATTACACTTTACTCATTTCCAAAAGTCGTCGGTATAATATCTAAATGATTTGTTAACTTGATACCTCTAATTTATTCGTGTTTCCCCATAGATAAATACGATACCTTAGAATACTCTAAGATGAAATACTTCAATGGTACACCGCACACTTGTGAGAATTTATATCTGCAAGGTATAGCGACCGTCAACACGTACCACGACCCCGTTAATACTCTTTTGAGAATGCAATTAGAGAACTCGGCCTTCCTGCCTAAAAATTAAAATAAAACAAAAAAGCTCTCAAGGTTCACGTACTCCTTTGCTGGCCGCGACTTGTCGCCCCACATCAAGGTTCACGTACGTACGTAGTACCCTGTGTGTATATACACTGGAGGTAGAATGTATTTTTCTATATAAATGTGTGTATATACACACACACACACACATATATATATATATATATATATATATATATATATATACATGCATATATACATATATATACATATATACATATACATATATATATACACACACATACATACATATATATATATATATATATATATATATATATATATATATATATATATATGTGGATATATATGTATATATATACATATGTATGTATATACATACATATATACATACGTATATATATACGTATATATATGTATATATAAATACACGAGAGATAATTTGATTGTACAGTGAAGTTAGTTTGCCAGTAAACTCGTTCACCGACTGAATTTCTTCTATATGGAGATTCTTAAACTCGCTCCATAAATTCTAGAGCCGCGTCTCAGCATCTCCTTAACTTCCTCATGCATCTTCCGAAACGTCTCTCACGCTTTTTATGCCATCTCTTTCTCAATGAGCTAATGCGAATCTAGCACCTCCCGTCTGATCTATCTTCTCATCTTCATCTGTCTTCCCTCTTCGGATCGACTGCGCGCGAAGGGACTCGCTGTCCTCTCCAGCAGCATCCCATGTCAGAGTTGTCGTCCTTCACGTGGAGTCTACAGGAAGGAGAGGAGCCGCACTGTGCCGTTGACCATTGCGTCATTACGAGGGGCAGAGCTGCTGCTCTCGTTGCATCATGCCAGGCGAGACGCATCACGTCAGGAGCAGGCCGCGGCTTACGTCAGGGGCAGGCCTCACAGAGGGTCACGTCGGCGTGTTCGAGCGGGGCCATCTGGAAACGTTCGACGTCAGCGCCTGGTGCATGCGCCCGTGCCGCCTGGTCGCCGAGTCCGACGGCGGGGGCGTCTTCCCCGACTGGTACTGCAGCTGGGTCTGGGTCACCGTCTCCGGGGCCTCGCCGACCAGCGGACGTTCTCCGTGGAGCAGTGGATAGACCCGTGGACCCACCAAACCGAAGCCGACATCAGCTACCGCGGCAGTCACGCGGCGGCGGCCTGAGGAGTCCTGTGTGGCGCGTGCGCGCGCCGTTGTTGACGAAGAATGAATGAATAAAAATCAATGTAGTCCCTGTGCATGTAGCGCCTGCGTACATGCGTCCATCCGTCTTTGAGTCTCGCTTGTTCTGCTATACAGCTAAATAATGCGTATTTTTCTTGTCTTTGGCTAATAATTTATCGCTACTAAATATAAGTATTTATATAAATATATTAAATATCAATAAATTATTAAAAACAAACTATCTCAATAAATTATTTAAAAAAAATAGGTGTGTCTGGGTAACACCCGGATATTTTCTTACTAACAATCATCTAAATCTGAGACTGTTGGATTAGAGATCCAACGGTCTCATTTTTTAGAGGGGGGAGATTTTTTTGGAGGAGTAAGAGATTTTTTGGAGGGGGTGGGGAGAATTCATGACCATTGAATCTCTAATCTAATGGTTATAAATTTAAATAATAGTTAGAAAGAAAACAAATAATGTTTACCAATACCTAAAAAAATAAGCCGCTTGAAAACACGGGGTCGTCGAGTCATGATGCCCTCCTGCACTCTGGCGTAATAATTACTAGCCTCATAGGCGCGGCGCCACGCCGCGTCAGCCACCGTACGTACCAAAATAAAAGAGGCGATAATTTGTGAGGAGTTTTTTAAAAAAAAACCGGGGACAAATACGTATTTTCGAAAAAGACAAAGGATTTTTTCGCAAAAAATGAGGACCTGCAAAAAAACCGGGGGCAAATACGTATTTTCGAAAAAGGCAAAGGGCTTTTTCGGGAAAAAAAAACGAGGACCTGTACGTAAACAAACGGGGACCCATGCGCAATTTCTAAAACCATGGGGCCATCCCGCAAAGTGGAGGGCTAAAAACTGGCGGGGACCTCTCGTGAGAACCAAGGACACAGACGTAATCGGAAAACACAGGGCTTTTTCGCAAAATCGCTCGCTGATCAGATGAAGATTTGCGACTCCGTCGCGGAGTCCCCCAGCGTAATAGGGGTGATGCATGGTCGTCCTTGTACGACTGTGGGCTAGCAGACTTCAAAGTGGGCAAAGATAACCGGAGACCCAAAACGATTCTTCCAGCGATGGGAGCTCAGAAATTATTTTTACAAAAAATCTATTTTTTATCCGGAATAATATAAATATATCTATGACAATATTTTTTATAGAAATATGCTCCAGTCGTCCAACCGTCAGACGACTGGAGCCTACCGCCGAACGGCCAGCGGCACGCATGCAATCCGCCAGCCGTTGAGCGAATTATTGCAGTCGTCCGACCGTTGGGTGACTGGACTCCGGTTACCTAACGCCCAGGCGACTGGGGGGTTAAATAGCGAGACCGTTCGGCCACCGCTGTGAACAGAAAGAAGAAAGAAGAGAAGGGAGCAGCCGGCGGAAGAGAGGAGAGGAAAGAAAAGATAGAAGGAAAGGAGATGAACGGGATGAGAGGAGAGGAGAGGGAGACGAGGAGGAAAGGAGGGAAGGAGGGGAGGAGAAGAGAGGAAGAAGTAAATTTAGATAATTTTTTTTATATTTGTAATATTGTATATTTAATATATGTATTATTTACTGTTCTTGTTAGTAAAAAATTGTAGATATAGACAAAAATAGTTTAATTTTTGATATAGAAATTTTAGTTAATGTAGTTTTAGGGGGCTAGCAGACATCAAAGTGGGCAAAGATAACCGTAGACTCAAAACCATTCTTCCAGCGGTGGGAGCTCAAGTATTCGATCCATGCTAAGTTAGCATATACTTTTAAACTACAATTTATAACTTTTAGTTTTAATATAAACGCTCGTGTGAATAAACCAAAAATTAATAAACTACTTCTAAATATTATCTTGATAAACCGTTTTAAAACGATAATGGAGAAAATATTCTATTTATTTACTTAAATAAAATTATAAGTTATAAACTAAGTATAGGAAGGAAATTTTCTATTAGTATTTGTGCAAGTTGGGATAAATATAGGAAGGAAATTAAGTATAATTTGCAATAAATTAGGAATACATTTCAAATCAGAGTAGTGAAAGATGTCGAGGAAAATCAAGATAACTTGAACGGAAAAATCCAAACCAATTGAAGCAACTCACTACAAATTTGGAAGCAAAGTCGTGATAATATTTCAAAGAAAAATTTGTATAAAAATTTAAATTAGTTTAAATTTTAGAACAAGCAAGCATAAAATTGGGACAAGTTGAAATAAATTTGAAAGAATGTTGGGATAAACATGGAAAAAATGAGTATAATTTACAAGCAAAATAAAACCAAATTAGTATAGTTATTAAGCTAGCTAGTATAAATTCCAAACCAAGTTGGGATAAGCACCGAAGCAAAATGAGTACAATCTGCAAGCAAAATCAAAAATAAAAAGGAATCTAGGATGAAAAAGGACTTGGCAACTTGCTCTGTGCTCATCATGCATATCCTATCATGAAGAGGAAAGGGGTTATGGATAAAGAAATAAAAAAGCAAATAAACAAGTTGATTCAATATTGAAAAAACTTTGGACCGCAAATGTTTTGCCGGTGCGTCTCTAGTGATTACCAAATTGTTGGGCTTTAAGCTGTCACCTATCAGTTGACAAGAACCTTCCAAATCTAAGAAATCGTATAGCTCTTCATCAACCAATCGAATTAGATGTGAGGCCAAAAAACGATAGTGTTAGCGTACCTTATTTATCATTTTTGAAAGCTTCTACGAAATTGTTCTTTCTGAGTCCGAAGTATCTACAAGATTAATTCGAATTATATGTCGCAATGAAAACATGAGCTCAGTTATCGGACAGTTCAGAAAGAAAATGAACTCACCAGTAGGAACCATGGAAGTCCATTTTTTTTAAAAAAAAATGTATCTTTTTATGTCATGATTTGGTCCATACATAAGTAGTTTACCTTTCAAGTTATAAGCCACTAAAGTTTGGAGACTAGCAAGATACTTATGCTCCGACCATCACCAAGCTATTTAATTTATGGGTGTATCTAGACATCATCCGGATATTTTCTTTCTAACAATCATCCAGATTTGAAATCGTGGGATTAAATATCCAACGGCCCCTTTTTAGAGGAGGGAGAGATTTTTTTTGCAGGGAGTGGGGAGAGAATTCATGGTTGTTAGATCTCTAATTCAATAGCCACAAATCTAAATGATAGTTAGAAAAAAAATATCCGAATAATATTTATCAACACTCTTAATTTATTGCCCCCATCATCTTACATCCACATATGCACAAGAGTCAAGTCAGGTGAAACCATGACTTATCCATGCATGCCTCCATTCTGGATGAATGGTGATGTCAAACGCATGGTGTCTAGTAAAAGATTTGCACCTGTAGATGATGATAAGTTGCAGGGACATGGGCAGAGTGAGGTTCTTGGGAGTTTGGACAGCGTAACATTCTGCACATCAACAGATCAACTGGCCACGTCATGCATGTCATGATTTCCCCTGCAAGCTGTTCATACAAATGGCACCCTCACAACATTTCTTAAATTTGGTATTTAGACGTCTACTTTTATAAATCTCGTTTTCTCCTTGAGTTTGACAAGTACCTAGGAAAGCTGCTCATCAACACTTTAAATAGTGAGTAATTAGTGATTAATTAGTATTAATTATGCTACTTAGTGCTAATCATGGCACCCGCCGATTTGAAAACAGCAAGTAATTAGTAATTAATTATGCTAATTAGTACTAATCATGTGGCATTGGTGCTGATCATGGCTACCTACCGATTTGTGATGGCTCGGTAGGCTAGATTTATAAAACCAGATGTCTAGAAGCTAAATTTGAAAAAAGTAACTACAATGTCATTTATTGGAACTGACCTAAAAGGTGTTGTGCTAGGCGTTTCATGTAATTGGCCGGCTGTTTTAAATAATCAATCTATCTCTCATCGAACGTAAATGGCTGAGCTAGGATTTTATCATGGGGTGCAAACTTAAAACACATATATTCTAACACAAGTTCAAATGATATAGTACGAAAGTTCAATGCATTTATCTAATCAATCATGCAAGTATTATTCACCCATACTATTTGTTAGCTTGTTATGATTGATCATAACTCTCGCAACTCCCTTTTAGGTTTTGATTCCTAGTATCATCCTTTTAAACATAAATATGATTGCCTCTGAGAGCGTGGAATATTTGGGGCAATCACACAGCAAAAACTATATTGATGCACTAAAGGTTACATATATAGGCCAAGGCTAAACTAGGATAGGAAGTTGAGAGGTAGGCGCATTAAGTGTAGACAGAAATAGAGGCATTTAACATAGGAACACCTAAGTCATTGAGGGCGTTGGCCATGCTTTTTAGCTTGCGGTAGTAGTCAGAGATGGAGAGGTCGCCTTGGACGAAGTTGCGAAACTCCGCGTCCATATACAGGGCACACGTCTCCTTGTTGCCGATGAACTGTTGCTCGATGCCTACCCATACGAGCCGCGCTGTGGAGGTAGGAGTCATCACGATCTCAAGGTGTTTGGCGGAGATGGTGTCATAGAGCCACGAGAGTACAAGATAATTAATCCGAACCCAATCGGCCATGTCGGGTAGGCATCGTTGGAAAGCACATGGTCGGAGAGTGTGTACTTGTCGAGGGTGACGAGGAAGAGGTAGCACCATTTGTTGTAGTTTGGAGAGGCGAGGTTGAGGAAGACAGGGACGAGAGCCTTGATGTTGAGGACACCGTACTTCCTGGGCGTGTATGGAAGCAACGACGATGGCCTCGAAGAGGGCCAGTGCCTGCACGGTCTCCTGCTCGCGGCGCGTGAAATATCCTGCGCATGGCACGCAGTAGTGGCAGCCTCCCACTCATGGCATGTGGCAGCCTCCCAGTTATGTCGGTGACATTAGTGGAAGGGTGCGTCACAGGAGCGATCTCGTCTGATACCATGAGGGCGTGGAATATTTATGGTAATTGTACAACAAAAACTATATTGATGCACCAAAGGTTACATATATATAGGTAAGGCTAAACCAAGATAGAAAGTTGAGAGGTAGACACATTAAGTATAGACAAAAATAGAGACATTTAACGTAAGAACTGAGCCGGCTATGTTAGAACCAAAGCGTCTAACAGCCTCTATGGTTTATCACTGAATGATCGCTTCTGGCTTCTCACCAGGTACTGTAGAATGTTCCTCGCAGCCGATCTTTTTTCTGATGCAATGAGCTGAATGATCACATCCACTGAATCCATTGTGTTGCGCAGAGCCTACTGTAGGGAAAGGCCGTGTGAGCCGGGTTTACATGGTAAGGAGCTGGCAGTGAATGCCCGGAAATCTTCGAAGGAGGTGGTGGAGTTCGTCTCGGAGATCGAGATCATCAGCTCCATTGACCACAAGAACGTCACATTCAGATGCCGATTCAGGTCTGTGGCAACCTAGGCTTTAGATCAGTGTAAAATCCAGATAAACTCAAAGCATAGTCTTCTCTCCAGCTAGCTTAGGTAGTAGTGACTCCAGCCCTCTACAATCTAGAGAGTGACAAAATCGTGGGCTTCAGAAAAATTTGCAGGCTTATGATCCCATTGCCATGGGAACATAAGTTGATCGATGTTATTGCTTGTGCAGGTGGCAAGGAAGGCAAAGATCGGTTTGGTTGGTCGGAAGATTTCGAGCCAAAGGTGGCCTCTCTCATTTCAGTAGCAAAGATTCTTCAGTCTTCAGGTCTTGTGAAGAGTTGTAAAACATGGCATAAACTGAACTCCTCTTCTCCATGCTTACGTGATGCAGCATTGTGATTTCGGCCTCGCGCTGTGGCGCGGCAGATGCGACGTCTCAGAGCACCGGCGATGACGTCTCCGGCACATTCGGGTGCGGTTATCCTCTTCTTGCGAGTTGCAGCTTGTAAATTGATGAAAATTTTGACATGTACCTGACAAAATGTAGATATTATTCTCTCTTAGCTTGTTCGTGGCAGATACTTGGCTCCTGAGTACTTCGTGCACGGGAAGGTCAGCGACAAGATCGACGTCTACGCCTCGGGCGTCGTCCTCCTCGAGCTCATCTCCGGGAGGAAGCCGGTGAGCACCGGCAGCCCCAAGGGCCTGGAGAACCTAGTGATGTGGGTCAATATATCAGACACCATCTTATCGAGTACATGAACAATGCATTTTGCTTTTGCACAGATCAATCATGATTCATGAGTGGTTCTTTAGTCTGAGATCTGTGAGCTCAGGCGAATTCCATCGTACATGGAGGAAAGCTTATGGAGCTCGTCAATCCTAGCCTTCCGGTGGACGACCGTGACGCCGGTGAGGTCGAGAGGATGACCCTCGCCGCCTGCCTCTGCATGAGGCAAGCGCCGCAACGCCGGCCGAGCATTGCACATGTAAGATACTACTGCTATCTCTGAACCCGATGCCCATTTCAGTTAGTTGTCGTGTTCATTCTTTATGCTCATTGTGTACCGTCTGAAATTCGGGTTCTGAAGCTGCTCGACGGCGACGGTGATGCCGTCAAGTGGGCGAGGTCGCAGGTCGGGGTGTCCGGCGACGACGACGACGGCGAATACTGTGCGGTCACTCCGCCGGAGAAGAACGACATCCAGTCATACATCAACCTTGCGCTGCTCGACGTCGACGATGACTCCGCGACGGTCGGCAGCGCCGACTTCATCGCCGCTATTTTGGCCTTGGAGGAGTACATGAGGGGAAGAAGGAGCCGGTCGTCGAGCTTCGACTGGACCCATCCAGGGCGGGAATCCCCAATTTTTGTGTATGTATCGACCATTCTTTTCATTCATTCTTTCTTTGTGTATATTAATTTCTCTCTCCGTAGTTCATCCATGGCGGAAATCATGCAATTTCCTTTTGCAGTTGTGGTATTTCCTCTAGGGAGAGTCACCATGGATTGCTCATAACATTTGTTGTGATCTCATCCGAAGGATCGAAGGAAAGGGAGAGTGCAACTATAAAGCACTATTTTTCTCACTAATGTTGATGTCTTCCTTGTTCGTGTAATCTCCATATATAAGATGGAAGTTACGTAATTTGGGAAGCTTCCCTTGGCCACTAAATATTCAGAATCTTCATATTAATATAGTTAATCAATATCGGCGTGCAGCACAACGCAGAAGAATCTGAACAGGTCAGCTCCAGAAAACTCATAAGTCAACGAAAAGGGGAGATAAATTGTACGATCAGGCCTACGAGGAACATGTTAATAGTTACATCACTTCCAATATCCAACGGAACTCTGGTTAATAGTTATATCACTTCCAATATCCAACAGAGCCACAACAGTTACATAGTAAAAATGTAACATGCATTGTCACACTAACAATTACTAACATTCATAAACGAACCAAGTTCACATGATGACCTCCCTCTTGATACAGAAGAGACGACATGCCACCCACGTCCAAAGGTGCTAAGAAACAGAATGTTTGGAGCATGCAGGGTTCCTTTAACTTGTCTCGGTCTTCTCCAGCGCTGAAAGTGAAGAACTATGTCACTTGCCAAAGGAATAACAAGGCAAGCAAATAGTAACTTATATAGCATCGCCAACTTACTGTTGTAGTTGAGCAACTTTTGGATGAGATCGACATGGGTCATAAGCATTCGCCGGCAGCAGTAGCGGACCAAGCCCAAAGCATCCAGAGCATCCCTGGCAACAACGAACATCAGAGAAAGCATGTAAAAAATTATTAATGGATCCATGGAATAATATTTCCAAATAACTAGCTAGCTTGCGTGTGCGTGTTGCATGTGTGCATGTGTGGGGGGCACAAAAAAGCCATAAGAGGCAAACTAACAACATCACTCTCCAGGGAAGTAGAAACGGACTGGTCCATTTATACATAGGTAAATCGGCTTTCTCTTCTTCACCCAAGACCGCTTGTCGGGCTTAGGGAAGAAGAGAGGGGAGGGGAGGTAGACGAGATGCAGTGTGGTTTTTTCACAAGTGAATTTTAGGCTAAAAATTTGAAAAAAAAGAAATATACACAAAAAGTGGCAAAGGTTGACTATTTATACATTTGCAGTGGCAGATGATCAATTACAATCTCTTGAGTGGAATATCCTAAAGTGGCAATCTTTTGAGTGGAAAACAATCAATTTTTCCAGTCAATTATAGGTCTTTGGCTCCTGGAAAAATAAAGATACAGATGTTCAAGTCCAGTAACACATTGCAAGGACTCCAATTTTTCCTGGATTCCAGATCCTTAAGAGTCAGACCCACTATAGCTTAGCTCATATTCTGTTCATCATGGATGAAATCCACTTCAGTGTTCATTGTTGTATGTCACATTATGACTATCATGTCCTCTCACATCCCTACAGTTTACAAGCTAGAATTGTACTAATTCTATTGAATCAATCAGTGTACGGGTCACAATTACCATAGTCTATTACGCCTGTCGGCTCTGTCCACATGTACATTGATACTGTGTTCCTAATTACCTCGTGTAAGGTGGCTAAGCGTTGGAACTAAGCTAATCTGTTTACAAGGATGATAAGGATGTGCTGGGAAACTATTCTTCTGGCTCGCACAGAAGCATTAGATCGTTCTAACTCACCAACAGCATATTAACGTTACTTTCTTTATAACCAAAATCACTACAAAACAAGCAACCAACCCAGCATTGCAAAAGCATGCTCCCTCAAACACCACAATGCGATCCAACACAGAACGACTGCAAGGTTTCGCTATCAAACTGCGACATAGGAGCCACCAGGATGCAAAAGATACATATATTTACCCCTCCGTGTAGTCGGCCTGCAGGAGATCGAGGTAGAGGTCCCATTTGTTCCCAATCACCTGAGAAAGAAAACAAAAAAAGAAACTGTTTAGTTCACCTCACCCTCGAGAATGGCGGTGCCACACTACCCCTAAACCCTAATCCCAACTAACCAACCGATTCGCAACCACAGGAAAGAACACATTAGCAACGCAATCCTACAAGCAAGCTGCGATCTAGAGTCTATAGGCGGCGGATACCCTAACAGGATGTGTGCCCTAAACACGTGGAAAGGAACCGAAGGGAGCACAAGCCGGAGCGGCAGCAACAGCGAGCGCCGCGGATCAATCGAAACCCATCAAGAAACGAAGCCGAATCGTCGCCTCCGCAGCCGCACGAGCTGGAGGCGAAGCCCTAGAAGAAACGCCGGGAGGGAGGGGAGGCGAGGGGTAGATAAGGTGGAGTAGGTCGGATCGGGGGATTTTTACCTTGCCGCAGGTGAAGCACCGCACCGGGATGATCATCTTCGATGCCGCCGCCGCCGCCGCCGGAGAAGAGGGGGAAGGGTTTCGGGGTGAAGGAAGGGAGAGGAAGGCTATGCAAAAAACCGAACGGGATTCTCTGACTTGAGGAAGTAAAGTCACGGTGACTTTGCTTCCTCAGTCTATCTATCCAGCGATCAACGGTCTAGATTAATTTAGTATTTTTATTTTTATTTTTAGTTTTATTTTTTATCTTTTTTTTTTTTATATATTTTTATATTATCGTGTTAAAATAATCTATTTTAAAATAAAAATAGGTTATTTTTATAACACGGATAATATAAAAAATATAAAAGATAAAAAAAGATAAAAATCAAAAAACAAAAAACTAGAAATCAAAAAATACTAAATTAATCTGGTCCGTTGATCGCTGGATGGATGGACTTTGAGAAAGCAAAGTCACCGTGACTTTACTTCCTCAAGTCATTAAGATGAGAATACGTCATTTACCGCACATAATTTTCCTTCGTCGTGAAAAACGAGGTTTTGGCTCATGAGCTACTCGAGTTCGGCTTCTCGGTTCCGGAGTAGCAGGCCCCACCGAGTTGACACGTCATCATTTAATGCATTAAGATGAGTTTTAAAAACCCTTAATTTATGTTTAAAAAATCTTTATTTTGTGGCATTTACTCGCACATAATTTTCCTTCGTCGTGAATTAAACCGACCCAGAGGTGTGTAAAGAAAAACCAAGAGGGCTTAGTTTGGATTTTGGAACATAGCAAGGGCCCACGGACAAAAACAAGTATATAGAAATCAAGGTGCCATATCCATATATAGATTAATCCTTAAGGCGCCTGATGAAATGCACGAACTTTAGAAGAAATAGTTTAATTTATATAGGAATCGAAAAACTTCTCACGTTTCAAACGGATCTAATGAGGCGTTCATATTGTCTTTTGCTGATAGTTTTTGACTTTTTGCTAATGAATAGAACAGCTTATAGAGAGAGATTTATGTACGATTTTAGCTGATATAAATAAAGTTACTATAGTATATAATATAATCGACTAGTAGATCTCGTCTTAAAAAGATACTTTTTAAAAGTTAGATACTATAGAAAAACAGTTTTTAGAAATCAAAACAAATCTTAATCGAACTATTCAGAAAAGCACCAAGGAAAAATCCCATATTATACTATTCCATACAAAATTTACAAATATTTTAGGCGTACATTCCAAATAGACATGTATAGGACACCTCCCCATAGGGTTTAATTTCTAAAAAGAAAATAATTTCGATCAAAACACCTCTTAAAACACTAGCAGGTGAGCTCTAAGGCCATGTTTGGTTGGGCTAAAAAATAGTAGCTTATAGTTGAAATTGAACTGTAGTTGATTGAAATTACATTGTAGCTGGAGATAGCTTATTTGGCGTAATTAAAATAAAAAATTTTAAAATAGAAAAAATATGTTAGTTTATCACGAACAACGTAAACGAATACGGAAAAAGGAACCGGCAAAAAAGCTCAAAAAAACCAAAAGTTCAGAAAAAGATAAAATTTATGAATATTAAAAAATAAGCCAGAAGTTCAAGTTAAAATGAGCGGGACGTAAAAATGATTGCTAGCATGCCTGGCCGTTAGGGGACTGGTAGGTGCGTGAGCCGAGGAACCGTATCCTCTACCGTAAAGCAGAGGGACTACAGTGTTTTGAGTCTGGAAAGGCAGGGGTTGCAACAATTTACCGTAGACCATTGTAGCAAAATTACTGCGCAGATACTGTAGCAACTGACGCAGTAAAGAACCATTATTTTTGCTATAGCGGTCAATCTCTTCCATTCAGCTTGATCTGGCGGTGGAAGGAGGTAAGCAGGCTTGTTCAAACTCTAGACTGGGCCTGGAAAAGCCCGACCTAAAATGGTCAGGCCTGAGCCTAGCCCCGACTGGCCTGACATAGGCAAACCCATAAGGCCTGATTTTTTAGTTTCGGAATAAAAAATATTGCTTAATTGTTTTCCAGATAAATTATTATTACTTAATTCATTGTTTGAATAAAAATAGTGTTTTTATTATTTATTGCCTATTTGGGCATTTCCTAGGCTTCGGGCCGGACCTGTGGGTCAGAAATCAAGGCTCGATCCTAGCCCAATGTCAGATCCAACCTACCCTGAGTTCGAAAAAATCGGGTCAGGACGGGCCGCCCGTAAATAAGCCTAGCCCTATCCTGAGCTCGAAAAAATCGGGTCAGGACGGGCCGCCCGTAAATAAGCCTAGCCTATCCACAATGTATCAGTGCTGGCACCCTTTTGCCTCGTAGCACCAGTACCGACCCATTGTGTGATGCTAAGCTAGAGCGGTGCCAGAAGAAAGATTCCTTGCACCGATCCACGTACAGGCACCAGGTGATAACTCATAAAAAGAATTCCAGGCCCACCTGTAAGTGAAACGAGAGGAGAGAGTGTGGTAGGCAGAAAAGAAGTGATATTTTATTTAGGTATAGGTTCTACGGTGAAGAGAAAATGATGTGCTTAACATTATAGGAGAATAAAAATCTAGACATCCCATGCTTACTCTCTCTGGTAGTATTGTTAACCATACAAGTAGCGCCCTAAATCCTGAGACCTAGCAGTACATGGGACATAGGAAGCACGATACTCCGTTGAACTATTGTATCTGTGTCTGATACGTATCTAATACGACGATACGTATCGACAGAGTATCGATGAATTTCAATCAAAAAAATTAAAAACGCTTTGATACGTTTCAATACGTCGGCGATCTATTTGATACTTCGGTGATACCATATCAACAGTTCCTAAGCTCCTAATCCCCTAATTTGGATTATGATTCCAACAGTTCTCGAGGACCGAGCATTATATTGTGTTTGCAGTCGACTCTAGCTATTGACAGTTTGGAAGTGGGACAACCAGGCTCAGAGCAAAGTTTTGGAATGCAGCAGCGACCTGATGGTGATATTGAGATTGATAAGAAGCTACTTGCGTGGATACTTTTTAAAAGTCACGTATCGGTATCAGATACTGTATCGAATACGGATATTGCTAAGATACGGTTCGATACGTATCCTGCACATATCCTTTTTTTCGATTTTTCAAAAAATAAAATAAATTCTGACACTTCTCCGATATCCCGTCGATATTTTGCTGATACCGCTTGACCTAAAACAAACCATCCTCACAACATCCACAAAGTTGACTCGGACATTCGCACGCCCCCATCTCACGATCTCTCTCCACGCGCTTGCCGTCGTCATGACGGCACCCCCATCCCCTCGGTGCCGCTGCTCCATCGTCGGTCGTTCCCCTTCCCTCCGGTCGCCCGCTCTCCTTCCGTGCGGCTCTCCTTCCCTCCCTGGCCCTGCGCCGCCAAAACCCCGCTGCTTCCACCGCGAATCGAGTTCTCCACGCCCCTTCCACCCCGCCTCTCCTTGGATCCACCCGTCTCTCTCCGCCTTTGTACGTGCTCTCCTCTCTTCCTTGTCCCTGAGATCTACGCGAGTCCGCTTCCATTGTTGGAGCATGCACTGTTTTGTTTCGTAGATCCACCAACGGATCTTGCGTCTGGCTTTTAGATCACGCATTGAGATGTAGGATTTCATGGTTGTTCGATTGAGAGCCGGATCTTGTGCGAGGTATGTAGATCTAGCGACCTAAACTAGCGGAAGGGAAGATCAGAAACTGAGATCACATTTGCGCGTGGGGATTGTGTTTGTGTTGCAAGCGAGGTGAGGCGGGAGAGGGGGACATGGGGCTCATGTTCACCAAGCTGTTCAGTCGGCTATTCGCCCTTATACAAGGAAAAAAATTAAACTCAGGTTGCAAAAGCTTTAGATGACAAGAAAATTAGACATGCCCTGATTGGTTTAAAGCCAGCTGTTACACTAGCGTTGACTATATATCTGTCATGCCCGCCGTGTCGTTTCCTACCAAAATATTAGCAAGATGTCTTTTAATTTATGTTTATAGCTTTCAGAAATAGAAAGCTATTTTAAATATATTGGCTTCTTAATATAATTTTTTCTATTTTTTCTCTTTTTGTTTACATTGTTTATAGAGATATAATGAATTTTCTCTTCTTTTCTTCATTTTCCTTTAATTGAACACCACAGCCACAAGTTAACGACAATTATGGTGCCTATTTTAGCTAAAAACTAATTGATGAGTTCTATGATTTTTGACTTCAAATTTTAAGTTATGTCTGTTTGTAAGAAAGAATACGAGAGAGATACTCTCATATGATTTTGACCAATATAGATGAATTCGGTATAGTGTCTACTAATTAATCTGTAGATCTTATCTTAAAAAGATAAACTATTTAAAAGCTAATTACTATAGCATAAATCAAAAGCTATAAACCTAAAAAAATCCAGCCATTAACCATAGAAAAAAACCACCAACGAAAGTTATTTTGAACACGCCTAAATCATGTATATGTAGCACGCGTGCTGTTTGTAGCTTGTGTAAAACGAAAGGACGAAGAACAAAAAAAGAAAAAGGAGAAAAATAAAACGAGATACGCACGAACGCTTCCTTCCTTCCCGCACACTGAACCTTCCCCACCATTCTCCATTCCTCCCCCGAAGCCGCAAACCCCTCGAAAGCCATCCACCAATGGCGACCGCGCCGGAGCCGCTCTCGCCGGAGGAGGAGGAGGCACGGGGGCTCCTCTACGAGGCGTACAACGAGCTGCAGGGCCTGGCGGCCGAGCTGGGCGGAGCGCCGGCGCCGGCGGTGGCGGTGGTCGGCCATCAGACGGACTCCAAGAGCGCGCTGGTCGAGGCGCTGATGGGGTTCCAGTTCAACCACGTCGGCGGCGGCACCAAGACGCGTCGCCCCGTCTCGCTCCACCTCCGCTTCAACCCGCGCTGCCTCGTTCCCCACTGCCGCCTCCTCGCCGGCTCGGGCGGCGGCGAGGGTGAGGGGGATGCCGGCGACGACGCCGGGGTCGCCGGCCGCCCAATGCCGCTCGCCGACATCCAGGTAACTTCATCGATGATCTGCGCACATGTGTTTGTGGATATGCCGGTGTCATGTGTTCTATCTATCCTGATGGGATATCGTCTTTGTAATGCATCCGATGTGTTTGTGTGACTAGATGATACTCCGCGCGTTGCAGCGGGAAGGCTTATTAAGAACGGGAGTTCAACTTAGCAAACTAACTTTGTTAAAAGATTAGCAAAATAATGAAGTTTTTTAGATTAATAAGGAAGTTAATTATCAAGAATTGTGATTTGCTATAAAAAAACAGAAATGTATGTGAATGGTGTTGGACACCTTAGAAGAGGGGCAATATTAATGCAAAGAATCACTGATGAAAATTTATTGTTCTATTTCACCACTATCATACACATAACGATATCCTATTGCCCTCTTGTTGTAGACATTGAAAAAAAGTCTCACTAATAAAACTAAACAAAATCTAGTTAATTGTAAAATAGAAAGCATGGAGATAAAGGTTGTCAGATAAATAGACAACAATCTCCTTATGTTATGAGTCCTGGAGGGCTTAGAGTTGTCCTGCACACAAAATAAATAGGCAACAATCTCATTATGAAAGTTGAAAAACAGAAACATGCAGTCATATCACATATGTAGAAATAAGAACTTCCGTTATCTGCCATAGCCCATAGGTCGCATAGTCTCTTCTGTTTTTCCTTTTCAAGGTACTGTCTAGCTTGAAGGGCATGCTCAAAGGCTCTGAAGGTATATCCCACCATGATGATCTTTCAAATTTGTAGCTAGGTAGCCTATTCAAAAACTACCGTACAGGAATAAGATATCAACTGGTATATTATACAAAGTGCCAACAAAAATTTTAAGCATACCTAATTTATAGGAGCTAACAAAGTCTATTCCTTTTACATGACAATAGCAGCAGGATCTTAACCATAGAAGGCATGACAGTTTACAGCACGAAAAATTGCAGTGAAGCAAATAACTGAACTGATTTTATAAAACAGCTTGTTTATCTCTTACAGCTGACCAGTTGTCATGGAGTAATTCTACTGCTATCAAGGGTTTGCTCCTTCTCTAGGGAATTATCAGATCACCCAAAGTTCTTACCAAATTAGTTCTTATATTCGAGCAAGACAATTGGTCTGCAAAAGAAGAAAATATTCACATACCAACCATGCAAAAATTGAAGGAAGCTACCATGTGTACAGCTAAAAAAGCATGATTGAAAATATGTCATCATATTGGATTGGCAAGTATTTGCATGTCTAGCTTCAGCAGGCCTAGATAAAACTTTGCCGAATGCAACTAAATCATGAATTTTGAGTCACAATCTTGCTTCCCGTGCATGGTGCCGCGTCGTCGCCTCCGGCCTCTGCGACGCGCTGCCCGCCCTCGCCGTCGGCTTCCCCCTCCTCCGGCGGAGAGGCGGGAGGTGGAGAAGCGTGAGGCGGGAGGGGAGGCAACCCGGACGCCGGGAGAAAAAGGGTTGAGCGCGAGAATAGTGAGGAAAGAGGGAGTTGAGCAAGCGAGATGATGGAGTTGTCTTGTGACGTCCAGAATATCTGTGTTCTTTTAAGTCTTGTTTTTCCTAGCAAGTCTTCTGTTGCATCCATCCAAGTCCGTAGTTTAATTTTTAGTTCGTCCAAGCCGTGCAAGTTCACAAATTTATTGTCAGTCATAGAAGTGTAGGGATTTTCTTTTGCATGGCAGCAGCCGTCGCTATACTCTCTGAGCCGTGTGCAGATCGTAGAAGTCGTTATGATGCCGCCGCTTCTCTAGCCGCCGCCCCGAGCTTCTAAAGCCGCCGCGCGTCTTCTTCACCTTGTGCACTGCGCCACCGCCGTCTTGGGCTTCGATCTGCGCCGCCATGCTTCTATCTATTCCTCTTCGGTTTGATTTGTGGTTTATTCAAAAGCGCATAGCAACGACATTAGACTCGGACGTCGGATATTTCTTGTTTTAGTATTAACTCTTTTTCAAATGCAATGCTATTGCATACGTCTTGTATTTGAGAGAGGTGTTAAGGGTATTAGAGATAGAATATGAATCATCATATTTCCCTGTAATATTCTTTTGTACGCCCTATATATATTGTCTATTGGGTCTCTTCAATATACGCACAATATTCATAACAACATGCACACATCACATATGTCAAGAGTTATTGGTCAAGTATTTACTTGTGAAATTTGCATTAAACTGATATAACTAAAGAAGACACAGAAAATATACTTACCTTTGGTCTGGATAAAGCTTTGAACTTCAAAATCTTCCATCGAAGCAAATACACATTATCTGTGCATAGAGAGGAATGAAATGGCAGATACATGGAAATTCATGGGGGGAATTAGATTGAGAAATGGTTAAAGAAAGGGTGGGAATTGCGTGAATTAAAGGTATGCACCGAGAGAGAGAGAAGCGGGAAGGAGAGGGAGATTGGTGAGGAGGGACTCAGAGAAGGGAGGGATGTGAATTGAGAGAACAGGTGAGGCTGACGGCTGATCTTTGTGGAGGGCGATGGCATGGAGCCGAGGGCAAGCGCAATCCATGGTCCAGCAGCTGAGGATGCGGGTACTCGCGATTAACTTGGAACAATGCCAGGGACAGTCAGATGGGCGACGAACTCTGATGGCGACGGGCTGGAGAGGTCGAGTCCAACACTGGGCCGTGGCAGCACCGACTTGTTTTCTCTGGCCAGTGGAGCTACGTGCGGCCGTGCGGGCGTGGCCTGGAGGCGGCGTTCAACGGCGCGGGCGTGAATCCGCGGCCAGGAGTGGAGGGAGGGGTGCGCGCGCTACGAGGAGACAAAGGGTCGGCGGCTATGCTGCACCTAACCGAATGACGAAGGGGACGTGCGATGGGGACGAACAGCGGTGGCGGGTCTCGGAGGCGTAGCAACGGAGGAGTTGAGGCGACTTCGTGTGTCGTGAGGAACAGAGGTGTCGTTTTTTTATTTCGGTTGGAATGCAGTTGTGCTGAGGCTGCGGGGATGCGCGGATTGGGTCTGGCCTTAAGGGATCAATGCAGACTAAAACAACCAATCTGTACCTTTGAACACTTATCCAAAGACTAAGAACAATTGAGATTACGTGGCTTCACCAGAGGGCAGGAATTCACCTAGCGGGGACCAATTGTATAGGTATATAGGATTGTTAGTGTCATGTGGATGCTTGAGGTTGTGGGGCAGAGGAAGGGGTTTAGTTGCGAAAACAACAAAAGAACAATTGTTTAGGAAGAGTTGAGGAGAAGGGGAGGATGGGGTGTATGTATGCACTTCATGTGTTTGTGTGATTACCCCTTCTGTATTTATCATGTCTGTAACTGTAGTAGGCTACTTAATTGCAAGCACTTATCTATCTATTGTGCATGTTGAGATTTCGACTAGCATGTAAGCAGCTATCTTTGTGAGTTAATAAGGCAAGGGTTTTATACGGATAGGGACTAGCGGTCGATCCGCACCGGATTCGGCGTGGGAGGCATCACCGCCTTCTTCTCTCTCCGATCACCGACGTCTTCTTCCTCGGGACGACCGGTGAAGTGAAGGCCCAGAAGATGGCGGCCGGATCCGTCTTGATACCAGGGCCGTGACGATCCGAGGTGGCGGTGGCGGATCCGGGGTGACGAGTCTGACGGCCTAGATCCAGGTGGAGGTGGTTGGATCAGGTGGGGGGTCGTCGGATCGGCGGGAGGCGGAGGCCGGAGAGGCCGGGCGGCCGGAGAACGAGGATCCGCATTATTATGAATATTGTGTGTATATTGATATGAGACCCAAAGGGTCATATATATAGGAGAGTACAAGAGATATACCATATAGAGATAAGGCATATATGGATTAGAATCCAAACTCTATCTCCTAATACAACTCTATCTCTATCTCCTTAACACCCCCCTCAAATGCAAGGCGTATGCAATAGCATTGCATTTGAAAAAGGAGTTAACATTAAACAAGAAAATCCAAATCGAGTCTTGATGATGTCGTCGTTGCGTGCGATCTTGGAATAAACTGTCAAATCAAGTAGAAGAGGAATAGATAGAAGCATGTGGCGAGATCGAAGCTCGAGGCAGCGGCGGCATGACGACATGATGCACAAGAAGCGCAGCGGAGGCGCGGAGCAGGAAGAAGCGGCGCTTACAAGCTCGTCAAAGAATAAGGCGGCTTTGTCATGCAAAATAAAATTCCTACACTTCTATGACAATAAATTTGTGGACTCGCGCGGCTTGAACGAACTAGAGATTAGAGACTACGGTTTGGATGGACGCAACGGAAGACTCACGAGAAAGATAATTAAAGACCGACTCACTGAAGCGAGCAGCGTGGCGGCGGTGGAGTCGGCGGGGTCGATGGCCGACCTCAAGAAAGCCGATCCGAACGAGGACGGCGAGCGAGCAGCGGAGTAAGCGAGAATCGGACGGCGACGGCAAGGAAGCCGATCCGACGAGGGCGGCAGCCGGCGAGGTGGCCGGGAGCGGTAGGCGGTAGGAAGAGCGACCACGAGCGCAGCGGCGCATAGTAAAGGCGGAGGCCGAGTCGAGCGGGCGGCGGCCAAGGAGGCGGGCCGAGGCCGACGACGGATCCGGTCGTTGAGCGCGACGTGGCGCTGGTGAGCGAGGAGAAGAGGCCCTCCGAGGCGACAAAGTCGAGGTGCTGGTCGGCGGCGCCGCCGTGGCGGTGCGGGCCGGGACACAGCGGCCGCGAGGCGGCGCTCGAGGGCGGGCCGCGGGGCGCAGTGGAGAAGTTGGCGGCGGAGGTCGAGCGAGTCCGTAGACCAGAGAGAGGTCGAAGACGCCGTCGGTGTGACCGCGAGGTGGCGATGGCGGCGGCGGGCGAGGAAGCGGCCAGACCGTCGTCGCGAGAGGCGGCCGCGAGGAGAACCGCACGCGAGGAGGCGCGGGTGTGCGGGTCGTCGTGCGCGCTGCCGTCTGACCATCGACGCAGAGGAGCCCAGGCGGGTGGCGTGGCGAGAGCGGGGGCGAGCCGCGGACGCGTAGGAAGCTCGGCGCTCATGAGCGATTCCTTCCATCTCACCGCTCGGTCGGTGATTGCGTGGTGGCGGCGGCGCGTCTTGTGGCACGGCATGTACAGCAGGCGTGGCCGGTGATTCGCGCCGGATGACAGGCGGTATCTGTGATCAGCGGTTCCGGCATGGGCGTGGCGTGGTGCGGGATGGATGCATGCATGTACAACCGATCATGGCGTGGTGCGGGATGGATGCATGCATGTACAACCGATCGCCCAATGCTCGCCTCCGCCATGCATGATGCATGCATGTACAACCAACAAGATTGCATGCATGGACGGATGCATGCATGCGAGGACCGCCGCGTGCCGTATTGTTCATCTGCGCGCGTTGCATGCATCGGCCGATTCTTGTCGGCGATGCGCTCCTCCGCACGGCTGGCGAGCCTCAGTGCCGGTTGTTGGCCGACCACGGCCGGTGGCGTTTTTGTGCGTGCATGGGCTGCGTGGCGCGACCGAGAGCGACACGAGACCAGAGGCAGCGCACTTGTGCACCGAGCGGCGGCGTGAGATGAGACGCTATAGATGCGATCGGCGGCGTGAGCGGTCGGAGACGCCGATGTGAAACAGCGGCGGCGCGACGGCGGAGGGCCAAGACACGGAGGTAGGTGCCGTAGCGGGGAGGACGGCGCCAACGCCCGGCGTGGCGGAGCGGCCACCCCGAGAGCGCGAGATTGATCCTCCCGGGCGTGACAGCGGAAGAAGAACGGAGGTTAGATATAGAACCTAGGCTCTGATACCATGTTATGAATATTGTGTGTATATTGATATGAGACCCAAAGGGTCATATATAGGAGAGTACAAGAGATATACCATATAGAGATAAGGCATATATGGATTAGAATCATATTGAGTTGCATGCACCAACCAGTTCACCCAAAAGCTTAAGCTAATGAGGAAAGGTGAGCAATTCACTTATACTTCAACACTCCCTCACGTGTAGGCTCCTTAGGCCTGTCGTGGAATAGAAGTGGACCGCAATTAATTTTTAATTGCGTCGGCCAGTCTTGAACTCGGGACCTCTTGGCTCTGATACCATATTATGAATATTGTGTGTATATTGATATGAGACCCAAAGTGTCATATATATAGGAGAGTACAAGAGATATACCATATAGAGATAAGGCATATATGGATTAGAATCCAAACTCTATCTCCTAATACAACTCTATCTCTATCTCCTTAACACGCATGACGGCGACCAAGAAGAGGCGAGCAGTGGCGGCAGCCTGGATCTTGGACAACAGGGGCGCGGGTGACGGCGGTCTGACGCGGAGGTGGCCGGATCCGGCGGTGGGTCGTCGTTGAGCGGCGTGGCGTCGGTCGGTGCGGCGGCGGCGGCCACGCGGGCATCAACAGCGGCGGCGTCGGGCGCGGCGAGAAGCGGAAGGAGGTGGCCGCCCTCGGGAGTGGAGCACATTCCTCCCGGGGACGGCGACGGAGGCGGCCGGCGGTGGCCGGAGCGGAAGTAGATCGAGGTTAAGGTTTTAGCCTAAGCTCTGATACCTTGTTATGAATATTGTGCATATATTGAAGAAGCCCAATGGATAATATATATATGGAGTACAAAAGGATATTACAGGGGAATATGCTGATTCCTATTATATCTCTAATACCTTTAACATTGTCAACTTGAAATGCAGAGAAGAGTGGACTGTTGTGGCATTACATATGATTTACTG
The DNA here is from genome assembly GCA_036346245.1 of Bonia amplexicaulis. NCBI lineage: Eukaryota > Viridiplantae > Streptophyta > Magnoliopsida > Poales > Poaceae > Bonia > Bonia amplexicaulis. The sequence goes on from CM070769.1 coordinate 13,327,992, forward strand.
ACAGATCCTTTTCCATTGCATGACAATATTATTTGACAAGAATAACTACTTTCAGGCATATATTGAAGCTGAAAACATGAGGCTGGAGAATGATCCTTGCCAATTTTCAGAGAAGGAAATTATAATAAGGATAGAATACAAACATTGCCCCAATCTCACAATTATCGATACTCCGGGCCTCATCCTTCCGGCTCCCGGCCGTAAAAACCGAGTTTTGCAGGGTTTTTTTTTTTTTGCACTCTATCAGTTAGTTCTTTGTAGCCTTTTAAGTTCCTTTGGTTCCACTGAAATTGCACTTACTGAGATCCTAGGAACTCCTTGTGACACTAATATTTAACAAAAGCGATCCCTTGGTAATCTTGCGACCTGCAGAGCCAGGCTTGTGCTGTTGAAGCCCTTGTTCATGCGAAAATTCAGCTTAAAGAAACCATAATACTGTGCCTTGAAGATTGTAGTCATTGGAGTAATGCAACTACAAGGAGAGTGGTGATGCAGTTTTGTTCTTTTAAACTATCTTTTCATATTGAAAGGTCCTCTACAACATCCTTGCATGATTCCACACTAGTTGCACCTCATTTACTGGGTTACTATGTATAAAAAAGATAAACTGACTCAATTCTCAAGTTCTAAGTTACAATCAGAGTATTCAGTTTACCGATAAGGTGGTGCCTGTAAGCTATGTTTCACGTTTCCTTTTTGGTACTGCAGGTTGATCCTGATCTCGCAAGGACTGTTCTAGTCTCCACAAAACTTGACACTAAAATCCCACAATTTGCACGTGCCTCTGATGTTGAAGTGTTTCTTCACCCATCAACTTGTGTGCTAGATGGTTCCTTATTGACAGATTCTCCCTTTTTTACATCAGTGCCTTCTGGGAGAGTTGGTTCTTGCCATGAAGCTGTCTTCAGATCAAATGAAGAGTTTAAGAAGGTAAAAAACACCAGTACCACTCAAATTCTTTAGAGCTTTCTGTTTTCCGTCCAATGAAGTTCGATTTTTCTGTGAGTTTATTCTTGCTGGCATGTTTGAACTCTATTTCTAAGTTGCCTGTGAGTTTTCTCCTTATGCATGGGCAGGCCAACTGGCCATCTGATTCTATTAAGTACGTGACCACACTGTCAATTGGGTGAAGATCATGCGGGAAATGTGTCGTTCATCCATATATATTATTTCCCTTGCATAGGATCTCAAACAAACTACAAATATGTAGAAGGAATCATGTCAGAAGGAAGTGTAGTTTTTGAAATGTTTATAGGAAGTCAAGTTTTAGGTAAAAGTTGTGCAATTGCCCTTTCTGTTCACTTAACTGAGAGTAGTTTCTATTTAAATATTGTAATACATGGTTGTTTCAAAGCTTCCCAAACTCCATAAAGTGCATTAAAGTACACTTCCATATTTCTGTATACTTCTCTGTGATCACAGTGTCTCGGGAATAAAGTTTCACTAATAAATAGGATTCTACTGCAGTACCGCTCATTGTGGAGTTCATGAATGTAAATAGACTCTGCTCAGGATCTAGCTGTGAAACTAATTAGATGCACTACTATCGGACTAATGATTAATGTTTAGTAAGAACAAATGAAATGTTCTAAACCTAGCAGCAAAGAAAACTGCTTTATAGAACATCTTGTTTTGAGGAGCACCTTTGTGCCAGGATTCTTTTCTGTCAGCTCCTGTTAATTATTGTTCATATTTCCTCCTCAATCCTCACTGCTAGATCACATCCTGTATACTCCCATAGATGTTGATTTTATCTGATGACATAGTTTATTTGCATGTTCAAATGTATAATGCAGATGAAATGGAAGATTTGGAGAGCATTACTTGTTATGTCACTTGGTCCCTTCACGACAAGGTACAATTATCTAATTATTAGTTAGAATCTACTTTTTTATTGGCATGCCTAATGATTTGCGTCATTGAATATAGAACCGCACTGGATTGCGACACTTCCTCAATTCGTTTGTTGCACCGGAGCAATTATCTGTGAGCACACAGACAGCCCACTCAACCGGGCTGCATGATCAATCCTCTGGGTTGAAGGACAGCAAACAAGATAGATCAAAGGGAGACTTGAAATCTATTCATTCTTCAGACGCAAATTCACCTGGTTCTGGGTCAGAGACTAGGCTGGTTGATCTCTTGGATAGCACACTCTGGAACAGAAGATTAGCGCCCTCATCAGAAAGTCTTGTGTATGTGCTGGTTCACCAGATTTTTCATGGGATCAAAGAGCACTTTCTTGTTACTACTGAACTAAAGGTTTGACTTCAGTGATTTTTTTTGCTTAATTCGTCTCATCATAAAAACTGCAGTCCGATTGCTTTCCTCACGCCAATCGTCGACAAATTACCAGCGCTTCTGAGGGAAGGCCTTGAATCAGCTTTCGAAGATGATCTTGACAGCATCTTCCATGTCACTCAACCGCACCACTCGCTCGGGCAGAGGAAGCGAGAGCTGGAGATTGAATTGAAGCGGGTACTTATTTTATTAAGAAATTTAAAATGCATACCACATTGCTACCTTCAGATCAATAAGCTAATTTATATTCTTTTCTTGGATTCAGATAAAGCGCCTAAAAGGAGAAGTTTGGAGATATAAATAAGAAGCTCAATTCTCTTCAGGATAGACAGTAAGTTGCTCTAGAAGAGGTTGCTGGTTAGGAATGAGTTGTCTAGCTAGAGTATTTTTATGTTGAAATAAACCATTAACACTCCTAAGTATGACTTCTTGTTGGATCTTTTCCAGGAGTAAATATGAATTCTTATGTTATACTCCTTCCATCCAAGTTTATAAAGTATATTTTTTGAATGACCTTTCCATAAATATAGGAAATATTTTACGTTCTAATGTAAAACTAGTGTATTGTTCTCTTTATATCTTTAATAAATATGCAATTTTATATACTATTATCTATATGTATGCATTAAATATAGTGCTTAGAGATGATAATTAAGGATAATTTAGTCATTTCACTATCTCTTTGGTCTATATAACAAAAGAAAATACGTCTTATAAACTTGAATGGATAAAGTACTGCCTAATTTATATCTGGTACAACCCTTCCATATGGCCAATAAAATGTTCCATCCCTTTGCATACGCCTAAGTTTGAAGCGTTGTTTAGCAACTCTAGTTTAGAAACTAAAGCATTGCAATGATGGATAATTAAGTTGATAATGGTTTGCTACGTCTAGTCTAGTGCTACTGTATTAGACTACGAATAGGAGGAGCACATGCACGCACGTTGCGACTCTTTCAAACCAAACCCGTTCCGCCTGTAAAGCACTGTTCGAGTTCCAATACATCCACGATCCATCCTCCTCTCCACCACCTCTTCCTTGCAACCTCTCAAACCATCCCCTAAACTTAGCAGCACCATCTCTCTCTCTCTCTCTCTCGCTCGCTCTGCGCGCGCGAACCACGCTGCTATGCTACGCGCATTCGCCACCACCAAGAAGGCGTCGAGATGAGCGACGACGACAAGGAGCACGGTGGTGGCAGGGAGGCTTTCTTCCACTGCCTCGACCGTGTGCCGTCCGGCCTGCACATCGACGCGGACTTCCCCTCCGACGACGACGATGACGAGGAAGACGACGTTCGCGTCTCCTTCGCGTCCGCCATGGGCGACCACAACTTCCAGAGCTTCCGCAGGCGCCAGGCGGCCGTGCTGGAAGAGGACGGGGAGGAGGTGGAGGTGGAGGACTCGTCAAAGTACGACATGTGGATGGCGGACGAGCCCATGTCCATCCAGGAGCGCCGCCGCCGCCTGCACCAGGGGCTGGGGCTCGCCAGCAGCCGGGACCTCGCGCTGCGGCGGCACAGCACCAAGAAACGCCCTGCCGACGTCCCCCGCATCGTGTCGAGGCTACAGTCGTCGACATCGCTGGCCGCGCTCACCGAGGAGCCGAGCACTGCGACAACCACGGCGCCGTCGGCAGTGGCTGCCGCGCACGACGTGCTGAAACAGCAGCCGGAGAAGGCCATCACGCGGCGCCGGTCAGACAGCTTCCTCGCCGTGCGAGACTACGGCGCGTCCGGCTCGGGGAAACCACCGTCGCCGACTTTGCGTCGTGCTCGCTCCTTCCCGACTAGGCATGCCGCCTGCGACAGCTCGCCCATCGAGAAGGTTCAAGCTGTGGCTACACGTGATATGTCCTTCGTGCCCCTGCCGGCAGCGCCACCGGCGGATAAAGGCGGCAACGACGACGGCGGCAAGGACGGTGATGACGAGATCCACTGCGGGACCAAGAAACAGGACAACGGCAAGGAGGTCGCCGTCGTCGCCAAGGATAGCCCGTCGAACACCCAGACCGGCGTGCAGCTGGGGCTAGAGGAGTTCGAGAAGTTCATCGGCAACGCCCCCATCATGAAGCACCTCATGCGCCGCGGCCAGAGCCAACACCAGAGCCAGTCGGCGACACCCGCCGCCGTGCCGCCCAAGGGCGACAAGCCGGCCGGCAAGAAGAAGGGCGGCTGGCTAAAGAACATCAAGTCCGTCGCCATCGGCTTCATCCACGACAAAGACGGCAACGGCAAGTCGGCCGCGCCAGCGACGACAGCCGTGCCCAAGTCGGCCCCCGCCAATGCCGCCACGCAGTCTGCCTCGGCTTCCGAGCGGCTCAAGGTGCACCACTACGGCAAGTCGTGCAAGGAGCTCACAGGGCTGTACATGTGCCAGGAGATCCATGCGCACGAGGGATCCATATGGAGCATCAAGTTCAGCGCGGACGGCCGGATGCTGGCGAGCGCCGGCGAGGACGGCGTGGTGCGCATCTGGCAAGTCGTGGAGGCCAACGCACCGCCGTGCTCCCTGTCGCAGGACGGGTCGGGTCCCCTGCCCCCGCTGCCCGCCGGCGCCACGGCGGCGGACGGGTCGTCGACGCCGGCGCTGGCCCAGCTGTCCAAGAAGTCGGCTAAGGGCAAGAGCGGCAGGGACACTCTCCCCGAGCACCTCGTCGTCCCCGACAAGGTGTTTGCGCTGGCCGAGCAGCCGGCCTGCGTCTTGGAGGGCCACCAGGACGACGTGCTCGACCTCACCTGGTCCAAGTCCGATCAGGTCTTGCCTATCATATAGCCACATGCGAATCACTCTTTACTACAAGTACTGCACACAATGAACGAGTAGGAAGTATCTTGAGCACTTATAGTTCTTGTTTTCTGCAGCAGCTGCTGTCGTCGTCGATGGACAAGACGGTGCGGCTGTGGGACACGGAGAGCAAGGCCTGCCTGAAGATGTTCGCGCACAGCGACTACGGTGAGCGAGCGATTAATCGTTCTCGCAATCGATCTGCGAGCAGAATGCCATCTCACTACCTCAACTCTGCTGTTGCTGCCATTTCGATCTGTGCAACCCAACTCAATTTCTTCTGCCATGTTAATATGCATATGCATGCAGTGACCTGCATCCAGTTCAACCCGGTGGACGACCGGTACTTCATCAGCGGCTCGCTGGACGCCAAGGTGCGGCTGTGGAGCATCCCCGACCGGCAGGTCGTCGACTGGACCGACCTCAACGAGATGGTCACCGCCACCTCCTACACCCCCGACGGCCAGGTACTGCATCTTCGACAGCTCAAAAAAAAAATCCATGTCCATCTTGATTAGCTCTCGTTCCTAACTCGCTGCCGTTGATTGACACGAACGATGGGGAAAAAGGGCGCGATCATCGGCTCGCACAAGGGGAGCTGCCGGTTCTACAAGACAACAGGTACAATTTCTGCTAGCTCTTCATCCAGTTGTGTCTGTTGAAGTGCTCGAGTGTGCATGCAAATGTTTGCTTTAATTTTCTTTTTTCTTTTTGGTTCCTGCGCGTTTGTTCTGCGACAGGTTGCAAGCTTAGCCAGGAGGCGCAGATTGACATCCAGACCAAGAAGCGCAAGTCGCAGGCGAAGAAGATAACCGGGTTCCAAGTACATACATACATACATACATTATATATATGCAGCACATTTTTGGTTGAATTTATCACGAGCTATTCATCTTGGACGTGCAGTTTGCTCCGGGGAACCCCTCTGAAGTGCTGGTCACCTCCGCCGACTCGCAGATCCGGGTCTTCGACGGCGTGACCATGGTCCAAAAGTTCAGAGGTACGGGCCACGAGCCGATCAACTTACTCATCGAATCTCTGCTTCAGAAATTACTCGCAGCTAAAGAAGATGGAGCAATATTATGTAGGTTTCAAGAACACGAGCAGCCAGATCTCGGCGGCCTACACCTCCGACGGCCAGTACGCAGTGTGCGCGAGCGAGGACTCGCACGTCTACCTCTGGAGGACCACCCGGAGCGCGCCCGCCGCTGCGGCCATCGGCATCGGCATCAAGGCCAAGACGTGGTGCACCACCCGCTCCTACGAGAACTTCTATTGCAAGGACGTCTCCGCCGCCGTCCCGTGGCCGCACTCGCCGTCCATGCCAGGCGCCGGCGAAGTCAGTGCGTCCAGCAGCAGCCCGCCGTCGCAGGACAACAAGAAGGCTATGTCATGCAACGACGAGGCGTGCAGCATGGCGAGCCATGGCACCAAGCCGGAGGCGAGAAGCGGCGAGCTGAGCAGCTCTGGGGGTCATTGACGCACTCAGGCCAGCTAGGCTCGGTGGCAGCGGGGGAGTCCTCGTCACGGCATGGCGGCGGTAAGGCCGGCGGCAACGCGGACAGCGGCAATGCGTGGGGGTTGGTGGTGGTGACGGCGAGCTTAGACGGGGAGATTAGGGTGTTCCAGAATTTTGGAATGCCTTTTAGGATCAAAGGCCAGGGCAATCTTTTCCATTAATCAGCTGAAGGTTTCAGGGTCTTCTTGCAAATTAAGTCCATATTTGGAACGCAAGAATTTCATAGCAATTTCACAGAAATTTTATAGGAAACATTTCAATAACCATAGAAATCAGGAAAAAATTAACAGCAATTTTGCAAAAAAAAATCATAGGAAACAGATCAATTCCCGTAGAAAAAGGGAAAAAAAAAACTCCGTGTCCTAACGGAGCCTAGGAGAAATGCTGCATGCACGAACAAAAATTGGATATTTTTTTGCAAGCTAGTGACTATTCTTAATGATTTTGTATGATCCATTTAAGAAAGTTTGCGCGTGGATATACATGTGCAACGCAATTAACGATATAAAGTAGCACGGTCAATTTGTGTTTGTAATGTTACTAGCTAGTATGGCTTAGTGGGCATGTACATGCAACTCCAAAATGATATTTGTTACATTTGAACTTGTACCAAATCTAGTATATTATTAAAGTAAAGGTAAAAAGAGCTATTATGTTCGCTCTCAAGGGATAAAAACTCTCACATTGATAGTAGAAAAATAGAAAAATCCACACCATTGATCGTGATGGATCTAGATAATAACAGTCTAGATTAAAAGAAAGAGTCCACGTCAAATACAATCCAAACAATAATTAAAATTTGGAATAAAAAATAAATAAAATTAGCAATTTGATTTACATACAAATGCATAGGTAAAATCTCTAAATAAAATAAATTGGAATAAAAATTAATAATTGGATTTGTATATGAATTCCAACAAAAAAGTGAAATTCGGAATAACAAATACAATAAAATTAATATTTGATTTCGATATGAATTCCAAAGCAAAATCTCTAAATAAATGTAAATTAGAATAATTTTTTTAAAAAATTAGCAATTGGATTTGTGTATGAATTCCAACCAAAAAATTGAAATCTCAAATAGAAAATATTGCAAATTAATTTCTACACAATTTCAAAGTAAAATCCTTAAAATAACTAAAACATGGAATAAATTAAATAAAATTAACAATTTAGTTAAAATTAACAATTGGATTTGCATATGAATTCCAACCAAAATTGAAATCTGAAATAGAAAAAACAAAGAAAATTTGTAATTTAATTTCCACACAATTTCAAAAAATCCTAAAATAACTAAAATTTAGAATAAATTAAATAAAATCAACAATCTAGTTCTCATACGAATTCCTAAGTAAAACCCTATATAAATATAATTTAGAATAAAAATTAAATAAATATTGAAAGCAAAATTCAGAAGAAAAAATTACCAATTTGATTTCATACGAATTCCAAAGTAGGATCCCTAAATGACTATAATTTCGAATAAAAAGAAATAAAAAATAGTAATTGGATTTGTATACAAATTTCAGCAAAAAACAATTGAAATTTCGAGTAAAATAAGAAAATTTCAATTTGATTTCCATACAATTGCAAAGAATTTGTACACGACCTCCAATGAAAACAAATGAAATTTTTAATAAAAATAAAAGTTATAACAATGATAGCATAAGTAGTATCGGATAAGACTATGAAAGAGTGCAATGGTGTTGATTTGTCTAACAACAAGACACCGATCCACTAGAAAGCAAAGAACCGAGACGATTGCAGGGGAGATGAGGACAATGACGTGTTGCCTGCCTTAGCAATTCGACAAGAACAATGTCGTGCTACTCGCCCAAGTCGTTGAGGAGAAAGGCCAGAGTGAAAGGAGCCAAGGGCCACAGTGATGAGTGGTCAGCGTTAGCATTGTTGAAGAAGTCAATATCTGAATAACTCACTAATGAGGGGAAGCTTCGGTATAGAGGACATGAAATTTTGCATTAAAGATGAGCTATAACGATATAGGGTAATCAGGTAGCTAGAAGCGTGCCATCACTAGTGAGGGGGACGACGTCACCGACGATGGCGAGAAGATTCTCTATAATGTTAGACATCGGCTAAAGTAGATGTGCTGGCATAAGTGAAGATAAGTCATTGCAATTAGTGAGGAAACCATAACACTGAAGTAGTCAATGCCTAAGAAGAGGAGCGATTGAAATGGGAGAAGTTTGACATTGAGCATGTATAACATTATGCATGCATCTATACAAATAAAAATATGGATGTATAGAAGTAGAGATGGAGTAGCCATAAGGAATAGGCTTAGGGCCACCTGAGAGAGCATAACATGTGCCCTTGGCAGAGATCAGCGACGGTTACACGTGTATGAATGTTTGATGTTGCAATAGTTAGCATTAAGCAACAATTGGAGAAAAATAGAAAATAGCTATGTGGTGGAATATTGTGTTGGAATGGGTAACAGTGAAGAGATTGTATTAGAATGGGTAAAAGCTAAGTGGGATTGCTCAAGAATTGGGTATACTATTGGAGGTTGAAGTAGAAAAATTATAGTGACGAGAAGTGATACAAGACACATGGTTTTGTATGATAACCAACATGTTAGGGATTATTAGTTCAAGGTAAGTCATCCATGGTGCATCGGTGTATGTGTGAGCAATATATTCTAAAACTATGTGAACGAATAAGATAATTTACTACACATATTATCAATGTGTTGCTTTGATATTAAATAGAGGTATATGCATACGCATACATTTTCAAAGAAGAGTAACTAATGGAGGAAGAATAGGAGCATGTAGCTACATGATCCATGGATAATAGAGAGTACTTACATTTTAAAAACCTCAACAACTTAGTATGCTCAATGATTTTCTTCCATCAAGCTCATACTTTAATTACACTCATTAAGTTATATTTTCTTTTAAACTTTAATTGTCATTTTAATGTTTATGATGTGTTAAAATTCTAAATAACCTATGAGATACGTAAGCATATTCTTAAACATCTAAGTTATATCATTTGATACTAAAAACTTTAAAATAAATCTAGCCGCGCAAATGCGCGGGCCACTTTTAGTTAGATTAAAGACATAAAAGCACGATTTTTGGATTAAGTACTTCTCAATTAGAAACAAGCTAAGGAATAAAATATCATTCATTTTTTTCTAGGGTTCATTCATCCAAATAACAAATTCGTTCCTACAAAACTAATTATTAACTAAAGAAAAATGAAAATATCATGTAAGTAACACACTGCAGCTCCGTCTACCTCTGGAGGATCACCCGGAGCACGCCCGCTGCCGCGGCCATCGGCATCGGTATCAAGGCCAAGATGTGGTGCACAACACAACCCACTCCTACGAGAACTTTTACTGCAAGGACGTCTCTACCGCTGTGCTGTGGCCACGCTCGCAGTCAATGCCAGGCGCCAGCAACGTCAGTACGTCCGGCAGCAGCCCACCGTCGTAGGACAAGAAGGCTATGTCACTGCTACAGAAGAGGCTATACTGGACGGGTACATCACGAGGCGGTTTTACGGCAACCGTCGTGATATTTTCATAAACGGTTATTAACATGAATGCAGCGATAATTGAGACATCACAGACGGTTTTATTAATAACCGTCGTGAACTTTCTGACGGTTCTTAATACGAACCGTCTATACCATCGAGATAACACAGACGGGTCACGGTAAGAACCGTCGTGAAAGTTCCTGACGGTTATTAACACGAACCGTCGTGAAAAGTTCGATAACACGAGACGGTTCTGTTAGAACGTGCGTGATAATCCCATGTCACTTATAATTGGTGTGTAATAGTCACATGTCACCAATAATTGGCGTATACGAGATTTCGATCTCACCCGTCTATTCTCTCCACATCGAATGGCGGCACCGGTTCCTCCACGGCGGGCCCTTATTAATAACTCCCCATCAACCTTTCCACGGTACTAGTCACGCGTGAGTTCATCCACTAGCTAGCTTCACATGCATCTCCCCTCCGCCGTGAGCTAGCACCTCCATCGCAACACGACCGGTTCATACTAAAGAACACACTCTTGCCGTAAGTGTCTTAAGTGTGTCTTGTTTAGTGTGGACCGTCGTGCCACGAAGGGTTTGTTAGCTTGTCATCCTGTAATAGATCGATCGATCAATGTGTTGTTGAGTTTTGTGCTTGCCTCTGTATTTGCATGTTCCTCGATCGATAAAAGAAACCGTCGTGATAACACATCACGACGGTTCTATATATAACCGTCATGATATACATTATCACGAGCGGTTCTATATAGAACCGTCGTGATAATGTATATCTGACGGTTATATATAGAACCGTCGTGATAATGCATATCACGAGCGGTTATATTGATAGAACCGTCGTGATAGATCATCTATAAATACCATAACTAGGTGCGGAGTCCGCTCATCTGCCGCATCTCTTGTCTCCACTCTGCGTGGCGCCCGCTAGCTAGGTTTTGCTCACTCCACCGCCGGTCCCTCCCGACGCGGTCCCTCCTCCGGACGCCGCCGCTCCGACGCGGTCCCTCCCACCGCCGGTCCCTCCCGACGCCGCGGTCCCTCCTCCGCCGGTCCCTCCAGCCTTGGTCCCGAGCGCCGCGGTCCTCCCGACGCCGCCCGACGCCGGTCCCTCCCGACGCCGCTACCTCCCGCGCCGCCTCCTCCCGGCCGGTCCCTCCACATGCTTCACATGTTAGTTTTATGATATATATATGCTTCACATGTATTTTATGTTATATGCTTCACATGTATTTTATGTTATATGCTTCACATGTATTTTATGTTATATGCTTCACATGTATTTTATGTTATATGCTTCACATGTTAGCTTTATGATATATGCTTCACATGTATTTTATGTAGCATATAATATATCTTTGCACTTGTTAGTCGCAAGGTCTATTTGGAAGGCCCATAGCTCACTGCAATTAGTTTTTTCTTAGAAGAGAGATGGCGTCCACACAGTCTTCGTCGTCGTCATCTGGGTCTCACGCTCCCAAGACTGCGAAATCTAAGCGTGGTCGGGAGTATCGAAATAGCCACAGGCCGAATGACCATCACGGTGGTCTCTCGGATGGGGTCCCTCTGGAACCGTCGGCGGCGTCATCATTTCGGACTACTGCGGTATAATTGGAAGGCAACGGGTCCCCATCACCATAGCAAGTGGAAAGATTTGACAAAGGATCACAAAATCAGCTATGGGAGGAACTTACAAATTCGTTCGAGTTCCCAGCGAAGCATAGGGACTCGTGCAGCAGCGGCGCCCTCGCGATGGGAAAAGCATGGAAGAATTTTAAGAGCACTCTTGTGACAAAGTACGTGGCCGAGGATGTCACGCCCTTCACGAAGTATCCTTTCGTGTCGCCGGAAACATGGGAGGCCTTTGTGCGAGATGAAGGCGACGACCGAATTTGAACAACAAAGTGCGGCGCTGGGACCTTCGGTCAAAAACACGCACCCTCACGGACTCGGCGCTGCTGAGTGCGGGTAAAATCCGCAATGGAGGATGCGGGATGAGGTCGCAATCCGATCGGAGGCCTCTCCGCCATTTGCGGGATCGCAAAGCAGCGGCTCGGCGGTTAAGCGCGGTCATCAACCACATCTTGGTGTCTCTTTCAAAACCCCGCAGATGAGGAAGTGTCCAACGCTGGTAAAATATGTTCAACGACATAGTTGTTAACACCTCTTGAACTTCATGGGTTGAAAAATAACATGATTAATTGCCTCTTGCGGCAATCATTGACTACCGAATCTTCTTGTGGCTCCTTTGAAGAATATAGGAGATAGATTTACTATCACGGGCCTTGGGAAACAAGGAGCACCAGTCGCACACAGGTATGGAGGTTTATGTACCTTGGAGGCACGGTTTCCAGTTACTCCGAGACATATAGGAGTAGGAAGAGATCCAAGGTGTCTGCATGCGAACAAATAAAGCAGAGCTTCATGCTCAACTTGAGGAACAACTATCGCCTCACTTCAAGAGCGGCGGCCTCACCGAGGAGAGATAGATTCGTTGCGGGAAGAAGCGAGACAAGTCCGCAACCAATCGCAACCCACTCCTAATCTTGCGGTACCAGTCCCACTCAACGTCGCGATGGCTGGCGTCCACACCAATTTCGAACATAGCGACGACCGCTTACGTATTGATGACATTTAGGTAATGTACCTCTTTAGAATGGTACATAGATCTCTCTGGTAGAGGCATATGCGATCTCTTGTATCGTTATGTAGGAGCCCATGCCTTGCGACCTCAAAGTCGGGCTTGTTGGCTCTATTCCGTTAATATTGGGAGAGGCATGGTGTATCCATTCTTTGCCGGGGACACGGTGCACGGTGTACAAGTAGACACCGGTTTCATAAAGGTCGGTGGACACGATTAATGATATTTTAATTCCGTCCCTCTTGAGAAACCCCAAACGAAGAGATTAAGACATTGGGGATGCCGTCCACACATTCATTCGATGGCCCAAGAGGACATCGTCCTCGACATGTCCGTGCCACAATCTTCACATCCGGTGGCCCAAGAGGACGTCGCCTGGACACGGCACATCGGCTCCGGTGGCTCCACCTCCACCTCAAATCCGAGAAAGTCATTGCATCGGCTCCGCCAGAAGCCACCGAGAACATATCTGGCGAGGCTCCAAGGCCTCCAAGGCTCATGCGAAGAAAATTAAGCGCGTCCGTGCCATGGGCGTTTACTCTAGGAGTGTCGTTGGTGCCGACTCACAATTACGCATGACTTGGTATGATTTGCAATAGATTGCATGCGGTACATGGAGAAGTCAACATGAAGCCAAACCGTGAGTGCATTCACTCGAAATATAACGAGACACATTTCCTCCACGACCGGGCTACATCGTCGTGACATTCAAGATTTATTCTTACTATTCAATCTCGACGAACTCGACGCCTCACTTCTACGATGCTGGACACTGTAAGTGTACTGTACAATGAAGTTCTACATTCACGTTATACAGATAAATGTCATTACTCTTTCTTTATGTATAGATACATGATCCAACAAGTCCGGCAATCGCGACGACCGGTGGGTTTCCTCGACCCTCAGTTGGTCTCCGAGCAATCTATCAACACAGATGCATCCTTCGTGCAAGGTTACATAACGAGGGGATTGATTGCTCACACCGACAAGGAGTACATCATGGTACCCTTCAACCAAGGGTAAGTGCTTCACTAGTTGCCACACATATGTTTCATTTGTACTTTACATGCAGCATGAACTTAGGATTAATCACTGTGGCGACACACATAACTAGGCATCACTGGATTTTGCTTGTGATTGTACCAAAGTGGAGCAAGGTAATATACCTTGATTCCCTCCTTAGGAGCAACCACGACTTGATCGTGTGCAAGAAGTATATGAGTAAACTCATTTCCTCCATATATAACTCTATTGTAATATTTCTTTTGTTTGCCACGGCCGAGGCTAAGTTTTTTGAATCACGTAGGGCGTTTGCCGATTATGTTGCCCAAGGAGGAACACACGACAAAAATCCAGTGACACACTACGACACAACACGCGATTTCCGGTACCCGCTACAACACAACAATGCTATATCATACTTTGTTATAATGCCTCTAGAATTGACAATACCGATGTATGTAATTCTATTTTTGCGATGCCACCAGACTACTGTGGCAGCGTATGTGGATTCTCGTTTGCCGCCATATGAAGGAAATCATGGGTACTAAGATCAATGATCCGAGGTTTGTCGGTCCTTCCAATAATTATTATTTTCTGATTATATATATGTATTTATGTTACACACATGCTAATTAATGACTTAACATTGCTCCTAGCGACGGTGGTGAACTTCGATGAAAGTGCATATGATCTTGACAATCTCGTCGATATTCGTGGAACCATCTCCCAATTCTTGCTAGCAGAGGTCATAAATAAGAATGGAGAGTTCCACGCGGCAATGGTGATAATTAGATGTTGAAACATTGGATTCAACTGTACAATCAAACAATTCTCCTTCAATTGAATTCATTTGTCGGATGTTGTGTAACGATTTTCATTCTATATATATATGTATGTGATCTGGCGGCCGTTTGTTACATTCATCGTGTATCGAATTTTGTTGTAATTTACTATGAGTTGCAATTAACTTATATCATCATTTATCGTAATGCACCTTGCTTTGCTTTCGGAGGGCATGGCTAGCATATCCTGAGGCTAGCCAAAAAGCGGCAAATAAAATGGATGATGCATATGGTATCACAGACGGTTCGTTGTTACAAACCGTCTGTGGTGTGAATGATATCACGGGCGGCCTTTACAGCGGCCGTCGTGATATACCTAATATCACGACGGTTAGTAACACAAACCGTGCGATATTGTGTATATCACGACGGTCTTGATTATTAACCGTGCGTGATAGGCGAGTATCACGAGCGGTTGTTTAAACAAAACCGTGCAGTGATAGTCTATACTGAGCGGTCTTGACTACTAACCGTGCGTGATAGTGAGGTATCACGAGCGGTTGTTTATAAAAACCGTCGTGATACCGCACTATCACGAGCGGTTAGTAGTCAAGACCGTCGTAATGTATGTTATCACAGACGGCTCAGGAACCGTCGTGATAACCACCAACTATCATCGACACCTAAACATCGGCGGTTCGGGAACGCTTTGTGATGACGGTTCGAATAAATGCGTGATAGGGCTGTCTGTAGCAGTGTGTCATGCAACGACGAGGTGTGCAGCATGGCGAGCCATGCCACCAAGCCAGAGGCGAGAAGCGGTGAGCTGAGCAGCTCCGGGGGGGTGTTGATGCACTCAGGCCAGCTAGGCATGGTGGCAGCAGGGGAGTCCTCATCATGGCACGACGGCGGTAAGGCCAGCAGCAACGCGGATAATGGCAATGTGTGGGGGTTGGTGGTGGTGACGGCAAGCTTAGGCAGGGAGATTAGGGTGTACCAGAATTTTGGAATGTCTTTTAGGATCAGAAGCCATGGCAATCTTTTCCATTAATCAACTGAATGTTTCAGGGTCTTCTTGCAAATTAAGTCCATATTTAGAGCACGAGAATTTGACAGCAATTATGTAGAAATTTCATAGAAAACATTTCAATTTCCATACAAACCGAGAAAAATTTCACATCAATTTCACAAAAATTTTATAGAAACAGTTTAATTCCCATAGAAATAGGGGAAATTCCGCATCCTAACGGGGCTAGGAGAAACGTTGCACGCACAAACAAAAAATTGGATATCTTTTGCCAGTTGGTGACTATTCTTAACGATTTTGTATGACCCATTTAAGAAAGTTTGCGCGTCGATATATTTGTGTTCATTCATCCAAAAATTGACCATAGGAAGTAGCACGGTAAATTTGTGTTTGTAATGTGTAACTAGCTAGCGTGGCTTAGTGGGCATGTACAAGCAATTATATTCCAAAATGAGATTTGCTACATTTGTACTTGTACCAAATTAGATTTAAGACAAAAAAACCACGATTTGTGGATTAAGCACTTCACAATTCGAAACAGATCGATAAGTAAAATTTCATTCTTTTTTTCTAGGGTTCATTATATTCATCCAAATAACAAATTCGTTCCTATATATAAAACTAATTATTAACTGCAGCTCCGTTTGGTATTGCATATTTGAAGTGGCCTTTCAAAACCACTTAATTAATTTTCTACTTTTGGCCATAATAGTTACGTGGAAGCATATTTTTATAAAGCATAATAGCAAAATTTTACTAAAATTAGTACATATCCTGGTAACTAACTAGATTTCACGGCCCGTTATAACACTTTCCTTTTGCCTCAAGTCCGTCACCACTGTGGGTTCGGAATCCAGCTCCACTGTCACCACTGTGGTAATTATTTTTCTACTTTTGGACATAATAGTTACATGGAAGCATACTTTTACAAAGCATAATAGCAAAATCTTACTAGAATTAGTACATATCCCGGTAACTAACTAGATTTCACAGCCCGGTATAACACAACCCGCAACCGCAAACTGACCCTATGAACCAACGCGCCGTTCGGGCAATGCTTATTGCTGAAGTATGGGGAGCAGTCGCCGCGTCGCCCCTCCCTCCCATTTCACAGACATATACACACTGTGCATGTAGATAAGAGAGCTCCGGGGTGTCTTCGGCTCCGGGGTGCTGTCCCTTGCCTGGGCCATCGCACAGCTCGGCTGGGTCGCTGGCCCAGCCGTCATACTCCTCTTCGATCGCCTTCTTCAACTACTACACCTCCACGCTCCTCGCCGAGTGCTACCGCTCCGGGGACCCCGCCACCGGCAAGCGCAACTACACCTACGTTGACGCCGTTCGCTCCAACCTCGGCGGGGCCAAGGTCACCTTCTGCAACGTCATCCAGTACGCTAACCTCGTCGGCGTCGCCATCGGGTACATGCTGTGCGGGTGCATGGGCTACGTGGCGTTCGGGGACACGGCGCCGGACAACCTCCTCACGGGCTTCGGCTTCTACGAACCCTTCTGGCTGCTGGACATCGCCAACGTTGCCATCGTCGTGCACCTCGTCGGCGCGTACCAGGTGTCCTGCCAGCACATCTTCGCCTTCGTCGAGCGCTGGGCCTCCGCCACTGCATGGTATACTGTAATAAAATTGCTCTCGGGTGCTCCTTTTGAGTGAGATTTCTGTATTTTCAGTGCATTTATGTTGGTGTTGCTTCCTACTGCATGGTACTGTAGCTCTCTACTTCGCTTCGCTTCAGCGCGAGAAGTACGCTGCGCCGCTCCTTCGCCTTCACACCGCCCTATCCCGGTGTGACGCCGAGGTTCCACCAGTCAGCCGCCCAACTCCTACCTCCTCCTCGCTTCGTGCGTCGCTACCCGCGGGCTCACCCTCTCCCGCTGTGGTGCACCACCTTTCTTCTTTGTCATGTGCGCCCACATAGTACCACAGCTTTCAAGTCCTTGCCAACTCCCGCAGAAACCCAGTGCTACCTCCCCCAACACCTCTGCGCGACGGCAGACTCTCCACTGCCTCGCTCCACCCGCGCAAGCGAGAATGCCGAACCGCCTCACTGTAGCCATAGCCTCCTACTTCCTTTAAAGCTCTTCTGTCACCCTCAAGAGCTTCACGCCACTCCCACACACACATCAAAACAGCTAATTTGAACTCTAGTTCATCGCATCGTCGCCGGTGATCTCCCCTGAATCCGGTGAGCCCTAGACCCAATCATCTTTGTCTTTCGATTAAAACTCAATTGCTTTTGCTAACATAACCTCCTTTGCTCCCTGAACACGTGGTGAACTCGCTTGGTCGTAAGCGTTCGTCGAGAGCTCTAGTGGCGGAAGCTACCACCGACCAGAAGGCCCCTCCCGTGGATAGCCCAGATGGGCATTTCCCAGCCTGAACCGCCACCACTACCTTGAAACCCATACCTCACAGATGGCCAAATCGCTCTTAGCCTCGCCAAAGAACCACCAAGACACTCGGATGCCGCTGGAAAGCTTCCGACCATCTTTCCTGCCACCAGCCGCCACCGCTCACGCTACCATCTTACAAAGCCCTAAAATGGACTCTCCGTGCTCCCAGAAAACCAACTGTGTCCCCTTTTTCGCCAGCGAGCGCTGCTGAAACGGAATCTCGGAGTGCCGTCGTGCTCTGTTTTCCACTGGGTGAGCGAAGCCGGAGGTTGAAGATGACATCGGTCACAGCATGGCCCTATCTCAGCCGCTCTCACGCCGTTGTCATTTGATCCGAGCCGCTCGTGCGTGCTGCATCGGGCCGTCCGCGCTGTGGGCTAAGGCCAGTCAACCCACTAGGCCAAACGGGCAAAAATCCGTCTGGGCCGCACTGTTCATGTGGGCAATCATTTTCATTAATCAGCTAAATGTTTCAGGGTCTTCTTGCAAATTAAGCCCATATTTAGAGCACAAGAATTTCACAGCAAATTTGTAGAAATCTCATAGAAAACATTTCAATTCCCATACAAATCGGGAAAATTTTCGCGGCAATTTCATAAAATATTTATAGAAACAGTTTAATTCCCATAGAAATAGTGGAAAAAATCCACGTCCTAACGGGGCTAGGAGAAATTAACGTTGCACGCACGAACAAAAAATTGGATATCTTTTTGCCAGTCGGTGAGTATCCTGGTAACTCACTAGATTTCATGGCCCGGTATAACATTGACAAAAATCCGATCTAGATCCATGAGTAGGTACACAGGCGGGCCGCGACGCGCCGTTCGGGCAACAGGGGGAGCAGTCGCCGCGTCGCCCACCTAAGAATGTCAGAGAGGTGCACTATACCATATGCTTCCACAAGTGTTCACAAAGTGTTCTTGGGCCCACATTTCAAATCAATCGTCGAACCACATCCAGCGGAGCACGTCGACGCCTAGCGGACACAAGACAAACAGAGACTCGCTCATGCGAGAAGTGCACTGTACAGAGAGTCGCACGTGTCAGAAGTGCGCTATACTGTATGCTAAGCTGCAGAGGGACGCGGATTAGTGGACTCACATTTCTCACGTCCCTCTCCCCATCGGTTCTTCTGTCCGAGAAGCTGAGAAGAATTTTCGAGTAGCTAGGTAGATAAGAGAGCAATAGCAGCGTCGCACAACGGGGGCGGGAGCGGGAGCAAGCACGTGGTCGCGCCAATGGAGGTGTCGGTGGAGGCGGGAAACGCCGGGGCGGAGGCGTGGCTGGACGACGACGGGCGCCCGCGCCGGACGGGCACGTTCTGGACGGCCAGCGCGCGCATCATCACTGCCGTCTTCGGCTCCAAGTTGCTCTCCCTCGCCTGGGCCATGGCACAGCTCGGCTGGGTCGCTGGCCCCGCCGTCATGCTCCTCCTCGCCTTCGTCAGCTACTACACCTCCACGCTCCTCGCCGAGTGCTACCGCTCCGAGGACCCCGCCACCGGCAAGCGCAACTACACCTACATGGAAGCCGTCCGCTCCAACCTCGGCGGGGCCAAGGTCACCTTCTGCGGCGTCATCCAGTACGCCAACCTCGTCCGCGTCGCCATCGGGTACACCATCACGTCGTCCATCAGCATGCGGGCCATCAGGAGGTCCCACTACTTCCACGCCAACGGCCACCAGGACCCGTGCATCAGCTCAAGCAACCCATACATGATCCTCTTCGGCGCCGTGCAGATCGTCTTCTCGCAGATACCCGACTTTGGTCAGATATGGTGGTTCTCCATCGTCGCCGCCGTCATGTCCTTCACCTACTCCGGCATCGGCCTCTCCCTTAGCATCGCCAAGATCATAAGTACGTATATATATCCACATGTTCAAGACTACTCAGTCACATGGCTGTTCAAGACTTCAACATGTGATGTGCTCTGAATTGCAGCAAATGGAGGATTCCAGGGCAGCCTCACCGGCATCAGTATCGGCGCCGGCGTCACCTCGATGCAGAAGGTGTGGCGCAGCCTGCAGGCCTTCGGCGACATCGCCTTCGCGTACTCCTTCTCCAACGTCCTCATCGAGATCCAAGTAAGTCATGGCCAGACCGGTGGTGCTCTGTTTGCCGTAAACATCGATCCTGTTTGATCTGTGTTTTGTAAGGTTGCTCACGTACGGCTTCCTCCGTTTCTACAGGACACGATTAAGGCGGCGCCGCCATCGGAGGCGAACGTGATGAAGAAGGCGGCGCGGCTGAGCGTGGCGGCGACGACGGTGTTCTACATGCTGTGCGGGTGCATGGGCTACGCGGCGTTCGGCGACAAGGCGCCGAACAACACGGGCTCTGGCTTCTGCGAGCCCGTCTGGCTGCTGGACATTGCCAACGTTGCCATCGTAGTGCAACTTGTCGGCGGGTACCAGGTGTTCTGCCAGCCCATCTTCGCCTTCGTCGAGGGCTGGGCCTCCGCCACCTGGCCCGACAGCGCCTTCATCTCCCGGGAGCTCCGCATGGGGCCCTTCGCGCTCAGCGTATTCCGGCTCGCCTGGCGCTCGGCATTCGTCTGCCTCATCACCGTCGTTGCCAGATTGCTCCAGTTCTTCGACAACGTAGTGGGCCACCTCGGCGTCGTCTCTTTCTGGCCGTTCACCGTCTACTTCCCCGTCGAGATGTACATCGCGCAGCGCCGTGTGCCGCGCGGCAGCACGCGGTGGATCTGCCTCCAGACGCTTAGCGTCGTGTGCCTCGTCGTGTCGATCGCCGCCGCAGCCGGCTCCATCGCCGACGTCGTGGACGCGCCCAAGCCTCAAGGTGTACCGGCCGTTCAGCGGCTGATTCGCCGTTCGTGTACGGAGCATTCGTAGCGTTCGCATGTACCGGTCTGCGGGTGCTCGTTAATTTACTTGTTATACAGTACACAAGGAAAAAACTTACTGTGAGATGTTTGCACAGAGACCCTTGGAGAGTTTCGTTATTACTGTAGGCAAATTAGGCGCTCCTGTGCAAATGTAATGGCAGAGGTAGTTGTTTGTAATTACGAGAAAAGTATAGGGTGTCTGGTGCAAGTTACTAGCTTTTGTCAAGGGTCATGTTACTGTAATTTTCGTTGTACAACCTATTGTACCGCAGAAATTTCAAGTAATGTACGTAAGACGAGCAGAGATATCTTTTGTCTCAACCTCACAAGCACGCCCATCTACCGTAATTACGAGACTCTCCAAGGGTCCTTGTGCAAACATCTCACAGTACTGTATAACAAGTAAATTAACGGGCACCCCGCCGGCCGGCACGTGCATGCCCCAATCGCATGCAAGCAGGAGAGTTACAATCAGCATGCAAGCATCCTTGCAGACAACTTAAACAAGCAGTTGCTTTGATTTATATACCGATCTAGAGCAGACAACTAATAAGGGAATCAATTAAGAATAGCGCATACTAAAAATCGAAATCTCCTCGCTCCCAAGATCAAATCCGATATTGTGATTGTGTTGAGGTGCTAAGATCAAATCCAATATTGTGTATTTCTCACTGACCAACACACCCTGATTTGATCGCACGTGTCTAACACCAAAACACGTTTTATAAAACTTTTGTATAATTTAAATTTAATTCAACTAAAGTATAAATTATTTATAGTAAATATGTCGTAAACCTTCACAAAGTCTTTCAAACCCAGCAAACCAATCGTTCTACAAAAACATGTGCACTATATTCTACCTAGCAAACCAATCGTTCTAGAAAAATCTGTGCACTACATTCTACCTTTTCTAGCCACAAAAGCTGAACTTGTCTGGTCTATAGCCTATCTCGAGGACTCGAGCAGTTGTTGATAATTGTAGCACCCCTATTTTTAACTCTCACAACTGTCTAAGATTATTCAGCTGTAAGTACTGTAGATGAGTATACACCATTGTCAAGACAAGCTTAAGCATAAAAATAGAACTTTATTATAAAATTAAGCCTTAGCAGCCAACTTTTACACAGTAGGCGTACAACCCAAAGCTACATTACAAAAAGAAACTCCACAGCGTTAGGCGGAGACAAGGGAAATGGGAGGGCTGGCACCCCAATATTATATGAATCTTTCTTTATGTAGTTAATTAAATGTGTTTAATTAGTGATTTAGCCTCTTCAAAAAAAATACAAAGTACATTTCACTTAATGATCCTGCTGATTTCTTAAGTCAAGAATATTATCCTCCCAAAGTGAAGTGGAAAAATATTATCCTACTGATTTCTCAAGTCAAGAAAGAACTCAATTGAAGTGTCAATTGCCATATTTTCAACTTGATGTGTGCAATCATCCAGACCTAAGTGCATTACCATCACTTGCTAATCTAACAAGTGGACCAGTTAAGACTAGTAAAGATTCATTTTATCCTATGGTGGACAGGTTATTAAGATTAGTCTTAACTCTTCGGTTTCAACTGTAACCACCGAGAGATGCTTTTCGGATATAAAACTTGCGAAGAAGCGACTTGATACAATGGGAGATGGTTTCTATGAGATTGTTTGGTAATTTATATTGAAAAGGAATTGGCATAAGATTAGTCATGATAATATTATTAAGGCCTATGATCTTGTTGGTAGTCGAGAGCTAAGTTTAAGTTAATAGAGATGTAATTTTTTTTGCATTGTAATTTGCGAAATATATTACTGTGATATGTGACTATTGGATCGGTAAATCCGGCATGGTTCATTGGTTCTACTCTACTTGCTGTCCATGTTGCCCCTCCTATATCCAATTCCTGGCTCCACCCCTGTCCACAGGCATGCCTGAGTGTAGAATAACCATAACACCAGGCGGCGTCTACATCGTATAGCTCGGCGTCGTCTTCATATACTCCTTCATTTTCTTGACAAACATTCTATGTTTATGATTTTAGCAAGTATGAGTATAATCAACCGTACTCAATAAGTCACATAAGAAAATGCTATTTAACTACATACAAGAGTTTACTATGGAGTGGGGTAAAATAATTTATTATTTTATGTGGATGCAATTTTGTTTATAAACATTTTGCTTTTGAACACAAAATATCAAATCATAAACTTCTTAAGAAATTTGGAGGTTTCAAAAGATTGCCAAACTTCCACATTTCCTTAACAATTACAAATCTACTTATGCCTTGCTATTGGAATCACCCATTTAACACAGTTTCATATACCGGAAGCACGGTGTATTCGAATACCATTTATAATTGACTCTGCAGAGTTGTCCAACTTTACCCACAAGATTCCTCAACCCTCATGACTGAGTTGAGAAAACAAGGTCATTTCACTGCTCATCTCTTTATATAGACTCTACCCGATAGATCTTCAGCTCAGACCCGGGTATCCGTCAACACGGCCAGATCCTTTCCATCCTGAGAGGAATCTACCATTGTTTAGTATGATTTTACCACTTCCATAATAACTCTCCTACACTCCTATAGAGATTCAATCGATTTGAGCAGCTACTAAACGAGGTTTGACAAGTCAACGCTTGTGGTTAAGCGATCACTATGTTATTCACTCGGCAAAGGTTTTAGTCCTTGCTTCTCACTGAAACAACTTTCATCCACAAATTCACATTTCAGTGCCCACGGCACTGCTATCAATTCACAACCAAACTTCCATTCTAGGATAAGGTCATGGGCTCAGCCAACTCATGGCTTCGCGTGATCCTTGTCATAGAACCTTTTAAAATTCTATTGGCAAAATGCCAAGACTTTCAGTAGTAAAAAGTTTGTTGAGTTCCTAAACTAACATGATTATATTAATAATACTTTTAATATTACTAAGTTTTGTCAAGGTGAATATGGCCATCAAATTATACAGGGCTTTTTCGGTTGGTAGGAGTTTAACTAATAGCATGTCATTCTAAACAATCTTTGTACATAAAATAACAATGTGAAAATAGCATTATGAAAATATTGATAAATAAAAAAATTATAGGAATGTAGCTTCAATATGATCAAAGACATGTGACTTGCCTTGCGGATTTATGATTTCGATAATTTTGTATTCTTCTGTCTCTTGATCTTGAGCTTGATCCTGAGTTTCTCCTTCTTGAATTAGCTGATCTTCAACGTCATGTGCTAGCGTAAAGCAAAGAAAAATAATTCAATTCCATGCTCGAAGAATTGAGATAGTAATAAAGAAATTAAATAAAGAAAGAAAATCCAAAAAATCTAAATAAATAGGGCTTTGGGCTTTTAGGAGGGTCGAAAAGGTGAAATGGGCCTGAGAAATAGATCAAATGAATATAAATTTGTATTTTTGGGTTTTGTGAATAGTAATCGGTATTTTACTATTCATTGTGGATCTTTACTATTCACACCGGGTCGGGTTACTATCCACAGCAGATTTTTAATGTTCAATGCTGGTCGGCTTCAAAGGCTAATGGGTCGGGTTACTCTGCTTACCGGGTCGACCACTGTTCCTTGCGGGTTCGGTTTCAAAGGGTTATCGGGTCAAGTGAACAGTGACTACCCGTCACTATTCTTCTTCCCCGACCGAACGGGCGTGCAACAACGGAACAGAGGAACCAAGCGACGGCGACCGACGGCGCTGCAGTGAACTGCGACGAAATTGGAGACCACGGTTGGGTTCCTGGCACTGCAAAGGTTCCATTTTTGGGGCTGGCAAGGGCAGGGGAGTCGGCGTTTGCCGGCGGCGAGGCCTTTTTTGCGCGGGAAGTTTGAGCAGTATAGGGAAAACAGGGGGTTAAACTGGTAAAGGAGATGGTCTTTGAGCATCTGTGGGGCTAGGGTAGGCTCGGAGGGGTGGTGGTTTGGGTAGTGGTGGCCGGGGTTGGGCTGGCCACGGTGAGGGGCTACGACCGAACGGCGGACTTCGGTGGCAGAGAAGAGGGAAGTTTGGGGAGCTAGGGTGGTTGTTCGGGAGTGTTTCTGGAGGCTTGAGGAAGCTACGGGGGCATGCAATCGAAGAGCAATTGACTAAATTGATATAATTGAATTCAAGCTCACTTTGAGGTTTATTGGCGATAGCCCACGATACTCCGGTCGATGGTCTAATTGGGGGTGTGGAGGGGCTCACTGGGCTTCGATGCAGCGCTCCGAAGGGGTCAAGTTGTTTAAATAGGGTCGGGAGGCGGTTTGGCACTAAGGAGGGGACAATGGCGGCGGCGGTTTGTAGTGCATTCGGGAAGGCGCGGGAAGATGTGGCGCAGGTGGATAAGGGGAAGAACTTGCTGGATAAGAGATGTTATTGCGGAGGTCAAAGTTTGCGACGGTGTCAGGTCGACCGAGAGAGAGGGCGGCTATGAGAAAGCGAGGAGGCGGGCTGACACACATTCAAGGCGACTGAAGGGATGTCAGGGCGGGAGAGACAAGGCAGTATGGAGTCCTAATTGGACGGTGATGTTGGTAGAGACTGGAAGGCGTGAGATAGCTCGGGCGGTGGCAAAAATCGGGACGGCAGCGGGATTTTTCGGCTGATGAACAGTGAGCACACAAATCCTCTCCGTTGAAGCATTTTCGGCAGCAATTGGTGACGTGGATGGCTAGGGTTTGAGCTAGTTTAGGCTAAGGATCAAAAGGAAATCAAATCAAAACGAAATTCCAATTCTTTTTGAAAATTCGGTTCATTTCAACAACCTAATAACTGAACTGAGCGACAAGTAGAGCTAGAGTCACAGAAGATCCATACGCTACGTCCACACCCCCAACTAATCATGTTCTCGTTCACACTCCACATCAGAGGCGGATCCAGACCCAAAACTACCTAGACTTTAGCTCTAAGATTAAGATCAAAAACCCATTACAAAATTTAAAAAACACTATATATATAGTGAATGCCACCTATGATGCTCTAGTCTAGCCTAAGATGTTGTCCTAACCTGGCTCCGCCCTGCTCCACACCCATGTTTCCTACTGACCTCACTGTCACTTGTTTGCTCTTTTCTCTGCTTTGCTCTTTCTGTGCATCGAACCTTTTGCTTTTTTTTCTTGTGTTTTTTTTTGTTTCAGCTCCTCTAAAACCTAAAATAAATAGTACGGGTTCTTTATACATTCCTTAAAGCCACTTATTCATACGGCTTGTGTTTGGTCGCCACGGATCTTTTGTGTTTGGTCGCCACGGAAATACATCCCTCCGCCAATCGCAATCACGTTTCAACGTCCGTCCAAGGCCAAAAGTTTTGGACTTTTGGTCCACAAATTCATCTACCGCCGCCACTGCCCACAACCCTGAAAACGAATCTCCTGCTGCTCACGTTCCGTGCCTTTCCCTACCGACCAGAAAACGCTAAAAATAAATCTTCTGCTGCTGACGTTCCCTATCGACCAGAAAACCCTAAAAACAAATATTCTGCTGCTCACGTTCCCTATCGACCAGAAAACCCTAAAAAATGAACCTGCTGCTGCTCACGTTCCGTGCCTCTCCCTATCCAGAACCGAGGCCATCCTAGAGATTAAAGAAAGGAGAAAGGGGTGCTGCTGCACCAAGCTCCAAGACACTTGTCTCCCTCCTCTCTACATACAGACTGAGAGCACTAAAAAATACAGAGAAAGAAAAGAAGAAGAAAAACAGAGAGAGAAAACAAAGACAGAGAAAAGAATCGAAAAGAAAAAAATAATAAAACAGTGGTAAAAAAATTGAAAATCAGAGAGATAAAAAATTGCTCTCGGATGCCACTGGAAAGCTTCCGACCATCTCTCCTACCACCAGCCGCCACCGCTCACGCTACCATCTTACAAAGCCCTAAAATGGACTCTTTGTGTTCCCATAAAACCAACCGTGTCCCCTTTTTCCCCAGCCAGCTGGGCCGCACTGTTCATGTGGGCTGGCCCAACACTGTTTACCCGAAAATCCAAAAATCCAGAAAAAAATTCAAAAATACACCATTCCAATCGTTTCGACGCCGTGAATCCATTTTTGACCTCCATTTCACCAAATTCAGCTCCAAATAAATCTAAACCCCTCCATTTGAATTTTATTGCAAATTATTCCTTTTAATTAGTTTATTTTTCCTAGCTTGATTAGGCTCAAGCACGGGCTTATATTATTTTATGTGTTTAGGCTAGATCCTAAGCTTTCCAAGGTGACCGTGTAAGGACCAGAATCGGGCAACGAAGTCTTTGAATTAGTAGAGTTTGCAGAAGCAAGGCAAGTTACAAGTTCTTTATTATACTGAATCCCATAAAATTTAAATTAATTAATTATTGTATTTACATTAAATTTATTTGTGAAATGTTATTTAATTAAAATAAATGTTTAGAATGACTTGTTATGTAGTTATGTCCTACCAATGAAAAATACCTTGTTTAATTTGAGGCCATATTCACCTTGATAACCTTAGTAATATTTAATTACTGTATAAATAATTGTAGACTAGCTCATTCACAATTTTATACTACTAAGTAGTTTAGCATTTAGCCGATAGAGTTGTTAAAATGGTTCTATGGTAAGGAGAAATCGTGGAAATCCACGAGATGGTTGGAGTCCAAGACCTTACCCTCGGGTAGAGGTTTGAGCAGAGGGGTGGTAGTGCCGTCGAGCACAAGGGATGTGGTTGGTTGCCTCAAGTGAAAAGTAAGGATAAGAACCTTATGCTAAGTAAAGGACACAGTGACCACTTAACCACAGGTGTTGACTTGTCAACCCTGGTCTAGTTGCTGCTCAACTCGATTAAATCTTTATAGGAGGCAAGAGTGGGGGTGATGAGGAGTTGGGTATGCAGAACGGTAAAACCATACCTAACAACGGTAGGAGCCACTCAGGACAGACAGAGGAGATTAGGTTTAGCCAGTTAAAACTGGGTCTGAGTGGATCTATCGGGTAGAGCCTATATAAAGAATTGAGCAGTGGAAAACCTTGTTTTCTCAACTCAATCGCACGCTAGCTGAAGCGTGCCTATCACGTGACATTGAGAGTCTAAGAACTCTTGTGGGTAAAGCTGCAACTCTGCAAAGTGAAATAAATGGTATTCGAATACGTCATGCTTTCAGTAAATAAAGTTGTGTTTAATGGGTGATTCCAACAGCGACACATAAGTAGATTTTATTATTTTTTAATCTGAGCATGTTGAGTAATTGGGCATATTCTTTTTTGCTGCGGCTTATGGCTTTTGGCTGAAAATTTTGAATTTTGGCTGTTTACGGTTCAGATTACGGAGAGATCGATACTCACTTGCGATTTTAGTTGGTACAGATGTTAAGCTTTTAACGTGTACTACGTTTAACTTGTAGGCCCTATCTTGAGAAAATACTTCGTTTAAAAGTTAGATACTGTAGCGGCTGCCAAAAGCCGACCGGCTTCTTGCCTGCCGAACACCCCTATTAACTGTTGAAATAAAACCCCCTTTAATCTTAAGAAGTGTTGTTACTTGTCTTCTTCCTTGCAAATAAAATTGCATCCACTCAAGTTAATTGAACCAGTATATTTCCTTCCTTTGAATATCCTTGCAAGTAGTTAAGTTAGGATTTACGCTTATGACTTGCTGGGTACGGTTGTATTCATTACTTGCTAAACAACAAATAGAATATCAATGCAACTGTGATGATCAAGTTGCAGATGAAGCCCAAGCGGAACCCTACTACGTTGAAGATGACTGGTTTTAGGTCTTAGCCATGCTCAAGTTTGTCTGTGAGTATCTATTATATTGTAAGATAACTTTGGGCCTACACGCCCGCTTTGTCAAAACAAGTTGATAAACCATATTTCTGTAATAAAGCTTGACTCTTTTGTTGTAAACATGTGTTATTGTGGTGCGCACTCATGTACAGTACTCTGCAACTGATCAGATTTGGGCAGTTGTGGGGATTACTAGCGTCTCCAGAAATGAGGGCGTCATAGAGTGGTATTAGACACGCTTGCTTGACCATAGGTTGAGACCTAAGATAAACTAGGAGAGCTATTTTGTTGCAAAACCTAGTTATAAAATTTAGAAAGAATTTACATAAAATATAAGTATTACTATTGTCCTTTCCTTCTTTAATGCTACCTTACCGTCTTAGTTTATTTTCAGCTTAAGTTCTATTTTTTGCAAAATGATTATGTCAAATCATATCTAATTTCAAAGCTATCGTTGTTAAGCAGATGATGCATTATGTCCACTCCAAACCAAAAGAAATGGAGGGCTAGCCTTCAAAGTTGTGGGAGATTGAAAGATCAAGCTCCGTTTAAATTGGTTTGGTGTTAATGACAAATGACATTATGAGATTTTGATGTTAATGATAAATACTTTTATAATATTTTGGTGACAATGACAAATGCACATATGAGACTAATATGCTTGTTTAAGATTATTTATGTTTAGTCTCATTTGGATGGAAAGGTGAAATCAAAGAGGTATGCATTCGAAATCACTTTCTCATTTACTAATGCATTCCTTAGATCCAAAATATAGATTGAACTCTTCAAATAGTCCAAAATGAATATGTGCATGTGTCTTTCTTTATATACACTTGTATGCACACATTTAGGGGGAGTTCACTCTATGTTTTGTAGTTTCATTAGTATTGATCCATGTTTTCTTTTTCCATATATATTGGGATCAAACTAGAATCATGCATTCATTAAAAATCTGATTTAAAAGCCAAATCAGTGCTCTGTCTGGAAGAGCGGTAGTACTGCAGAGGAGCAGTACTACTGGGCGCCGGAAGCTCTGGAGGTAGAGCGGAGCCTTTTTCCCAGAGCGCCAAAATTGGGACTTTGGAGTTCGCCCGGCGGTAGTACCGCGCCGACTTTCTTGGAACTACCGGCGGTAGTACCGGTTTTACAACATCGGTAGTACCGCGCGAAAATCCAACGGTCATTGCGAGAGGCTCGACATAGCCGTTCGTCGTGTCGAGATAGGGAAGTGGTAGTACCGCCGACTCTGGAACTACCGGCTAGCGAAACTACCGGACCTTAGATGGCGGTAGTACCGCACTTTGAATTCAAATGGTTTTATATTCAATTTATTATCTCATTATTTGTTGAGATTGTCATCAATTACCAAAAGAGAAAGATTGAGAATCTAGTCCCTCCATTATGAGTTAATGGTGAGTTTTGGTAATTAATGACAATCACATTGTGGGACTAACATTTTCTATGAGTTGGATAAATAGGTTAGGTTCCATGATGATGACGACTTTAGATGACTTCATGAGTTGAAGGTTATCAAGAAGAGGATGCATCATGTGTTGATGCACATCAAGATTCCGAAGTGAAGATGTTCATGTGTTGATCATCAAGTGAAGGAAGACCATCATGTGTTGATGGAGTTGATGAGAAGGATACATCATGAGTTGATGCATATCGAGATGATGATCCAAGACAAAGGTATGACTAGCTAGGGCTAAGGATGTGTTCCTAGTCTTTACCGGTCATGGTGTTTGGTTGAAAGACCGGATTGCTAGTATAGGTTGCCGTACTATTAAGAGGGGTCATGTCTAGTAGTTTGAGTCTCATCATGTGTTGATGGCTCAACCTCACTTGCTCTAGCTCATCTTGGCATGAGGCTTGCATTTGCGAATGTGTTTTGCAAATGGTTGAAGCTCATGTGGCCAATCCTTGTAACATGTGACTATACTTTGCAAATATGTTTTGCAAAAGTTGAGGTCCATGTACCTACTCCTGCGACATGATCTAAGTTTGCAAATATGTTTTGCAAAGTTGGAGATCATGTATTATCCCTGGTATGGTCTAAGATTGTTTGTTGCTATTTTCTTTGACATTAGACCATGATAGTGACTCTTTGGATGTCTTGTGATTTCTGCATTGATCTAATGTGTTTAAGATCATGCAAATAGATGGGTTGTGTAGCCCTCTAAATAAGCTTTCCATAGAGTCCAAGATCACTCAATTCCGACATCGAGTCAAAAGTTATGACCGTTTTTGAGTGTTGTCGTGCTGAAAACTGGAAATGGAAGTACCGCCCGAACTGCGGTAGTTCAAAACAGTAGTACCGCCCGTAGCTGCGGTAGTTCGAATGACTGAATAACGGCTATTTTCTAGCCGTTATGATGGAAGCGATAGTACCGCTCCTATAAGTCTGTAGTTCCGGAAAATCATGTTTTTGAGGTGTGGGCTATAAATACTTCCTTGTGGCCGGTTGGGGTAAGACTTTTGGCACTCTATTTCACTCTCTTGAGCTAGTGTAAGGTTCTCCTCTCAATTGTGCATGTGTTGCACCTTGTGAGCAAGGAGAATAGCTCTAGATTGCATGTGTTGCATCTAGAGGTGGATTTAATATCCACTTGAGCTTGTGCATTTGTTGCACTTGATGAGAGTCAAGCAAGCGGCTTGACTTATTACTCTTGAGTTTGCCGACTCTAGGCGGCGTTGAGGCGTCGTGCCGGTGATCTTCTCAAAGAAGCTTGTGAGAAGGCCGGCGTGTGTGAAGGTTGGAGCTCACCTACCGGAGCGGGAAAGAGCTACCACTAGTGGATTGAGGTGTTTCGGCTTAATTCGTGGAGCCGGTCCAATTCGTTTGGGCTAACCTCAACGTGGATTAGGGGAGGCGGCAACTCTCCGAACACCACGGTAAAAGAGACCGTGTCAAATTGTGGTTTGTTTTCTTGTTCCTTATTTACATTCAAGCAATTTATATTCATAGAATTAAATTGATTGCTTGTATACCTAGGATTGCAAACCTTGACCTAGGTTAGAATTTGGTGCACTTAGGCGATATTCTTGTTGTAGGCGCTATTTGAGCTAAACCAAATTGATTTACCCTTTCGCTTTATATACTTGGTTTAGGCAAATAGAAAAGCTCTTAAATTGTTAGCATTAATTTGTAGAGAATTTTTTAAGACCGCCTATTCACCCCCCTCTAGTCGGCCACCTCGATCTTACAAGTGTAGAGGTGTTCAATGAAATATGCAATCTTGAGAGCGCTCATGATATGTGGACAAAAATTCAAGACTTATATGAAGTGTCCACCTCATCCAATGAGGATTGCATAAAAGAGTGGATGTCGGGAGATGAATGTTCTACTTCTAGCTCCGACGATGAAGAATCGACCATTCCCTCCACATCAACTCAATGCCTCATGGCAAAAGGTAATAAGAAGGTAAATTTCAATGATGAAAATGATGAACCTTCATATGATGAGTTGATGGACATGTTAGAACAATTAAATGAATTTCTTGGAAAGGAGAAAACTAAATTTAAGGTTTTGAAGAAAGAATATGTCTCTCTTCAAAATGATTATGATGTATTAAAAGAGGAACATGAAATTCTCCTTCTCAAGGAATATTCTAAGACTAGTGTGGATATAGGCATAACTTGTGATTTAATAGATGATTTGCCTTGTATAAGTTCTACTTCTTGCAATTCATCTAAAATTGATATATCCACCTCATGTGAGGATTTATTAGATGATATGCCATTTATAGCTCCTAGCTCTAGCAAGTCATCTAAAATTAATGTATCTACCTCATGTGAGGATTTGCTAGAAATTCCTTGTTGCTCAAAAATAGATGCTACTAACTCTTCTATGTATATTGAGACTAATCTTGTAGAGGAGAATAATGAGCTCAAGGCCCAAGTCACAAGTTTGAGAAAAGACTTCGAAAAGAGTTATAAAGGAAAGGCCTCTCTTGACAAAATTTTGGGAAGTCAAAAATTGTCAAATGACAAGAGAGGTATATGTTTCATCTCCAAGAAGGAGAATAGCAAAACAAGGTATAATGCAAGACATACGAAGAAAGTCAAGTGCCATGGTTACAATGAGATGGGTCACTTCGCCTCTAAGTGCCCCAACAAGGTGGAAAACAAGATAAATCCATCAAAGAAGAGGCAAGCCGGTAATAAGCAAGACAAAAAGATTAGAAGAGGTCGCAATTGCCAAACTTGCTACAATTGCCGGGAAAAGGGACATTTAAGTAAGAATTGTCCCAAAGGTATCATTCCTAAGCCATCTTTATTTAATGAACATTATTTGCTTAGGAAAGATAAAAATAGCAATGTGTTTGCTAGGAATGTTAATTCACAAAAATTAAATGTTAGGGCCGTTTGGGTGCCCAAATCTCTTGTGACTAACATTCATGGACCCAACCAAGTTTTGGGTACCAAAATGCGCTTACATGCTTAATAGGTACTTGGAGAGGCATTGGAGGCTTGGCTCATTCATGAAGAGGTGAATTCCATCATATGCACAATGAAAGCCAAGCTTGAGGATGATCATAGCACATTATGAACCAATGCCATCTCGGTAACAAGTATTTATATTTGATGTATTTAGCCCCTAGCCTTGTGTAGGTTGCATTTCATGAAAATCATTTAAAAATGGGTGTTCTTGCTCTTGTGCTTAAATTTCATAATAATAATCATGAGCAAGATGTAGTCGCACATTAAGGGGGAGTGTTAAATCATATTCATGTATACTACATCCCTAAGTGTGCCCATATTAATTAAGTGCTAGAATTGTTTTCAAAATTGAGCCATTTAGCCAAAAGTCAAAATCTTGAAATAATAAGTATATCTTTGGAAAACTAGTTGAAAATATATATAAATGCATTTCAAAGGTTTTACAAATGTTTTGGCTTTAGAAAAACTTATTTCAAGTAAAATTGAGTTTGCAACCCAAAACTATCAATCTAGTATCTTGTTTTGGCTTTAAACTCAAAAATTTGCTAAAATTAATTCTAAAAGGAATTTGAAAATGTGTTCAATACCAAAAACCTAGAGTTGGCTATTTCAAACATTATTGGTATTCAAAAGTTTTTCAAAAAGCCAACTAAACAAAAATTATTTGGTTTTGAAACTCATCCAAAATATTGAGTTGACCTATATGGTCACTATCTAGCACTTAAGTGAGTTTTGCCATTTGATCTTAATCTATTGACATATATTATCTCACAAGGGTATTTACAACTCATACATAAAATTGAATGTTTAAAAATACCCCAAAATGCTCATTTTTGCATTCTTGTGAAAATTATTGAAAATGAGTTTGTTTAAAAATTGAAAGCTTAATTTGTTAAAAACTATATCGAAAAGAATTTTGATCTTAGCTTATAGTTGGAAATGCTCCACAAGTAGCTTTTATTTCTGTGTGAAAAACTTTGGAGCAATATACAACAATGTATCAAACCTCTCCTCTGAAAATCCAACTCTCGGCATGTTCCCAGAATTTTCGGAACTACCGGCAGTCAGTCTGCGGTACTTCCGGTTTTCGGAACTACCGGCAGTGAATGCGGTACTTCCGATATTTCTGGAAGGTGGCTGATTTGATTCAAAATCTATTTTTCAATTTCCTCAGCCATTCCATTTGCTCCTCTTGGTCAAGTTGATCCTTATTAATCACAGCTAGCTACCCTCAAATATTTATTGACTCCATATACCATTTTTCTATTTCTTTGATTCTTTCTCATTAAAATGGCATCCTCCTAAAGAGTGGTAGACGTTTTAGTCATCTTGACCTCAGCGTGTGCTTCACTCCTATCTTTACAAATGACATCATTCATATCCTTCAAGTAGTATCCCTTAATTGTGAAAATTAAGTGGTATGCTTATTTCTTCCAAATGATGTCTTTTGGAGTGATATCCTTTTATTTTTGGCAAGCAAATATTTCTTTACCAAGCTCTTCACATATATGATATCATTGATTTCCAAGTGATATTATTCTTCAAGTGGTATCTACTCTTTTGACTTGGTATCTCTTTCCTTTGGAAAATAAGTGGTATCCTTTTTCCTTCAAAGTGGCATCTTTAAAAGTGATATCCTTTTTTCCTCTTACCGAGATAATCTTTGCTATTAATATTTCTCTTTCACCTATGATATCATTTTCTTTCAAGTGGTATCCACCTTGATAAGTGATGTATCTTCTAATGATATCATACTCCTCCTCCAAGTGCTATTTCAAGACACATCTTTTCTACAAGTGGTATCTCTTCATCAAATCAAGTGAAAACTATTGAAGATTAAGTACCAAAGGTTGACCTTATGAGAAACAAGTTGATCATACAAGAGGCATCAAGTTTTTACAAATGGAATCAAGTACATTTGGTGCCATGTATGCTCTCAAATAGTACAAGTGGTATCAAGTTTTCTACAATTGGAATTAACTATACTTGACATCACCCATGTTTACAAGTGGTCTATTCTCACAAGTGATATAAGAAGAAAATGGTTAATGAAAAGGAGGAAGAGATAAGAAAAGAGGAGAAAAATAAGAAAAGAGGAGAAAAATAAAGAAGAGGAGAATCCTGTGTATGTCAAAGGAGAAGAAAGGATTGCCAAGAAGAGACCTTTGTGTAAAAGGGAATCTTTCTTTATGAAAAACATATATATAATACTTTTGTGCTTACTAAAGCAAAAAGGGTAAAATAGTACTATTTGAAAAATTATTTTACTTATTTGCCCAAAAATGATTTATGGTTCTTAGGAATGAATGTGTTTCATTCTCTTTTGCTATTCATGGAGTCATAATCAAATGATATGCAAGATTTCCCTTTCAAAATAGCCTCTTTGGTCAAAAATCAAAATCTTATTTTAAAAGGCCAAATGTTGTGAAAAACTAAATAAAAGTACTCAACTATATATTTCAAATGTTTTCAAAGCTTTTTGAGTAAAATTTCTATTTTACAAATCAAAAGGAAGATTTGGCCCCAAAAGAATCTTATATGATCTTGTTTTCGGATTAAACGACATATTTCTCTAAATTATAATCTATTGAGTATTTGAAAAAATGGTCAATACAAAACTCAAAGGGTTGGTCATTTCAAACATTTCTCTAGTTCAAAGCTTATGCAAAAGACCAATCATTGAAAAGTTATATTCATTTGAATCTCATCCAAAAACTACAATTGACCCAAAATGACCTATTCTTGCATAAAATGAGTTTAGCTATTTGATCAAGATTTCTTTGTGTATCTTGGCTTAATTAGTATTTATAACTCATATGAAGCTAAGAAAGCAAAATACTCCATGGAAATCCAATTGATTTTGATTTTAAGCTTTTGATGCAA
Source organism: Bonia amplexicaulis (assembly GCA_036346245.1). Taxonomy (NCBI): domain Eukaryota; kingdom Viridiplantae; phylum Streptophyta; class Magnoliopsida; order Poales; family Poaceae; genus Bonia; species Bonia amplexicaulis. The sequence continues at coordinate 13,363,881 of CM070769.1, forward strand.
AATCGATTCCTTCACTCGCTCTCAAAGCGCTTTTTGGCATATCTTTTGATTGGAGAAGTATTTTTCAAAAATTCTTGTTGGAAAAGGTCACATATAGCATCAAGTTCATATCTACAAAATTTGAGAGTATTTCAAGTTCATTTGAATAAGTTTTGACTTTTCCTCTCTTTGGCTTTTTGCTGAAAATTCAGAATGTTCATGATTCTGAGCCGATTTGTGATTTTTATATCTTAACATGAGTTAAGATTTTAAGGAAGCCACAATAAGGAAAATAGATCCTCTATAGTTGGTCTTCATTGGCAAATTTTCTCAGAATTTATAAAGAGCATTTAATTAATTTTTCATCTCTCTCTAGAAGCTAATGTGAGATGCAAAAGTCTGAATTTCAGACTTTCAGATTTCTGAAAACTTATGTTTTGAGCTGATTTATGATTTTTGTATCTTTAAATGTGCTCATAATCTGAGGTAGATGCAATTATGACTTTTAATCCTCAGATATTAATCTATACTGACAATTTTTCTCAGATGCATTGGATATTGTTAAGTCAGTTTTTCAGGAAGCTTTTGAAGGCCACTTGGAATGCAAAATCAGGAAATGATCCAAATGCTACAAGTCATATATATACAAGTGGTATCATCTTAAGTAATATTATATCAAGTGGCATCAAGCCTTCAAGGAGCTTAAATGAGTAAGATTATTTGAATATGTTTCAAATATCTTTAGTTATTTTAAGTGGTATCTATTGATCATTTACATTTAGTTTCATATTCCTTCATGACCATATTATGTTAGATTAAATTGGTATCAAGCTCCTCACTTCTTAAGAGCATATCATGGACTCGTAATTGGTATTAAAGTCCTCATAATATCTCGTTACATGGCTTAACTTGTATTCTTCCCATGCTTATTTTTTACAATAATCAATGCTATTTTGTGATAATTGCCTCTCTTTTTGGTGCTTAATGCCAAATGGGGGAGAAACTTGTGATAATAGCTTTCATTTCTTTGAGAAATTTGTGATAATGTCAAATGGGGGAGGATTAATAGCCTTGTATTATAGAATAATACAATTGCTAATGCCATGTGGGAGAAATGTGATAATATATTTCTTGAGTAGAAATTAAAATTTTTAAGTCTACATGTTGAATATTGCTTTCACCTTCTCTTATGCACTTAATTTCATATCATTTGGTCATATTCACCAATGTGCTATTATCATAAATGGATTTGTCATCAACCACCAAAAAGGGGGAGATTGAAAGATCAAGCTCCGTTTAAATTGGTTTTGGTGTTAATGACAAATGACATTATGAGATTTTGATGTTAATGGCAAATACTTTTATAATATTTTGGTGACAATGACAAATGCACATATGAGACTAATATGCTTGTTTAAGATTATTTATGTTTAGTCTCATTTGGATGGAAAAGTGAAATCAAAGAGGTATGCATTCGAAATCACTTTCTCATTTACTAATGCATTCCTTAGATCCAAAATATAGATTGAACTCTTCAAATAGTCCAAAATGAATATGTGCATGTGTCTTTCTTTATATACACTTGTATGCACACATTTAGGGGGAGTTCACTCTATGTTTTGTAGTTTCATTAGTATTGATCCATGTTTTCTTTTTCCATATATATTGGGATCAAACTAGAATCATGCATTCATTAAAAATCTGATTTAAAAGCCAAATCAGTGCTCTGTCTGGAAGAGCGGTAGTACCGCAGAGGAAGCAGTACTATCGGGCCGGAAGCTCGGAGGTAGGCGGAGCCTTTTTCCCGAGCGCCAAAATTGGGACTTTGGAGTTCGGCCGGCGGTAGTACCGCGCCAACTTTATGGAACTACCGGCGGTAGTACCGGTTTACAACATCGGTAGTACCGCGCCGAAAATCCAACGGTCATTGCAGAGGCTCTGACATAGCCGTTCTGTCGTGTCAGATAGGGAAGTGGTAGTACCGCGCCGACTCTGCGGAACTACCGGCTAGCGGAACTACCGGACCTTAGATGGCGGTAGTACCGCACTTTGAATTCAAATGGTTTTATATTCAATTTATTATCTCATTATTTGTTGAGATTGTCATCAATTACCAAAAGGGAAAGATTGAGAATCTAGTCCCTCCATTATGAGTTAATGGTAAGTTTTGGTAATTAATGACAATCACATTGTGGGACTAACATTTTCTATGAGTTGGATAAATAGGTTAGGTTCCATGATGATGACGACTTTAGATGACTTCATGAGTTGAAGGTTATCAAGAAGAGGATGCATCATGTGTTGATGCACATCAAGATTCCGAAGTGAAGATGTTCATGTGTTGATCATCAAGTGAAGGAAGACCATCATGTGTTGATGGAGTTGATGAGAAGGATGCATCATGAGTTGATGCATATCGAGATGATGACCCAAGACAAATGTATGACTAGCTAGGGCTAAGGATGTGTTCCTAGTCTTTACCGGTCTTTGTGTTTGGTTGAAAGACCGGATTGCTAGTATATGTTGCCGTACTATTAAGAGGGGTCATGTCTAGTAGTTTGAGTCTCATCATGTGTTGATGGCTCAACCTCACTTGCTCTAGCTCATCTTGGTATGAGGCTTGCATTTGCGAATGTGTTTTGCAAATGGTTGAAGCTCATGTGGCCAATCCTTGTAACATGTGACTATACTTTGCAAATATGTTTTGCAAAAAGTTGAGGTCCATGTACCTACTCCTTGCGACATGATCTAAGTTTGCAAATATATTTTGCAAAAGTTGGAGATCATGTATTATCCCTTGGTATGGTCTAAGATTGTTTGTTGCTATTTTCTTTGACATTAGACCATGATAGTGACTCTTTGGATGTCTTGTGATTTCTGCATTGATCTAATGTGTTTAAGATCATGCAAATAGATGGGTTGTGTAGCCCTCTAAATAAGCTTTCCATAGAGTCCAAGATCACTCAATTCCGACATCGGAGTCAAAAGTTATGACCATTTTTCGAGTGTTGTCTGTGCTGAAAAACCGGAAACGGAAGTACCGCCCGGAACTGCGGTAGTTCCGAAAAACGGTAGTACCGCCCGTAACTGCAGTAGTTCCGGAAATGACTGAATAACGGCTATTTTTCTAGCCGTTATGATGGGAAGCGTAGTACCGCTCCTATAAGTGCTGATAGTTCGAAAAATCCTGTTTTTGACTCCAACGGCTAGTTTTGAGGTGTGGGCTATAAATACTTCCTTGTGGCCGGTTGGGATAAGGCTTTTGGCACTCTATTTCACTCTCTTGAGCTAGTGTAAGCTTCTCCTCTCATTTGTGCATGTGTTGCACCTTGTGAGCAAGGAGAGAGGTCTCTAGATGCATGTGTTGCATCTAGAGGTGGATTTTGTATTCACTTGAGCTTGTGCATTTGTTGCACGTGGTGAGAGTCAAGCAAGGGGCTTGACTTATTACTCTTGGAGTTTGCCGACTCCTAGACGGCGTTGGAGGCGTCGTGCTCGGTGATCTTCTCAAAGAAGCTTGTGAGAAGGCCCGGCGTGTGTGAAGGTTGGAGCTCACCTACCCGGAGCGGGAAAGAGCTACCACTAGTGGATTGAGGTGTTTCGGCTTAATTCGTGGAGCCGGTCCAATTCGTTTGGGCTAACCTCAACGTGGATTAGGGGAGAGCGGCAACTCTCCGAACACCACGGTAAAAAGAGACCGTGTCAAATTGTGGTTTATTTCCTTGTTCCTTATTTACATTCAAGCAATTTATATTCATAGAATTAAATTGATTGCTTGTATACCTAGGATTGCAAACCTTGACCTAGGTTAGAATTTGGTGCACTTAGGCGATATTCTTGTTGTAGGCGCTATTTGAGCTAAACCAAATTGATTTACCCTTTCGCTTTATATACTTGGTTTAGGCAAATAGAAAAGCTCTTAAATTGTTAGCATTAATTTGTAAAGAATTTTTTAAGACCGCCTATTCACCCCCCTCTAGTCGGCCACCTCGATCTTACAGAGATGCAGCAGTATCTCCGACCCTTGAAGAATCCCAAGAGTTACATCAGCAACTGTTTCAGGCACAGTAGGAAGTGCGCCTCCTGAGACCAGACATCCACCGGTGCATATGGTGGAAGCTGGGGAAATGTCTGATTGTGGAAAGACCCCTGATGTCCCTGCAGCACCTGCCCCATCTCGGCCACGTCAAAGGCTTTCTGCCCAGGCCTATCGCCTCATATTCCGCCCAACTCCTTCTGAAGCACCGCCACTCAGAAATGATGACAAGGGAAAGGGACCGGCACAGAATGACGATGATGAAGAAGATCCGAAAGAGTGGGTTCGCTATACGACTAGCAATCCGCCATCTAATGGCTGGAATTAAGCCGAGTCTGCAATGATGAACAAGATCCTGTGGAGTAAGACCTTTTGGAGCTGATAGCTAGTGTAGAATACAGTATTGTAGCATGTGCCTTGTGTAGAAATGTTTTATGTGTGTAATACAAGTTGTAATATAAACGCTGAGTTGGTTTATACTCAGCTTGCTGGATAAATAAAGCCTATGTTTGATTATCTCTTAATTTGTTTGTTAATAGTATATATATCTTACCACTTTCAATATGTTCTCCTTATTCGCTCTAATTCTTACCTTACTTATTCTATACTTACCTTAAATTTGAGTTCTTACTTATCTGTCTGATGTTCCTAAAAGTGCTGCGGAGCTTACTTCAAATTCTTAAACCACAGAATTAAAATGGCTGAAACTGGACCAGGACAAGGAAGCCAACAAGTAAAACAGGGCAACCTAGTGGATATTTAAGTTGCCCTTGTCAATATTCTAGCAATGATGAATCTAAACAGACATCAAGCTGAAATGAATCAAGCAAAATTAATGGAGCAACATTCAAGACTACTTGAATAGATTGCAATAAGAATAGCATCATCAAGCAGTTCAGCAGGAGCTGCTATCAATAGAGAGGGGACACAAGTTACATCAAAATGGCCAGATTTTCAAAAGACAAGACCTCCTACATTTTCTACGTCAGCTGACCAATTGGTAGCAGAAGACTAGCTCAGAGATGTAGAAAGGAAACTAAAAACAGTACAATCTGGTGACAAAAAAAAGTTTTATACGCCTCACATCAACTTTAAGGACAAGCAGCCACTTGGTGGATTAATTTCAAATCATGCACCAATATAGAGAAATCACTTGGAAAGAGTTTGACAAGTTTTTTCATCAAGATCATATCCCATCTAGAGTTATAGAAGCCAAACGGCGAGAGTTTTTGGCACTAAAATAAGGAGGACGTCCTATTATGGAATACTTGCACCAATTCAATCAACTTACACGTTATGCCCCTGATGATGCGAAGATATAAGCCAAGAAGATGGAGAGATTTAGAGAAGGGCTACAAAAATCTTTGAAGTATCATATTTTAGCCATGGACCTTAAGGACATATTTGCCTAGGTGAATAAGTTGTTTACATCAACTTGAGTTACACGCGGAAATAAACTCTACTACGTCTTAAACTCTAAATCAAGATTATTTCTAACAACTGCAACTTCGACATCTCAAAAAACAAAGAAAGAAATTTCCATGTCCATCTTAATTAGCTCTCGTTCCTGACTCGCTGCCGTTGATTGACATGAACGATGGGAAAAAAGGGCGCGATCATCGGCTCGCACAAGCGGAGCTGCCGGTTCTACAAGACAACAGGTACAATTTCTGCTAGCTCTTCATCCAGTTGTGTCTGTTGAAGCGCTCGAGCGTGCATGCAAATGTTTGCTTTAATTTCTTTTTTTTTCGGGTTCGTGCGCGTTTGTTTTGCGACAGGTTGCAAGCTTAGCCAGGAGGCGCAGATTGACATCCAGACCAAGAAGCGCAAGTCGCAAGCGAAGAAGATAGCCGGGTTCCAAGTACATACATACATTATATATGTGCAGCACATTTTTGGTTGAATTTACCACGAGCTATTCATCTTGGTCATGCTCGTGGACGTGCAGTTTGCTCCGGGGAACCCCTCTGAAGTGCTGGTCACCTCCGCCGACTCGCAGATCCGGGTCTTCGACGGCGTGACCATGGTCCAAAAGTTCAGAGGTACGGGCCACGAGCCGATCAACTTACTCGACGAATCTCTGCTTCAGAAATTACTCGCAGCTAAAGAAGATAGAGCAATGTAGGTTTCAAGAACACGAAGTGCGCCCGCTGGAGGACCACCCGGAGTGTGTCCGCTGCCGCGGCCATCGGCATCAGCATCAAGGCCAAGACGTGGTGCACCACCCGCTCACTTCTATTGCAAGAACGCTCTGCCGCCGTCCCGTGGCCTCACTCGCTGTCCATGCCAGGCGCTGGCGACGTCAATACGTCTAGCAGCAGCAGCCCGCCGTCGCAGGACAACAAGAAGGCTATGTCATGCCACGACGAGGTGTGCAGCATGGCGAGCCATGCCACTAAGCTTGAGGCGAGAAGCAGCGAGCTGAGCAGCTCCGGGGGGCCGTTGACGGACTCAGGCCAGCTAGGCACGATGGCAGCGGGGGGGTCCTCGTCACGGCACGACAGCGGTTAGGCAACGGCAACGCGGACAGCAGCAATGCGTGGGGATTGGTGGTGGTGACGGCGAGCTTAGGCGGGGAGATTAGGGTGTTCCAGAATTTTGGAATGCCTTTTAGGATCAAAGGCCAGGGCAATCTTTTCCATTAATCAGTTGAAGGTTTCAGGGTCTTCTTGTAAATTAAGTCCATATTTGGAACGCAAGAATTTCATAGCAATTTTATAGGAAACATTTCAATTCCCATAGAAATCAAGAAAAAAATGAACAGCTATTTCGCAAAAAAAATCATAGGAAACAATCCAATTCCCGTAGAAAAAGGGAAAAAATTCCGTGCCCTAACGGGGCCTAGGAGAAATGCTGCATGCATGAACAAAAATTTGGATATATTTTACAAGTTAGTGACTATTTTTAACGATTTTGTATGATCCATTTAAGAAAGTTTGCGCGTGGATATACATGTGCAACGCAATTAACGATAGGAAGTAGCACGGTCAATTTGTGTTTGTAATGTAACTAGCTAATGTGGCTTGGTGGGTACGTACATGCAACTCCAAAATGATATTTGTTACATTTGAACTTGTACCAAATCTATTATATTATTAAAGTAAAAGGTAAAAGGAGCCATCACGTTCGCTCCAAAGGGATAGAAACTCTCAAATTAATAGCAGAAAAAAGAGAAAGATCCACGCCATTGATCGTGATGGATCTAGATAATAACAGTCTAGATTAAAAGAAAGAGTCCACGTCAAATACAATCCAAACAATAATTGAAATTTGGAATAAAAAGTAAATAAAATTAGCAATTTGATTTACATACAAATTCATAAGTAAAATCTCTAAAAAAATAATTTGGAATCAAAATTAAACACAAATTAACAATTGGATTTGTATATGAATTCCAAAAAAAATTAAAATTCTGAATAAAAAATAAAATAAGTATTTAATTTCGATATGAATTCCAAAGCAAAATATCTAAATAAATGTAAATTTGAATAAATTTTAAAAATTAGCAATTGGATTTGCGTATGAATTCCAACCAAAAATTGAAATCTCAAATAGAAAATGTTGCAAATTAATTTCTATATAATTTCAAAGCAAAATCCTTAAAACAACTTAAAACATAAAATAAATTAAATAAAATTAATGTTAAACGGTGGGGGACAACATCACTGATAATGGCGAGAAGATTCTCTATAATGTTAGACATCGACTAAAGCAGACGAGCTGGCATAAGTGAAGATGCGAAGTCATTGCAGTTAGTAAGGAAACCATGACGCTGAAGCCATAAGTTAAAAAAAGGTTAAAAATTCAGAAAAAAAACGAAATTATAAATAGTGTAAAAATAAGCTTAAGCCATAAGCTTAAGCTATGTTGAACACCACCATAAGTCTCCTCCCCATTTCACACAGACAGATGCTCATAGCTGTGCTCAGCCTCAGCTAGCCACCACTACCGCACCGATCGGTTCTTCTGTCCGAAAAGCTGAAGAATTTTCGGGTAGCTAGGTAAGATAAGAGAGCAATGGCGACGTCGCACAATGCTTATTGCTGAAGTATATGGGGAGCAGTCGCCGCGTCGCCCCTCCCTCCCATTTCACAGTGCATGTGCCAAAAGGACATCTACTGCGCGGAGGACACTGTGCATATACCGTGTCAAATAGTACGCTAGCCACCGCCACTAGCAGATCTAGCGGAGTACGGCAACACCTAGCAGACAGTCACTATATAAGCCTCCTCCCCCCTCCGCATTTCCATTACCGCACCCGATCGGTTCTTCTGTCCGAGAAGCTGAGAAGAATTTTTGAGTAGAGCAATGGCCGCGTCGCACAACAGCGGCGGGAGCGGGAGCGGGAGCAAGCACGTGGAGGCGCCAATGGAGGTGTCGGTGGAGGCGGGAAACGCCATGGCGGAGGCGTGGATGGACGACGACGGGCGCCCGCGTCGGACGGGCACGTTCTGGACGGCCAGCGCGCACATCATCACTGCCGTCTTCGGCTCCGGGGTGCTCTCCCTCGCCTGGGCCATCGCACAGCTTGGTTGGGTCGCTGGCCCCGCCGTCATGCTCCTCTTTGCCTTCGTCAACTACTACACCACCACGCTCCTCGCCGAGTGCTACCGCTCCGGGGACCCCGCCACCGGCAAGCGCAACTACACCTACATGGACGCCGTCCGCTCCAACCTCGGCGGGGCCAAGGTCACCTTCTGCGGCGTCATCCAGTACGCCAACCTCGTCCGCGTCGCCATCGGGTACACCATCACGTCGTCCATCAGCATGCGGGCCATCAGGAGGTCCCACTGCTTCCACGCCAACGGCCACCAGGACCCGTGCATCAGCTCAAGCAACCCATACATGATCCTCTTCGGCGCCGTGCAGATCGTCTTCTCGCAGATACCCGACTTTGGTCAGATATGGTGGTTCTCCATCGTCGCCGCCGTCATGTCCTTCACCTACTCCGGCATCGGCCTCTCCCTTAGCATCGCCAAGATCATAAGTACGTATATATATATCCACATGTTCAAGACTACTCAGTCACATGGCTGTTCAAGACTTCAACATGTGATGTGCTCTGAATTGCAGCAAATGGAGGATTCCAGGGCAGCCTCACCGGCATCAGTATCGGCGCCAGCGTCACCTCGACGCAGAAGGTGTGGCGCAGCCTGAAGGCCTTCGGCGACATCGCCTTCGCGTACTCCTTCTCCAACATTCTCATCGAGATCCAAGTAGGTCATGACCAGACCGGTGGTGCTCTGTTTGCCGTAAACATCGATCCATCTGTTTTTGTAAGGTTGCTCACGTACGGCTTCCTCTGTTTCTACAGGACACGATTAAGGCGCCGCCGCCATCGGAGGCGAACGTGATGAAGAAGGCGACTCGGCTGAGCGTGGCGGCGACGACGGTGTTCTACATGCTGTGCGGGTGCATGGGCTACGTGGCGTTCGGGGACACGGCGCCGGACAACCTCCTCACGGGCTTCGGCTTCTACGAACCCTTCTGGCTGCTGGACATCGCCAACGTTGCCATCGTCGTGCACCTCGTCGGCGCGTACCAGGTGTCCTGCCAGCACATCTTCGCCTTCGTCGAGCGCTGGGCCTCCGCCACTTGGCCCGATAGCACCTTCATCTCCCGGGAGCTCCGAGTGGGGCCCTTCGCGCTCAGCGTATTCCGGCTCACCTGGCGCTCGGCGTTCGTCTGCCTCACCACCGTCGTCGCCATGTTGCTCCCCTTCTTCGGCAGCGTCGTGGGCCACCTCGGCACCGTCTCCTTCTGGCCGCTCACCGTCTACTTCCCCGTCGAGATGTACATCGCGCAGCGCCGCGTGCCGCGCGGCAGCGCGCGGTGGATTTGCCTCCAGACGCTCAGTGTCGCGTGCTTCCTCGTGTCGATCGCCGCCGCAGCCGGCTCCATCGCCAACGTTGTCGACGCGCTCAAGGTGTACCAGCCGTTCAGCGGCTGATTCGCCGTACGTGCATGGATCATTAGCGTTCGCACGTGCCGGCCAGCGGGCTGCTTGTTAATCTGGTGCAAATTACCAGTTTTTGTCAAGGGTCACGTTACTGTAACTTTCGTTGTACAACCTGTTGTACCGCAGAAATTTCAGCTAATGTACGAAGAGAAGAGCAAAGATATCTTCTGTCTCAACTTCACAAGGACGCCAATCTTAGTTATAGTAATTAAATTTTAAAAAAATTAAAAATAGAAAAAATGCTAACTCATCACAGACAATGCAAACAAATACAGAAAAAAACCGACAGAAAAGCTCAAAAAGAAGAAAAAAATTAGAAAAAAATAAAATTTATGAACAGTGAAAAATAAACCAGAAGCTAAAATCGAAACGCGCAGAACCTAGTTATAGTTTCGGATAGTGCTTCAAACCTTTTCGAAAATACGAAAAAGTGGGAAGAGTGGCGGTTGTATAATTTACCAATCCCTAACCTCGAAGCAAAAACTTAGGCGCTATTTGGAACGCATGACTTTTTTTCTCAAACAGACCCTTGCTAGAAATTTCAACCCGATGAAGAACCAGGTCTCCCTAAGAAGCTACTTGCTACTTTACGTTGTGTCCAACAAAAACAAATGATCTTAACATCCTTGAGAAAAAAATCGCTTCATCATCCGACGCACATCAGCGAGATAGTGTGCCTAAATGGTTTCCTCGCAATCGTTGGACTATTCATCAAGTAAGAGTATCACAAATCAGCCATCGGTTGTACCACTTCCTTGCTATATAGGTAAAGAGCTCGTAAGAACTTGGTATAAACTTGAGTATGAGTGACTTTTGAGCCTCCAGAACCTACTAGTTAATAGGGACATATGCATTATATTTTATTCTTTGTTTTCTACTAATGATGGCAAGTTCAAGGTCAGAAGAAGAGAATAGCAAGTCCAACATTGAGGAAGATGCATCTCTCACGCCTCGTACGAGAGACATCATGCAGAGATTTTCACGCTTGTTTAGTCAACATTCAGAACGTCTTGAGATGGTTCTAGATCGCACCAATAATGATCTTGTGGCGATTGCTACTCGAGTGGAGCAGCTAAAGAGAGCTCCACCTCCTGCTGTCGCCCCTGCTGCTGTTGGCGTTACACGACCACACCGTGAGCCATCTATCGTTCGCTCATGGGTCGATGAGGTAAGAGATGAAGAGAGCCCACATGGCAAAAAGACCCTCAGACTTTGGCCATCCAACAATGACCAAAATAGGAGGTCAGGAATAGCAGACTGAGGGAAGACGATCTCCCATTGCCCTGAAGTAAAATAACCTTGCAGTCAAGCAATGGATAATAGCGTGATGTAGAGACAGCCAAACCCTGCCCACACTTAGGTCAAGGGGTTGGATTGGTGCCAATACTACATCAATGCTGAATTTATGGCCTTCAATCTCTAGGGCAATATTGAGACATGTAAGATTGCTAGCAAGAGGTCCATTGGCGGTGGTCACTACCACGGGGTACACCAAAAAGGAAGCAAGAGGTACAAAGTGCTACTGAATGAAGCGAGATGCCAAAAAGGAGAAACTAGCTCCTGAGTCAAACAATGCAAGAGCAGGGTGTAATTCAAGATAACCAAACCTAAAAGGCAAGTAGCGACGAAAAGTAAATGGTGAGATGGGTAACAATAGGGAGGTAAAGTGTGGTAACCAACTACACCACTCCTGAGTCGGTGGTGTGTAGGGACGCCCGTTAGTACCCTTTAGTACAATAGCAATTGGAGTAGGAACTGGAGCCACGTTCTGACTGCAATCAGGTGAAGGTGAAAAGGTAAGCTGGTTTGCAGTGCCAGCCTAGGCCTTACGCCTCTTGAGCAACCCAGGCGGAAGAATGGAATCAGAATTCAGGGAAGCATAGGTTTGGAACAATATCACAGGATAGAAATGAAATAAAGGGAATGGTAATTAGGTATGAAATTATGGTAATATCCCAGTGACTAGATATATATGCATGAATGAATTAACCCGAAGCTCCGTGTACATGCAAAACTTTTTTTTTCTAGAAACTATAACTTGAGCTCTGATACCAACTATATCACCTCACATATCAATATAAGATACTACTATATAATTTCATCGCTAAAATAAGAATAAATAATAAAGGCAGCAATAGAAATTGTAAGGAAATTAAAACTTTTAAGAGCATTGTAATAAAGAATCAACGGAAGTTGAAATAAATATTTGAAACATGGGACCGGTCCACTTCTAACCAAATGAAGAATAAAAAAGTAACAAAATAGTGGCAAGCCACAGTGAAAACTCGAGTGCTTTCATCCATGCATGATTCTATCACTCTACTTGCCTTTTACCTGAGAAGGGAAAGAGCAAACGTGAGATTTGAAAATCTCAACAAGTACCGAACAACGGTCGCAACACGATGAGTAAAGGATAAGTAAAGCAAGCAAGTAATTGACATAGATTAATTGCAATGAAACTAGATTATTGAAACCACTGATACCGATCGGAGATAGAGGTAACAGGAACCATGGAAATAAGGTTTGTTGTTATATAGCAAGTTATGACAAAGGCGCCGGTGATTGCCTTCCACATACATGGTTATACAAGAGTAGTAAGGCACATCTTTGTTAATGTGACGATGGTCCGATCTTCCGAAAGGTACTGATAAGTTGATTGTGGAGAACTCGACGTTGATGATCCAAAAGCTCCGACCAAAACAGATCGAACCCCTCGCAATCACTACACCACTGCTCCGTTAGTTATCAACCGTGCCGAACACGGTTGACCTCGCCAAGAAAGCTATCTATTGCAAACAAATCGACAACACAAGCAAGAGAGTTCAAGATGCAGTCTGAAATTGTATTGCAAATAAAGATTAAGTTCACAAGTTGGGGTTCCTCAACCGAACATGCGGTGAAACTGCTAAGCAGAATAATCTCTTAAGAAAAACTCGAGAAAAACTAAAGGGGTGCGACCACCTTAAATAGGGAAGGGGAAAGCCGCACTTATCTAAGGAAAAGGGTACGGCACTATTCATAGATTACTGTTCACATGAACAGTACAGCCGGCCCAAATAGTCTAAGTGGTGATACAAGGTCCAAGACCCACTTTGATTCATACTGGAAAGTGACGCGAATTGTTTTGCAGTTTCTAATCGGCTCGAATAGATTTTGGATGTGAGACCAGATCCATATGAAAGTAGACTCCAAGATCTTTCCAAAGAGTACTCATGGGCCTCAAAAATCCTTCTGGATCAAAAGTTATGACCGTTTGAAGTAGACATTGTTAAAAAGGCCGAATCTGAGTCGAACTCGCGAACAGGACTTGGATTGCGCTTGACGGTTCTACTTCTACACTTGAGCTCGCGTGGTTCTTCCCCATGATTCCTAAGGACAATTAAATCATCACAAGAATTAAGTAATATGCCATTCTTTGAAACATTTGTATGCAAACTTAGGAACGCATTCACCTGATGGTTAAGTTGATGTGCTCGCGCTCGAGTCATTGGCCCTTGTATCATAGTTTCAGTTTGTTGTGGAGTTGGCACAGTTGTATCTATGGAAAAGATGTCCTCATCACTTGTCCTCGACTGTATAACCATAGACGGAGTGTAATATCCTGAGTAACGAGAGTGTACAACCCCCCATACGTTACCAGGTGGGTGGAGATCTTCCCTATATGTGGGTAACCTGGGCCAAGTAACTATTATTTCCTTTATTAGCGAGTTATCCGGAATGTAATTAAGGAATTGAGAGTAAACTAAGGTAAAGTTATTATATAGCAAGTTATGGCAATGGCACTGACGATTACTTCTCACATACCGATTATATGAGAGTAGTCAGGCATAGCACTGTCCTCAACTTTATAACCGTAAACGAGGTGTAATATCCTGAGTAACGAAAGTGATCGGTCCATCGTACGTTACCAGGTGGGTGGAAATATCCCCGATATGTGGATAACCCCAAGCCAGATAACTGTGATATTGTTAACAGGTTATATGGTGTGAATTTCTAGGAACTGAGAGAAGACTAAGATAATGTTATGAGAAGTGAAAGGATTTGCTAAGATTGAAAATGGAGAAACATAATTCCCGATAAGAGGGCGATGTGGAATGATAATATAATATGGTGATAGTGATATAGGAATTATTCTAAAGAGGTATTATAACATAGCTCATACAAGGTTGCCAACCATTCAAATTTTATTATGTGAAAAATGATTATTAGTTAGATTAACAGGTTTAATATATACATCCTTCATGGCGCACGTACAACATCATACAATTAATGGATCATGATATTAGTAAACTAAAACATAGCAGCCTTAATGACCCTAGTGCCAAAAGAGTGCTAATAATCTAAACCTAAGTTAAAGCATGTTCATATACTACCTCTATTAACGATTTAAGCATGAATTCTAAAACACTAATTAAAGCATGAGTTCTTGAACATTATTACCAGAGTATTATAATAAACCTAAAAGCATATGAAACAAGATAACCTAGAACATCATAGTATCAATACAATATTAGAAGTCTATTACCAGGCAAGTATTAGTAATAAGATAACAATTAGGCAAGCATGGGTGATGTGATACTAACCAGGTAAAGTTTAGTTGTATGCTAATAGTCGGCTAACTTTAGTAATATGATATTAGCCAGTTAATTTTAGTGATATGATATTAGCCAGGTAACGTTAGTGATATGGTATTAACCGAGTAATTTTAGTGATATGATAATTGCCAAGCAAGCTTGTGTGATATGATAATTGTACTCAATGGCAAGGTGACAAATAATCTGAAAACATATGGTAGGCGAAACGGAAAGGTCACATCCGCGAGGTACTTGCTTTGAGCACACTCGGTGGACACGCTGCACGAAGGATCCAGGGTACGCAACTGTCCGAATGTTCCCTCGAAGGCCACGTGTGAACCTACAAAGTGGAACAGAGATGAATCAGACACGGTCCAGTTGGAATTGACAAGAGACGGCATGAGATTCGCTTGATCGAGAGAAATAGGTTCATCCGCCCCTTTCGCCGGGCAAATTGCTGTTCAGCTGGGCAACCAAGTTCCACGGCACGACCCAACAAAACCACCGTGCGAACATGTGATTCAGTCGTGCATCCAACTGGTCGACCACGTGACCGTGAAAAGGAACAGTCATGGCCGCTCCGGCCATCATCGCCGCCACCGGCCGCCGCCGCCGCCGCCGCGCGACCACCGCGCCATGCGCTAGTCGGCCACTGCGCTGAGCTGCCATGGCCACCCATGCCATGCACCGACCGGTGCCGCCGCCGAACCGCCACGGCGGCCGCCTCCGCCCGCCTGCCGCACCCTAGCCACCGCCACTTGCCAGCGCGTCGCACCATCTCCGGCTACGCCACCTCCGCCATGCCGCTGCGCACTATTCCTCGCGCGCCCGCGCCCACATCGGCACCACCACGATCGGAACCACCATGCCATCGCTGCCATCGCCTCCCGACATGCTTGCCGCCGCAGGTCGCCACGCCGCCTCTGGCCTCCACAGCCGCCGCGCGCCGCACACGCAGCACCATCGTGCCGCCGGCCTCCACAGGAGAGAGAGAGATGGAATAGATGGAGATGAGAGAGATATGGATGCATAGATAAGGCAGAGAGAGATATATGGTTAGAGATAGGAGTGAGAGGTGGATTTTTGAAACACCAATATTATCTTTCTGTTTTTCTTTTCTGGTGCTACAAATAGTTAGGTGGAAGCATAATTTTACAAAGAATAATAGCAAAATTTTACTAAGAATAAGTAAATATCCTCGTAACTAACTAGATTTTACAGCGCGGTATAACACAACCCGCAGCCGCAAACGGACCCTATGTACAACTACAAGATTATAACAGAAACATTCAGAAAAATCCGATCTAGATCCATGAAAGATCGAACCAACTAAATAGGTACACAAGCAATGGCAGTATAGCACTCCCTTTTGCGCTCAATTAATTTCAGAAGCTCTTCCATAAGCTACTAGTTGGATTAATTAACCTCATTAAAGTTATGTCGAAAGCTAAAATAACGGAACTCAACAGTTAAACAGTATAAGGATTAACAAATACTCCCCGTTATTTTTACTTGAGGTTCTATAATCCGCGCCGTCAAACTTTCTAAAGTTTAAAGTTTGACTGCCAATAAGTTTAAAACTATTTAGATTGGCTATATAAAATTATATCATTAGATTTATTATTAAAAATATTTTTATAATATTATAATTTTGTTGGTATATCTTAATATAAAGTTTTAGAAAATAACAGTTAAAGTCACATCTTAAAAATCATAAAAAGCAAAAAATATCACGTAACAAAGGGCAGAGAGAATTCGAGAGGAAGGAAGTTCAACATAGAGTTATTAATCAACTGATCCGGAACAAATTACATACTACTTGTCATCCAATGGTCATTACAAGAATCCCATAAAACAACCAAAGAATACTACTCTAATTATAATACGGCCAGCTAGTAGGAGTACTTAGTACACCTTCCAAATAGCTAACTGCAACAAATTAATTGAACACAACACTTCCCGTCAAATGCTTACCAAATTAATCCCTACCAAATTAATCCCAAACAACCAAAGAATCAATGCCAATGAAATAGTACTACACGCCTGCGGATCAATTAAGCTGCAAAACTTCCAACGCCATGATCGCAAGCTGATCTGCCAGCCGGTGCCGGTGGGACTAGACGTCGCTGAGGCATTCCTCGACCGGAGACACGTCGAAATCCACCAAAAATGAGCATGCCCTGAGTTCGCCGACGTCGCCGCCGTCGTCGAGTTTGCTCGTGACGTAGGTCGTGAATTGCTCGCCGTTGTCGATGCATGGGCTTTCTTGCAGCGGTGGCGAGGCGGCGGGCTCTGGTTCTTGTTCAACTCCGGCACCGGCGCCGCACGACACGTCGACGTCCATCTCGTAATCGCCCTTTGGGTCTAGCTGCGGCGGCCCCAATTCTTGGCAGGCGGGGTAGTCCCTGAGCGTCGTCTCGGTGTAGCCCATGACCGCGCCCTGTGCTCCCTGACTGTCCCCGTACGTCAGCTGCAGCGGCGCCTCCTCGAGTATCGACGAGAATTCGTCCATGGGCATGACGTGATTATCCGACGCCGCGGCTTCCTGACTGTCCCAGTACGTCAGCTGCAGCACCTCCTCCAAGAATTCGTCCATGGGCATGCTGAAATTATCCGACGCCGCGGCCTCCCCGAACTGGCCCTGGTGATGAAGAGCAAGAACGCTTGACGGCGGCGGCCCGTCCTCCGCGAACTGCCCCTGGTAATGACCAAGAACGCCCATCGGCGGCGGTGCGACATCCGCGAGCGGCCCCAGGTAATGGCCAAGAACGCCCATCGGCGGCGGCTGGGGCTCCGCGTGCTGCCCATGGTAATGGCCAAGAACGCCCGCCGGCGCGGCCTCCGCCCCCTGCCCCTCGCCGATACCACGAACTCTCGACGGCGGCAATAGGGCCGCGACTGCATCAAAATATGCCGTTGGAACCATCACCCGGGCGGCTTTCTTCTTCCCGTCATGCCCGATTGGCACACCCTCTTCCCCAGGGATGCCCGATCGGCACGCCGTCTTCCTCTTCTCCTCGGCGGACGCGCGCGGCGAGACGTAGATCTTGCAGAGCACCGGCGCGGCGGCCTTGCCGGTGCCGTCGTCCATGCAGCTGGTGTACTCCTCCATGAGCCACGGCGTCTTGTTCTTCTCCCCGAGGTAGAAGCCGAAGCTGTGCCTGAACCCGACGGGCTCCCCGCCGACGCGCAGCTCCTTCTTGGTCTGCTCAACCCGCCAGTGCCCGCCGGTGTCGACGCTGCGGAGGCCGCGCTTCCCGCACGAGCTCTGGAACCTGTACTCGCTGAAGAAGAACCACTTGTGCTCGGAGTTGCGGGTGTTTCCCGGCGCGTGCTTCTGCCGCAGCACGTCGGGGCTGTCGCCGTAGACGTTGTCGCGGAAGATGATCCCCTTCGTGTCCGGCATCTCGTCGCCGGCGATGTGCCGGTTGAGATAGTAGCACACCATCTCCTCCGGCCCCGGGTTGAAGTAGACACCAGGAGGCAGCACCACCGTTTGCGGCGGCGCCAGCGGGACGTGATTGATGCCATCGGGAGGAGTCATCTCCACGGCCACGGATTCGCGGTGGGGTTTCTTGCTTCCTTTCCTTGCCTTCTTGGTGGCCAAATCGAGTCGAGTAGAGCAATGCTTTGACTCCAAGAGGGAGTCCGGAGTGCTTATATGGGCCATGGCGCCACCGAAGACGAGGCGGACTCGAACGCGAGCTTGCTTTCTTTCTTTTCTCTCTCTCTGTTTCGAGGAACTCGGACGCGAAAGACTTCTAATTTCTAAACGCGAATCCGACAACACCATGCGCCGCCTCTCCCCACCGGCCACGCCAGTGGGGCGTCTCCCAATGACGCATCCTTCTACACCATCTTGATCCAGCGCTGTGCGCCGAGCCAGGGATAGATACCGGGCTCGGACTGGGTAAGCTATAGCTTGAGAGCTAAAGAAATTAGCAATGCTACTATTATGATATGGGTTCGTGAAAAAGTCAAGCAGTAGTGGTCTAGCCCGAGATGGCACAGCCTACAACACCAGCGGCATAGTCCAATAGCCAATATCATCATCCGGTCATAGGTCCGACCCGGTTTTAAACCACATAAATTCGAATCACCTCATAGATTTTAGAAAGCGGATCGAATACGAATCGAATAGTCTCGAATACGGATACCGAATATTCTCGAATCGAATGCGAATGAATACTCTCAAATACGGCCTCCCTCTAGCGTTTTCCGAATATCGCAATTATCCGCCACCTCCCTCAACAACGCCATCGCCATTGCCTCCTCGGTTCGAGCCCTCCGGTAGTCCACCTCCTCCCTCCGGCCACTCCAGCGCCTCCTAGCCCACCTCCGGGCTCGGCCCCCACCGGTACTCCCTGTCCCTACTCTTCCCTTCCCAAATTGAAATATTGAATGTCATCCTGATATGAATTGTGAATAAGAAAATGAATTGAAATATTGAATGCTATCCGATTTGAATTGTGAATGAGAAAATGAATTGAAATATTGAATGCTATCCTGATCTGCATTTTAAATGAGAAAATGAATTGAAATATTGAATGTCATCCCAATTTGAATTTCGAATGAGAAAATGATTTGAAATGTTGAATGACATGTGTTTTGCATTCCTATTTAGGAATTAGGTATACAAAATGAATTTTGAATGTCATGTGTCCTTGCTCCTCCCCCGATCCTTTAGCGATTTATCCTTCTAATTTCATGGTTCCACTAAAAATCTTAAAGATAACTAAAGAATTAATGTTATGTGTTTTATGATTTCTATATAGGATTAACAGATTATGAATTAGAGATCCTTCTAATTTCATAGTTCTATTGAAAATCTTAATGATGATGAAGAATTAATGCTATGTGTTTTGTAATTTCTATGTAGGATTAACCTATTAGGAGTTAGGGATCCTTCTAATTTCATAATTCCACTGGAAATCTTAATGATGATTGAAGAATTAATGCTATGTGTTTTATGATTTCAATGTAGGATTAACCGATTAGGAATTAGGGATCCTTCCAATGTTATAGTTTTACTCAAAATCTTAATAATGACTGAAGAATTAATGTTATGTGTTTTACAGTTTCTATGTAGGATTAACCAATTAGGAATTGGGAATACAAAATAAAGAGGACCTTATGTAGTGGGATAGGGGAGGCCATTTGTAACCCTAGATATTCATATTGAATACATTTGAGTCATTTATGTGTTTTTCCTTGAATCCATCCGCAATACCGCATCCTTGGTGAGTTCGTGGTCTCTTACATCCAATCAAGGGTGCTTCTAAGTTTACTGTTTAGTCTCGTTTCGACAACAATTTGAATAATAAGAAGACATAAAAAGTATCTAATGATGTAGTCTAATTCGCATACAAAATTGTAGCGTGGTTCGACTTTTTATACCATTCGTAGAAAAGGGTTAGCCAACTGTCTATGTTAGATGCATCAATTATAGATTTTTCGTTACCATTTGTCTATGTTATAGCTGCTTCCATTCTTTAGAAGAAATCAATCTATTTTGTTAATGACCTTCCAAACTGAATATTTTGCTACTGCTCCAAGAGAAATTACAGTTTTTGTATTGTAAACTCCACAAGGATAGCCAACATGCAAGAGGAATGAGTGATCTGACTATCAAGAAAAATAGAAATGTGGGCATCTGGACATACAAAATTATTCTTAAGTGAGCATATTGCAAAGATCGAGCCAAGCTGCTTGGTTAGTGGGGATACATAATATTTGTATTTCCACGATGTTATATATATATGTATTAGTTTCTAATTCTGATTTATGTTTAGAAAAATAAAAAATTAATACGAACATCAAGTTTCTCTACTCTTCTTATAACCGTCTTACTTCAGGGATAAGACAGAGGTCATGGGCGCATCACGCGTCCACTTCTCTCGCTTCCGTCACGCGTACGTATCTTGCTCACTTTCCTCACCGTCCGTGTCTTCTCTTTTAAAGTCATTTCTTTTAATTATTATTATTTTATTTTTTTATCCAAAATCCACCAATCATAGACAAAATCATCAACAAAAGCCAATATGAATGTGCTCTTTAGACAGCCGCTCTCAACGGTGGATTTTCCCAGTGAACCATCAAGACAAAAATGCAAGGACAATCTAGACCGTTCCCACAATGGTGACCAAATGGGTGGCCCGACACGGCACGGTCTAAGCTCGACAAGGCACGAGCCCGTTTGGCCCATCAGCTAGAACGGATCATACCATGCTATCCTATGGATCAAGCCTCTAACCTTGGCACAGTGGGCTGAGCACCAACCAAAGCACGACCCATGGCCTTGTATCGTGCCGGCCTAGCCACCGCCTTTTATACTGAGCTAAGTCATATCAACAGTACCGTATCTTGGACCGGCCTATTTGGCCATCTCCGGTTCCATTTGGTTTTTTTATTTTCTTTTTCCTCTCAAACAACGGCTCTAAAAATCTCCTATTGGTCCATTCCTTCCCCCAGTCACGCGAACCAAGGAACCACCCCTAAGCCCCTCCTCTCCCCCGCCGCCGGCGCCGACATGGCCGTCCACCACCTCCTCCGCCGCGGAATCTCCGGAGGCTTCCCCCTCCCCCCTCTCCGCAGCCTCCTCGTCTCCCAGGTACCGACGGCTCCTCTCCTCGTCCATTATCCATGTCGATGCATCGGTTCTTGATTTCGTGGTGTTCCCTTCTTTGGCTTTCCCGGCGAAGGAGCTCGGCCGGCGTTCGTTGAGCTCGGCGGCAACGGGGGATGTGGCGGCCGAGCTGAGGGGAGCCCGGGAGGACGTCAAGCAGCTGCTCAAGTCCACCTCCTGCCATCCCATCCTGGTATCGTACACACAACCTTGTACTTTTATAGAACGATTGCAACTTTATCGAGTTCGAGCAGACGAATTTTGCATTGGGATTTAGCTTATGTATCTAGCTGTCAAGGAATTTTGCATTCCAACAAAAGTTCATTATTATGTAGTTAAGGAACTAGTACTACAAGATGGTTTAGCTATATGCTTAGTTAACCGACAGATTATTCTGTTTGTACAAGAAGATTATGGTGTGAGAAAAGAAGATACTAGTGCTGTAGGTGCACCAGTCTGTAACATGTCCTGTGTGCAAGTTATTACAGTTTTTTCGTCTTTGCTGTATGTGCACAGTTCCTGCTTTTACATCTTCTTGATCCAACATTAACTGATGCAGCCTCCAGGTGCCTCTGTGTGACTTGTTACTTGTCTGCTGAGTTGCTCTTGGTTTCAGGTTCGGTTGGGTTGGCATGACGCTGGTACTTATGACAAGAATATTAGTGAGTGGCCAAAGTGTGGTGGAGCTAATGGTAGCTTGAGATTTGAAATTGAGTTAAAGCATGCAGCTAATGCTGGTAGTGCTTCTCCTCCATTCTTTATCTTTTGCTTCATGATGAGGGAAGGGATGATTCTTATACTAATTTTACTGCAGGTCTTGTGAATGCTTTGAAGCTGATCCAACCCATCAAGGACAAATTTGCAGGTGTCACTTATGCAGATCTGTTTCAGCTTGCCAGTGCTACAGCCATTGAGGTTCTTCATGGCGCTTCAACCCACTGATGATAATTCCAAAAAAAAAAGCTTCCTGATTAATAGTGACGTGATTGTTTTGATTTTCTCACTTTTCAGGAAGCTGGTGGCCCCAAAATCCCCATGATTTATGGGAGGGTTGACGTTTCTGCCCCTGAACAATGCCCACCAGAGGGGAGACTCCCTGGTCAGTAACTAGATTCCATAACCCAGCTTACTCCATATAACAATTTAGCTTATGTCTGATTCAGCGTCTAGAGCATAGAACATCATGTTGCACCTCTAGTTTCATCTGATATTAATCCGTACATTCTATTGCAATAATTGGTCAGTGGTGGAATCACTGAATCATTATCTTGCAACCTTGAATGGTTGTGCCTTGATTGTTACCAAATTTTCAGCTTACTGATCAAAAAATTGATAAACCATCTCTTATCAAGTTCATACCATGCTGTTTTTCCCTCGTAGGTTATTAAAATATTAGTATACTGAACATTCATTATAACAATACGGTGGCGTTTGGATTGTGGGATAAGAGGGGTGGGAATGGGAAATAGGGGGAGAAGGATGTCTTATCCCTTGTTTGGTTTCAGGGAATGGGAAAAGAAGTGGGTTTGGGATTGGGATAGGATGGGCTCTTTCCCCACCAATCTAAACCCCAATGAAAGGGTGGTTTTGGATGGGAAATGAGGGGGAGACAAAACTAGCCTTGTTTGTCTTCACAGCAGCCATGGCCATGGTGGCCGTTGCCGCTTGTCCGCATCCTTGGAGTCCTTTGCCCACACACTCGTCATCTTTCTCATGACAGGTCGCATTGCTCGGTCTCCTGCCGCCGCCACTTGGGGTTTCAAGAGCACTTCAAATCTGCTTCTATGGTCACCTTTGAGCTCGCCATGAGGGTCATTGCTAGGGCCGCCGACTACTTGAGGCCATAGTTGGCTCTCGTGTGAATGCTGTTAGTCGCTGGACTCTTGCTCTTGGTGATAACAAGATCCTTACTCTCATGGAGAGGATGACACTTGGATATGGGGCAATTTTTTCTTGGTTTATTTCTCGCACAATGCCATGCCAACCTGAGGGGTTGGGGATACAAATTTATAGGCTGAGAACCAGCCAAGCATATGCTAAGATGCTAGTCCTAGATGCTAGTCTAAAGCTGTCCTAAATCTAGTCTAAGATGCTAGTCAAAAGCTGTCCTAAAGCTAGTCTAAGATGCTAGTCTAAAGCTGCCCTAAAGCTAGTCCAAGATGCTAGTCTAAAGCTGCCCTAAAGCTAGTCCAAGATGCTAGTCTAAAGCTGCTGTACAGGAATCATGTGCCCACCCCACAAAGACCACAGTACAGGGACTTATTCATCAAATGCATCATGGCTTCCCATGATCCTCCAAGGCTCCAATGATTGGATTGGTCTTCTCTCCTTTTTCTTTTTCTTCTTTTCTTTCTTGAGTTTGATCTGTCTTCTTCCACCGAAATGAATGAGGATGGAATAATGATGGGAGACCTGGGTTTGGACTGTTGATTTGGGGCGCAAAGAGCTGGACAAAACCACCCATCCGCTAGATCGCTTCCCATGGAAGCTCTGACATTGAGGCCCGTCCTCGCCATCCATCACCACCCGCCACCCACAGTCCGTGCTTACCATGCGCCAGCTGCTGCCGCCTGCTCTTGCCTTCCACTGCCGCTGCAAATGCCACCCGCTTGCCTTCCGCGGCCCTGCACGCACACCCCCGCATCGGTGGAGATGGTGGATTGAGGAGAGAAGCCTGGAGGCACATTTCACTTATGTCTTTCTGAAAGAAGGCAATTTATGATGAAGGGTATTTTGGTCTAGTATATATTTAATATCCTAGTTCCAAACCCAACAAATCCAAACAATGGAATAGGAAAAACCTCTATCCCAGTCTCTAGGCTTGTTCTTTATGGCTGTGGCTTATGGTTTTTGAATGAAATTTTTAATTTTAGCTATTTGCGACAGAGATTATAGAGAGAAAGATACTAGCTTGCGATTTTAGATGATACCGATGTTGGGCTTTTAACGTGTACTACAATTAACTTATGAACCCCGTCTTGAAAAAATACTCTGTTTGAAAGTTAGGTACTATAGCAAAAGTCAAAAGTCGGTTTCAAAAGCCGAAAAGAACATGCCCTCTATCCCAGTCAAACCCATCGGATTTATATCCCACCTCATTTCCCTATCCCTTTCCCACCATGTATCCAAATGCCACCTACGAGTATATGACCAAACTTCATAATTCCTGTGAAGGAAAATGTATTTGACTTAAACACTTCAAGCCAAGATGCCTCCTTGAGGATCTCACCTGTATTTAAATGTTTATTTGTCCGCAAGATGTAACTTTGGTGCACCAGAATAAAATTATTAACAAAAGATATTGATGTCACACTAACATCAACATTATAGGACACAACTATTGCAGAATACTCTTCCCGCTAACTTTTCACAGTAGTGTTTTCCAATCATCAAGAATTTATTTTCTTGAACTGTCCCCTTGTCATTCCTACAAGAGTTTGTTGGATTCCTTGTATTGCCTCTAAAATCAACTTCTTGATATGATTAAGAGTTAAAGACAATATTTATCCCTGTATTTGTGGAATTTAGTTAGTAAAATTGAAGCAGAAAATAGGCTAAAGGCCTATAAAGGGTTGCGATCTACAAGTTCTTACAAAGTTACCGTTGCAAGGTCTTTGGTCTGGTCAAATACTCGAATCACATGAGTGAATGTGCAAAATGTGAAAGACAGATTGTTCCAACTGCCCATGATGTGACAGGAATATAGTGGAAAGCTGCACCACCTGTGCAGTATTGGACTATGCCTGTGCTCGTGTTTTGGTCATAAAACAAAAAATTCATGACCAATTATCTTCCCAAATATTGGAACATGTTCAGATGTTTGGTTTTTCTATTCAATGGGTGCTGATATATCTTTTTCCTGTGTGATATAATTTATGCTGATGTTTGGAAATCACAATATTGACTACAGTGCATACCTGTTCCCTGCTCGCTTACATTTATAGTTTGCCACCTTTTCAGCTGCTGGCCCACCTTCACCTGCCGAACATTTGCGAGAAGTATTCTACAGAATGGGCCTGAATGACAAGGTACTCACAGAGTGCTGTGTTTCAACTTTCAGTTATTCAATACAATATAATTCTGGATTTGCTTGTCACATCTGTATTGTGATCTGTAGGAAATTGTTGCACTGTCAGGAGCACATACACTTGGACGTGCGAAACCTGAGCGTAGCGGCTGGGGTAAACCAGAAACAAAATACACGGTATGTAAATTACAACTGTAGTTCATTGTTCTCATGTTAAAGATGCCTTATCTATTGAATCATTTTCAGGGCATTGCATGTTCATTTGTAATTTTCTTTTGGATTAGCCGGGGAAAGATAAGCAACATTGGCAAGTTGTACTAGTTACTTTGACCTTTGGCTATCTCCTGAAAATTTACTGGCTGGTCATGCATATATGCTTCCTGCAAAAGCACCATTCTGGATTCCTTTTTTTTAAAAAAAAAACATTTTGGATTCCTAGTTTGTGTTGGGTTCTGACAAGGTATTTATTTTCATTTGGAGGGACTTATTAGGAATTTTTCTATGATTCACTAGAACAAAACATAAAACATGCTTGCTTCGTCTACACTGGAAGTTGCATTTAGCATTATCGTGGTGCATCTTCAATTGTAGACGAAGCAAGCATGTTTTATGTTTTGTTCTAGTGAATCATAGAAAAATTCCTAATAAGTCCCTTCCAAATAGTATATTCTTATCGTCACCACACACTTTTCCTACCACGGAGTTTATCTGTTTTTACAAAGGCGTTCTTGTGGGTGGTACTTAGTACTAGCATGTACAACATCATAAAGTTTGAATGGTATATCACACTGCTTGGCTAAGATTCTTGCACTTGACTTGCCAGAAAAATGGACCTGGTGCACCTGGGGGGCAGTCTTGGACATCTCAGTGGCTCAAGTTTGACAACAGCTATTTCAATGTAAGATACCTAATTTGTTATAGGCTATAAAAATATCTGCAATCATGTAGCAGTTACAAAAACATGTGCATAAAAATTCAGGATGTCAAAGCACGACGAGACGAGGATCTTCTAGTTCTGCCTACTGATGCTGTGCTCTTTGAGGATTCATCATTCAAGGTTAGTGACGATTCTCATATTGCAAAATTTCGCACATCTCTAGCTGATCCTCTGAACTGAATTCCGTGATTACTTGTCATGCTTAAAGACCTATGCTGAAAAGTACGCTGAGGATCAGGATGCATTTTTTGATGACTATGCTGAAGCTCATGCTAAATTGAGCAATCTCGGGACGAAGTTTGATCCTCCAAAGGTAGATGGGATTAAAAAATTCCATTCTTGGGAGGGAGAAAATAACTATGTGGAAGGCCATGCTGACATTCTTATCATTGAAATGGTGCAGGGTATATCACTTAACTAGCTGACATCAGCTGCTGATGAACTGCATTTTGGTGGGTAAACAAGACGAGGTCCTGCTTCGTTTTGCAACTAGCTCTTGAAGCGTATGCTCATAGAGCTTGTTCTGGTTTTATGACAGCTCCAAAAAATCGAACTTATGACGCAAAATGTGCTCCAGATGCTCTATTTTAAGTTGCGTGCTCAGTTATTTAGAAATAAAAGAAGCATTGCACAATTCCAGGACCAAACATTTCTTACATGTACTTGGATGCTGTGTGATAATGCTTTGAACTCTTACTTTAATGCATTCTCTGCATTGTTCTAAGTCGAGAACTCTAATAGAGGAAGAATATCAAAATTTGTGTAGCATAAGTCTTTGAAGAGCCGAGAACCTGACTCTTTATTTTGTCAAGGTACTGCGTGACAAGTGTCACACTCTGCGATTGAGCCCACAATTGCTCAATCGTGTTCTTTATCACGACCAAACATTTCTTGTTGGCTGACCCACTTTATGATCAAGATCATATGACATCTTTATGGGAGCGAAGTCCCTCATGCAGTGCCTTAGCGACATCGACCTCATTTGCATCCCTCACCGGTGCCATAGGCTCTGTGGGACACGTGTGGTGACTACCGGTCCACCTCGGCTAGGATGAATGCAAGATCAATCTTTTCTTCCATTCACCATAGTTGTCTCCTTTGAGAAGGGATATCTCGATGTACCCCATCAAAGAGTATCCTCCCGAAACACAATTCATATATAGTGAGAACAACAATAATAACAATAGCGCATGCCTTAGTTTCAACGTTGGTTAAAATTAAAACATACTGATTGTTTACGCATTAAATCTACATCACCGTTGGCGAAATAGAAATAATGCATAAAATTATCAATTAAAATTATAATAGCAAAATTATATGCCTTATTTTAACGTTGGTCAAAAATCGACATACAATTTCATTTATACATTAAATCTACATCACCGTTGGCGAAATAGAAACAATGCATAAAAACTTCAATTAAAATTATAATAATGTTATTATCAACGTTGGTCGAAAATAACAATATCATAATTAATTGTAATTTTATCTGTTTTCCAAAATTAAATTCTCCGTTGGTTCGAATTTAATAATGAAAATTAATCAATCATTAACTTTGCGTGAGCGTAATTATTCTAAACATAATTCATTCTCGAAGCAATATTCTGTACATATTTAATCTCGGAAAAATAGCACGTTGGTGCAAAAATTTGAAATTTTGGTTCAAATTTCATTGAAATTCATCAAATAATGCTTGAAAATAAATTAAAACTCAATTCTCGAGTTTCTTGTTTAAATCGGCCATTTGGCCCTATTGCCCATGGCCCACGGCTGTTCACCTCCATGCCCATGGCTGGCCGCCCAAAGACCCACCACCACTAACGAAAAAACAATGGCCGTCCGATCTAATCGGACGGCCGAGATCCAGCAATAAAACGCGCAAAACCTAACCCTAACTCAAAAATTCATCCCCTTGGAAGCGGATCTTGGGCGGCGGCGCCGCGCTCTCGGCGCATCCGGCGGAAAGCGAGGGGCGGCGGGCGGTCGGCGGCGCACGCGCGGAGCAAGCAGCCGGCGGCGGCCCCGGCGACGCGATGAGGGCGAGGCGGCGGCTCTGCGCACCCGAGAGGCAGCGGGCTTGGGCGCGCCCTTGCTCGGGTGGTGGCGGCGGCCTCCGTCTGGCGACGGGTGGCTACGGCGCCAGGGAGGCGCGCATGGGAGGCGCGGCGCAGCAGAAACCGGCGGTGAGTCCCGATCTACTATGTTGGCTCGATACCAATGTGCGTTGCTTTTCTTTTGGGGGTCTTTGGGTGTTCATGAGAGAAACCGAGAGGAGAGGGATTAGTGTACCGTCCAAGTAGAGGATGATCAAAATATAAATCAGATTTAGCTGCTGAATCCTTTTGTGATATTTTCGGAGTATAATCATCGAACCCGCTACCTGTTTTTTAGCTCTTGTTCGCTGCATATAATATTAGCACCATATTTTCCTTATATTATCTGCGCAAAGAATTAATGCAAATTTTCTTCCTCCAACAGCACGCGACCCAGTCATTTATTTATGCCAAGTTACAGCTGCAAATCATACGATGCACATTCATCTGTACTAAAAATGTTTCCTGCGTTGCAAAAACGTGAAGTGCTATTTATCTGTATCTTTATATATGACAACATACGTATACCGAGAGACCAACTCATTCTCCTCTTGGGCACCCCAGGACAGCCTGAACCATGGCTGCCAGGCTGCCCCTAAGCACGCCCTTGAGGATCTTCGTCTTCGCCGGCGTGTAGGGCGGGTACCTGGCCTTCGCCTCGCCGCCGAAACCGCGGACGAGGACGGCCTTCCTGTGGCTGAAAGCATCGAAGCTGAACCTCCCATGGTAGACGCCCATGCCGCTCTCGCCAACCCCTCCAAACGGCAGGTACGGATTGGTGAGCTGCGATATCGCAAGCAGATCGATCAGAACCACTTCGTTAGCGTCTCGTACGTTCAAGAAACCAAATCAGAGGCTTCTTAGCGACGCGTGCTGCTTACATGTATGCCGGTGTCGTTCACTATCATTCCTCCTGCAGAGATGCTTCTGTCGAACTGGTCCTGGAGCTTGCTGTCCTTGGTGAAGATGTAGGCTGCAAGTGGCTTGGTCATGGAGCTGAGCAGAGCAAAGCTCTCATGGATCTTGTCAACCTAAAAGAAACACCATCACAGACACAGTAATTGCGATGCAGGTCATGTATCACCAAAACCAGCATTGTGCAATCTTTAGTGACTCATCCAGGTCAAAAATATATATCTTGAATCTTGTGCATAGTTAGGATTAGAGGATTAGCAGTAACCGTTATGATAGGAAGCAGGGGCCCAAAAATTTCCTCCTTCATGATCGCCGAATCAAGAGGGACATCTAGGAAGATTGTAGGGGCTATCTTTCTGCAATGCGACGAAGAAACAATCTGAACAGATCAGCCAAACTCATGATTCAGAAGCATTTGTCAGGGTTGAATTTCGTCACTCACAGCTGCTGTTCATCTCTCTGACCACCGAACACGATCCTGTCCGAGACCATCTCTTCGTCCATCAGGCCCTTCAATCGGTTGAAATGGTTGGAGTTTACGATGCGCGACAAGTCTGCCGATCGCAGTGGATCCTTCCCGTAGAACTTCTCCAAAACTTTCTTTAGAGACTCCAGCTATCAAGTTTCATACAGCCAAGAATCACAGCACGGTTAGTCAGCAAGTGCCCTGCAAATTCTTGGAGGCATTCAGTATGTAATGCTCCGTGGTTACTTGTATACCAGCTCTGGAGCAAATGATTTCGTGGTTACGATGAAATCAGGAGCAATGCAGGCCTGCCCATTGTTGCAACCCCACTTGCCAGCAGCTATCCTCTTAACAGCAACCTTCGTATAAAAAAAAGGACTGTTAAAAATATGCAAGACCTAACATGAGATGAGATTTCTTTTGCAAGAATTTGTCAATTCGGACTCAAGAGGAAGATCGATTTTTTTTTACGTGGAGGTCGACATTGGAATCGATAACAACAGGGCATTTGCCACCGAGCTCCAAGATCACGGGCGTCAGATGCTTTGCAGCCGAGGCCATCACAATGCGTCCTACTTTACCATTCCCTGCAATTTTATCATAGCAGAAGAAATCATGCACTTCATGGTCTGAAACTTACCTAAATACTAAGTAGGAGGCTATTGAGACATGGAAGAAGAAGAAGCTTCAAGCTTCACCAATGGCGGCAAGAACTGAACAAAACCTGTGTAGAAGATCTTGTCCCACTTCTGCTCCAGGAGCGCGGTGGTTTCAGCGACGCCACCCTCGACGACCTTGATGCAGGAGCCGTCGACGTAACGCGGCAGCAGCTCGGCGAGCAACGACGACGTGGCCGGCGCGACCTCCGACGGCTTCAGCACGACGGCGTTGCCGGCGGCAATCGCTCCGATGACTGGGTCGATGGACAGCACTGAAACGAATTAATGGACCAGTGATTAAATCAGGCGGTGAAGAGTACAAGAAGATCAGAATCACTGGAGCTAGAGCTCAAGCCATGCTCAAGGTTAGCTTGAATTCATTACTTTTTTGTTTTTCCCCCCAAAGGGTGCGGTTTGTTAACACCTTTATCTTTGAGTCTCAGCAACCGAGACACCACTGATAAAATTCAGAACGTTTGTTTTAAAGCGTGAAATTTTTATCTCTCGTCATGAAGTTGCACTCTCAATCAACTAAAATTGCAGCCTCCTAAAAACAACGCAACTTCGGTGATTCAGAGTGCAACTATACACTTAGTTGCACTCTCAATCAACTAAAATTGTAGTCCGCTAAAAAAAACAACTGCAATTTTAGTTGATTGAAAGTACAACTTCAAGTGACTGAGAAATAAAAAAATTTCAGTCGCCTTGACAATAGTCAGTCCCATTTAGAAAAATTTATAAATAAACCTACCTAACATGTAGTTAGTGATATTCAAATCACGGTCATGGATGCCATACCAATTGGACTAGCAACAGTGGTGTAGGGTTTAGACAGTTTTTTTTAAAAAAAATGGCGTAGGGTTTAGCAAACCCCACAAAAAGGATCAACTTCTATACCAAAGTTGCTTTGTGTCTGTCAATTAGAACTGAACTCTCAAAGAGTAAGTGGTTAACAGTTGAAAGAGGCTACTAAAGCATGGTCCATTACTGATCCAATGTTCACCAACAAGGCAGGCGATAACAACAGATCACCATGGCCTCTTAACGCTCAGAATGGGCGGACCCAGGCCCGACGACCTTGGTCCCCTGCCTAGCCTCAACTGTGAACGTGTGAGCGGTGAAAGTCATGAAATTCATATTTTGCTTGTATTATGATCTATGTTTCCGAGCGTTTGTTATTTAGATTTTGTTCTTCGTCTAGGCTCATCAAATTCTCTGGGTCCACCACTGTCTCAGATGTTGATCACTGACAATGACTGATCAAAACTTCAGGAGACAATTAACAACTTAACCTTTCGTTTCGTCACAAGAAAAGAGGGAATACTACATATGTAGCACTACACCAACCATGCCATATGTATGACCCGTCGAAAACCATTAGATCATCTCACCTCATGCACACATATCGCATGCAATTTAGAAGAGTGTAGGGCCGGTACTGTTCGACCTGACCACCTCTTTTTAATGCTTGGAATTAGGCCATCTTGTTTAAGCATTTGTGCGTGCATCGTCTTCCAACTTACAGAAAGGGTAGTTCCAGGCAGAGATGACGAGCACGACGCCGAGGGGCTCCGCCGCGATCCTCGCCGTCGATGGGAACGTCATGAGCGTAGCAGGGACCTGAATGAGCGAAACGCGGCGGCAAAGCAGTTAGCCAGTGGTGCAGATCAAGGTTTTGATAATAGCGATTAATTGTCGCGTGCAACTAACCTACAGTCCATTATCTTTGTTGTAACTAGAGGTGGCAATGGGTACCTGAGTACCTGATGGATTTTACCGATAAGGAGGTGGGTATGAAAGATATCTTCATCCGCGGGTATACTGATGGGCAAAAATCTCTACCCATCGGGTAGAGCGGGTACGGGTACAGCTGTATATTACCCGTACCCGCATACCATATCAATAAAGCATGCATACATGCATGGTTTATACAAATATATAGCGTGCAACAATACAGATAATGCACCATCCACATTTAATTTTGATGTTGGCTGCTGGTGTAGATTTGGTGAATTATCTTGTTGTAACCAACAGGGGGGCAAAAGCGTGCAACTAACCTACAATCCATTATCTTGTTGTAACCATGTGAATTATCTTGTTGTAACCATGTGAGTTATCATGAGAACAAATTGCGTCCCTTTAATTTGGTGTTAGAAAGCTATCGCTATTAGCTTCGCTATTGACTAGTTGTGTTGGTCTCTGTGTATAGGGACGCCATTTTTTTTCCTGTCTGAGGAATGACACTTCTAACAGTTTCAGCATCCCAAGATAGGATAAACGATAGAAATTATTGGATAATAAGTTTGGATTAATGATTCATGCACTAATAAGAGCCATTTTTTATGTGCTTCAAATTAAATAGCCAATGCTCCACTGAATAGATTACAAAACCAAATTAATATACACTTTAATTTCTCTCAAATAAAAATATTGAGCTTTGTACGAAATCGATCCTACTATGTATTCCTTTTGTCAGTTAAAAGAATCAATTTAACTAGAAATTTAATCGGGTAGTAAAGCTTAACCAGACACCACAAAATCAGAATAACGAAAAAGGCCTTATTAGGAGTATGGTAGTGATTATCTATCTCAGGTACAAGCTTATAAGGCCTTGTTTAGAACGTAGAAAATTCACGAGAACAAGTTAATTCCTATATAATGAATCTAAAATGCCAAGGATATATACCTTTTGTGGTTTCATCCAGTTCTTCAAATTCTTCAAGGCAAACATGCACGACGACTTCACCAGAGATATCTGCGGCACGGATAAAAAGATGGAGAAAGTGCAGCAGTATATGCATGCCCATGAGTAATGATCAGATTAGGAGAGTCTCTATGAAATTTTCAATCTGCGAAGCTTAAGCTTAATCATAAAGTAAGATATGAACTTCGATCGCCCAAATCAAGGTTAAAACTTGACCAACATAGACAAAACAATCATAAAACACAAACTGTGTGTCTTTCTTAATTTCTTTTCTTTTCTTAACAATAGATCTAGCACCAACTGACATGTATTAATTAACCAAGCTGCAAATTGTACATCAGATGAACCATTTTTAAAAAATGCAAATAATGCAGAGTTCTTTACCAATCCAAAATGAAAACCCTCAGAAATCTCGTTAAAAAAATCCAATCTTTACAGATCAATATCTCAACACATGAGCACCCACAAATACATAATTGTTACGTGTATATACTATGCTTTCTTTCTATCTCATTTGCTAGCTAAAGAATCAATTGACCTGTATCAACTGTAAGTTATCATTCGGTAAGAAGTAAAACTTCCAAATTATCATCAAGCAAAGTATCAGCAAGAATGAAAATTGAGCAGAATTCAGAGCAGCTTACCGATCTAATTAACATACCAATTAGAAAAAGTCTCAGAAACCCCGTAAAAAGATCCAATCTTTACAGATCATTCCAACGCAAGATCGAACTTACACGACATGATATGCAGATTGATGCTAGCTACGACGTACGTACTTCGTGGACGTAGGACTCGGTGCGGGGCTTGGCGAGGTCGGCGTGGAGCGCGTCGCATATCTCCCCCTCCGTCTCCGTCAACATCCTCAGCACCCCGCGCAGCTGCGCCGTCCGCCACTCCGCCGGCCGCGTCCGCCCCGCCGCGAACCTCGCCCGGAGCTCCTCCACCGCCGCCGCCACCGCCTCCTCCATGCTATTCAGTACTTAACTAGTTACCAAGATGGGTTGTTTGCAGCAATGGATGGATGGGAGATTAGATTACTACAGATGAAGGAAGGTGGAGGCCGGTGCGTGGGAAAGGCCGGCAAGTAGAGATGATGAGACGTGCTTATATATACCTGTACGAGTACGACTGTGCCGTGTGCTGGCTTGTTTGATCCTTATTAATCTATCTATTATTGTATTATTAAAACAGAGATAAAAGAACTGTTTTTTGACATCTTGGGAGTATCTTTTGTGAAAATGGCCCGTCGGCGTGGTTTTCGCGGAAATGGCCCTTGGCCGCCAGGGGCGTTAGGCCGAGCCGAACTCCATTTTTTTTTATAATTTTAATTTTACATCATGTCACATCTCATCACGTCCTACAACAATGTGATCGAATGAGTCAGCTTTTGGCGGCGACGGGCCCATTGCCTCACAGATGCAAAAAAAAAAGTCAACCGAATTGTACTTCACTCGCGTACACCACGCCGGCTCACGAAATAAATACCACCCCTTTCACCGCAGGTTATCCTACAACGATAGTACAACACTATCCTCCCTCACATGGACAACCAGTGGGACGAGATCTGCAATCTCGCAAGGGCTACTATGGCCCAGGATAAAGAAAGGTGGCATGCTAAAGGGACACCTCCCTGTAGCGACGCCCCTCAAACAGCAACCCCTACTTGAACATTCCGACAAGCATCCCTTGCAAGACCCCCCAAGGGGGACACGCTGTCTCTCTGCTGGTACAGGGACAGATACAAGTTTTTCAAGTCCAAAAAATCCTAAACTTGGACATACGTTACTGGGGATGTGATAACTACGCCTGAGACATTCCGACCACCATTGGGACACATGTAGCTATCGGCAGCCAGTAAAGACCGTATGTAGTACATTCCCCCTCTATTTATGTAAGGAAGTTCACACTGATAATCTTTCCCTGTCTATCCATAGTCTCCAGATCCGCTATGTGGCTATCAAAAGTGGATCGACCGAGAGATTCACCCGTACAACCTAGTGGCATCTTGATTGCGAGGAGTGGCACCATAATGAGTGTAACAATTTTATCTGGTGCGAGACGCAAGCTCATCTCAAGGCGTGTAGGCACATGGAGCGCCAGACTCGTGAGAAGGAGCACGACAGGAAGTGCACTATCGCGGTCTAGGCCAAGGCGACCGAGGAGGAGTACAACGCCGAGCTAGTAAGGAAGGACAAATGGCCTCGGTCCACACAGTAGACCGGCTCATCGTGTATTATTCCCTAATATTGGCCACTGTGTTTTTTCAACCTCCTAAAGGCATGTACCTTTCCATGGTCCAGATCCTTATCGCGCAATGCACCGTAGTAGTAGTGACGATGACAAAACCAATTTGCCAACCCATCAAGCCATGTGAACTCATCTCCGTGCAGATTCCAATGCATTTATGCTTCCTTTGATTTGTTGGGCAACTAAAAAAATTAACTTTACTCCATTGCATACGAACACGTGAACCAGTACAATAGTTACAACAGTACACCTTGCAAATGACGAACAACAGAAGCACGAAGATAACACACAACATCATGTTTTGGACCTGGCCAACACATGGGACCTGAATTAAGCAGGTTCGGCAGTGTGCACTTCGTCACACTCGGTGTTTTTGAGCCACTTAGCAGGTGGTTGTGGTGATATCTCAACCACGTAGGTGTGGATGGCCATCACGCAATGGTGGCTGCCGAGTACCGTCCACGGCTTCCAAGCATGGCCCTGGATGGACGGTCAAAAGAGGTGACGATACTCCCCCACGGTGAAATTGGGGCAGCGCCGTGTAGTCATCTGCAGGTTTGCCAATGAGAGAGCATTAGAAAACAACTAACGGCAGTGATGGGCAGGGCACGGACTTTCAACGCACCATTATGCACCTTAGACATGTTGGTCGTCATGATGCCATATCGCACACCGTGCGTGTCATGGAAAAGGGACCACTTCTCCAAGTCCGGGCAATGCAAGCTCATCTACTCGTAAACTCGCTTTTGCGGTGTGCCTGCCCCAGAACCTTCGCTCCTACGAGCGGTTTCCACCTCAAGCTCTCGTCATACAGCGTCGAACTTTCACATCTTGTTCTGCAGGCATAGCTTCTTGAACTTCTTCATAAGGTCCTTGCTCCAGAAACGGATATAGAAGTTGGCCGCAAGATACCGTATGCACCAACATGTGCGCATGTTGTTCTATTGGAACGATAGCCTTGTACCGTGCTGCATCGTGTTCAGTGTGGCTAACAATTTGGCGTGACGGTCTGTGATGACGCACACATCTGGCTGGTTCTGCACAACATGTTGCTTTATGTTGGCCAGGAACCATAGCCAGCTATCGATGTTTTTATTCTCCATAATTACGAAGGCAACTAGGAGCAACTGATCATTGGCATCAGCGGTAATAGCGGTCAAGATGGTGCCCTCGTACTTTCCGCATAGGAAGGTCCCGTCCATAATTAAGATGGGCTGACAGGGCTTGAATCCCTCCACTATAGGCCAAATGCCCGGAATACACGATCTATGATTAGAGAATTTAGGGTGTTAGAGAGGTGAGATCGGTCCATCTTGTTGATGCGTGTGCTCAGATTAGCCTCGGCTACCTGGTGCAATATTCTAATGACCAAGTCATACATCTTCTCATATGCACCGTACATCCTTTCGAGTACCTTCCGCTTTGCCTGCCTACTTTCCAGTGGAGATGTACATCGCACAGCGCGGCGTGGCGCGCGGCAGCGTGAAGTGTTCTGCCTCAAGGCGCTTACCGTCGCATGCCTCCTCGTGTCAGTCGCCGGCTTCGTCGGCGCGCTCAAGGTGTTCTGCCCATTCGGTGACGAACCGCGCTTAGCTGAATTAAACTGCTTTGGTGTTAAGTGTAGCTGCTACTGAAGCTTGTAGTGGAGAGGAAAGACTGATTTATTTCATTCTTTGTAATTAACCCGAATTATGTCTGATTTATGTAAGTTTATCATTATGTATTTTGAAGCAATTCGGTTTATTTCCATTTGGAGCAAACGCTTTCTGAAAATAGAACAAAGTTCTTTTTGCTTATGTGTGTGGTTGGAATTTGGAATAGTGACTGTATTTGCAACTTACACATTGTGTAATGGTTTCCTGGAGTAAACTTCGACGCCCAAGAGGCCAAGAGTAATAGTTCTATCAAAGAAATAAATGATGCACCAAGTATAACTAATTTTTACTGACTTCTGAAAAAACACTAACCCACTTCTTTATAGAGTACAGTACAACAAGTGTGAAATTTCAGTTCTGAAACATGATCACACCTCAGTACATTAGTAGTCTTACATTCCGAAATCCAAGGTACCTGGATCATTACATAGATTAAACATCAAGTAAACGACACATAAAGAACGAATGCACAGATTATAATGGATATGAGAAGATTCATAAGAACGGGATATTATATATTTCGTATGAACATGTTGATGTTTACAGGTGACTAGATTCTCTTTTC
The DNA here is from genome assembly GCA_036346245.1 of Bonia amplexicaulis. Classification (NCBI taxonomy): domain Eukaryota; kingdom Viridiplantae; phylum Streptophyta; class Magnoliopsida; order Poales; family Poaceae; genus Bonia; species Bonia amplexicaulis. The sequence continues at coordinate 13,401,325 of CM070769.1, forward strand.
GAAAAAATACATGATCCTACTCCGTGTATAGCCAGCCTCCTTTGGATGATCATCCTTCTGTCCTTCAACCACCCTAATGGCCTCCCTTGTTAGTCTTTATTTGAACGGTAATAAGCAGCGCACTCATCGTTCTGAATACCAATGATGCCGGGGAATTGAGGCCAACAATAACCTTCCCCAAATCCATGAATGGCATTGTCGCTGTTTGAATAAATAGAAAAAAATTAAGGGTATATATGTTCAGGTGTGTGAAATGATCACAGAAGGGAAGATCCAAACTTGGGGATTCTATCACAGGGTGAACGGATCCATCCAATCTTCCCTCTCTCATTGTCATATATCACCATCTGATCCTGCATTGTAATGTCTGCATAAGAGAAGATTGAAAACATCAATTGTAACAAAGGTATGTGAGCTCATGACTTCTGAAGCTAGGTTGCTTGGTTATGTATGAACTTCCTACCTCCAACAATGTTCAGATCCTTGAGGCCGATCTCTGATCCATTGAGGATGCCCAAACAAACATTCCCGTATTTCTGGCACAAACACAGAAATATGGTTTTAGCCACCAATAAATCGCAGTTTACTAATAATCTATTGAGTTATGGAATGTTTACAGTGACAATGAGGTAGTTTTCAGGAGGGATATCCATGAGTGCTTTCTTGCCATTAGAAAAGCTCAAAACCAATGATTTGAACTCATTTTTGACATCAAACACGGATTTGAATGGTTTCTTCCCTTTCCAGCATAGAGGCAGAGAGGGGTCAGACACCTCTTTCAGCGTCTTGCTTATATCACCCTTAAGCTGCAAAACAGAAAACCTCATAAGCTCTATGTTTATTTGTCAATCCTATCATATTAGAATGGGAAAAGTTTTGAAATTTACTGCGGTGACAAGCACTTGATATGGCTGTGCAGCAAAGTAGGTGAATGAGCTGCCACTGTCAAAGACTACTTCCATTGGCCTCACACCTAGTGACTGGCCACCAAAGTACAGGCTTGCTGAGCCAGGGGAGTAGTAATTCCTGGAAATACAGGGTTATGTCATTTAAAACTATATGGGAGAAAATCTAGCCACAGCTTTTTTAACTATACTGCAAGATTGCACATAGCTAAAACCCTAAAAATGGATATAGAATCAGGAAACAACAGATCCGCCGCACTTGGCTGGCACCATACGGTTTCAAAGTATATAAAGGGTAGCGATTTACAGGAAAATTCAGCATGACCATGTGTTTAGTGTACCCTTTTTCAATTCATTTAAATCCTAACACTAGTAATGATCGGCCACTCAACTTTTACGTCACTAGTCAAACACTGATTACTTAAGCATTATTGCAAACAAGCAGCAGGCGAAAAACCTTGTTCTCTCTACAATTTTCAGGTGACACCAAATCAAAATCCAGGGGCAATAAGGCTTACCGGAATGCGCTCCGAGCCATGGGGGCCCACGTTGCACGCGAATAGGGCACAAGATCATCCCCAAAGAAGAGGAACCCCCCTCCTCTTATGCTGAGGCAGTGGCCAACCACGTTCTTGGTGATCCCATGCTGCTTCAGCTGCGAAAGCAAGCTAATTGAGCCACTCCCAAGCCCAAGCACACCATCAGTGAGCGCCACCTCACTGCTACTCCCAACCTGCTGGTCATACCCACACCTGCACACACAAAAACAACCATCAAGACCCAATTCACGTGGTTCATTCTGCAGTGTTGTACCTTACAAGTTACAAGTAGCATACCCGAATGCAATATTGGGACGGACAACGGAGGAGTTCGCAAGGCGGAGCGCGAAGCTGTCGGTGACGAGCACACCGAGGGACGTGCCCTGGTCGGCATACCTAATCTCGTAGTCACACTGCTGCTGCGGTGAGTCGCAGTTGTGCTTTGCCTGACCGTGCAGAGAGGCACACAGCTGATCCACACATGGCACCAGCTTGTCCTTTGTTGGTCGGTAGAGCGGGTGTGGCACCTGCACCAACCATTAACATGCAAAAACATCAAAAGAGCAAAGTCCTGACCAAAAATCATACCAAGTTTGGTTTATAATATGAAATCTTGGACTGCAAAGAAATAGCATGCTGACTGTAATGCCCGATCAAGTAATGACCAGACACAAAATTGGGCATCCACAGTCAAAATACCAGCTCGTGAAAACAATAAATTTGTAACCCCAGGCTAGCATAATCTTGGGCCAGAAAGGTACCTAGGACGTTTACAGCATAAGCATTGAATCAACATATCAAATTTTCCCGTTTTCCCCTGATTTCGATATATCCAATGCCTAACCAAGAAGAGATTACGCCCCAACTTTTTGTACCAAAATAATACCAAGAATGTACCCCTAACGCGAAAACATCAACATTTGGATTGGAAATAATCTACAGATCCGACCAAGAACATCGCACGATGGCAACGCCTCACTGTCTAGCATCAAGTTTAAGAGTCCCATACCTCCCCTCTCTTGGAGTGGATGCAAAATTAAATTTGACTGGACACATAAGCAAGGAATGGTGAGCAGATGGTACCTTGGAGCAGCTGACGCAGGGTGCGTCGCACTGCAGCCAGGTGAGGTCGCTGCCGGTGTCGACGTCCAGGAAGTAGGGCTTCGCCGGGTTGCCAATGCTCATGGCCACATAGTACAACCTGCGTAAAGAAGCATCAGCAAGAAACAAAAAAGGATTAAAATTTCGCCCAACAACTTGATCCTAATAAAGCAAGAATGGACACAGAGCAATCCGCACAGAAACCCATGGGACTCCCAAGTAAGACCAAAATCTGCAATCAGTTGACTAGCTCTCGGGAGTCAGGGAGAAGAGGGATGGGATTTCTAACCCAACCCACGAGGGAGAGGGAGGGAACGGGACGGACTGGTCCGGGAGAGGAAGGAAGCGGCGGCCATACCCGTCGGGGTACACGTCGCCGTGGAGCGGGAACACGGCGGAGGAGGCCCCCGCGCCCGCCCCCGCCGGCCAGGCCCTCGCCGGCTTGTCCGCACGCGCCGGCGGCGCCAGCACCACCGCCAGCAGCAGCAGCAGGAGGAGCCTAGCAGGCTGGGCCCACCTGGCAGCCATGGGAGGAGGAGGAAGCAGGGGAGAGCTCTGCCTCTCGCCTCTGCAGCTGCAGCAGCAGCGGCCTGAACAGAGCAGAGGACGGGGCTTCTTGTTTTTTTTTTCTCTCTCTCTTCCCTTTCTCCGAGTTTTTTTTATTATCTCCAGCTCAGTGAGAAGGAGATGGATGGTGAGAGGGGGCGCGCGGGAAGGGGGGTTTTATAGGGCGAGGAGGAGATGGATGGATGGAGCAGAGCAGACCAGTGCGGTGCAGTGCACTGCGATGGAAGCTGCTGTGGATTCTCTTTGGCTGATGCAGCAAGGAACGTTTTGTACAAAAAAGGGGCTGTTTCAGTTTGTTTCTGCACTTTCCAGAACTCCATTGATCCAGGTGTAAGTCCTTTTCACCTAGGTCCTAAATCCTGGAAAGGCGGTCAAGTAGTACCGGTGCTCTGCTTTCGTTGATTCTGTGGAGAAAGGTACCATCTTGTTGATCAACTTTGCATTTTTTTTGTCCCGTTCCAAATAAAGGGTATATTTTTTCAGTTTTTAAAAACTATTTTTTGATTTTTCTATAATAACTAGCTTTTAAACGAATTATCTTTTTAATATAGGATCTACTTATTAATCTTAGTATATACTGTACCGACTTTATTTATAACGGCAAAAACCACATGTGAGTTTCTATTACTCTGTAATCTCTCGCATGAGCAGCCCAAAAACTACAAACTGCAGCCAAAAATCATAAGTTTCAGCCAAAAAGAACAGACTCAGAGCCTTGGCTTCTAAAGCTAGCTTTTTTCTTTTATTTATTTTACTTTTTGTATGATTTATATAGATATAACGATGTTTTATTTTCTTTTTTTCCTTAATTACATAGTTCAGAAAAATCTAACAGTCATTGTAGTATCATTTAAATCAAAAGTTAATAGACAGATGTTTGCAGCAAGGCCTTTTAAGTGCTCCACTGCCTAGTGCAGGAGCCAAATTAACTGGCTCCACATGTAACTGGGAATTTCATCAGAAATGTTGCTCTGCTGCTGCTGTACAAAATTCCTGAGTTCCCACTCACATTAGTCACATTGGTGGGTTGGGTATACAAAGAGACCTACTTTAGCATTGTTCCAAATTAAAAAAAATACTACATGTGAGATTTATGCCAATTTATGGGAAATTTCCTACCCGGCTAGAATAATCGAAAGAAGCTGGCATCCACCACTTTAAGGTCCTGTTTAAAACAGTTTTTGGCTTTTAGCTTCTTCATTAGAGAAGTCAGAAGCTATTTTGAATGAGGTAGCTTCTTAATTAAAAGCTATCGACCAAAATCCAAAAACAAAAGCCATTTTAAACACCCCTAAATAAGATCAGATGGTTCTTTGATGTGTCCGGGCAAGAACTTGCAGTTGCAGCACACAACAACAACATTAGATCGGTTCGGTTGAAAGTTGAAAGCTTATGGTCGAAAACTTGTAGTTGGTGAAAAAAACAACATGGTGACGAGGCTTATTTAACATAATTAAATTTAAAAATTGAAAATATAAAAATATGTTAGCCCATCACAGACAACGCAAACGAATACGAGAAAAAAAGAACCGATAAAAAGCTCAAAAAAAATCAAAAATTTAGAAAAAAAATGAAATTATGAATAGTACAAAAATAAGCTTAAGCCATAAGCTTTAAGTTATATTGAACGCTGCCTATAGAAGCATAGAAACACTTCTCCCATCGGTACTATTGCCTTGCAAAGCTGACTAGAACATGAACTTGTCTCGAGTAAGTTTTAACCATTTTTTTGGGGATTTTCTGGGAGGAATGTGGCTCTCCATGATGATGCAGATGGAAATAAAAATTAATGATCCCTATGAGCTATGACTGAAGTAAAATAAAACAAAAAAATGATCAGAAAAATGTTTACTGCTTGACACTCGCTTGTCATTTTCACGGGGCGAAAAGGAAGCGATTCCTGTGTCTGCGTGACAGGGGGACGTTGGTAGCGTGGTTTCACGTCATTGTCACGCTAGTACCGACCTACCTCTGAAATCAATTGGCTCTTGTTGCTTGACTCAACCAAAGTCTTCGGAAAAGTTTATGATGGATGGTTGACTCAACAAGTCTTCGGTAAAGCTTATAGCCCCGCTCTGTTAGGCTGAGAAGCTATGATTTATAATTAAAATTTTATTATAACTAAAATAATTTATTTAATATAATTAAATTTAAAATAGAAAAAATATGTTAGCTTATTATGGACAACGCAAACGAATACGGGAAAAAGAACCGGTAAAAAAGCGCAAAAAAAACCAAATATTTAGAAAAAGACGAAATTTATGAATAGTGAAAATAAGTCAGAAGCTAAAATCTGAAGCCGAAACAAGCGGATCAAGTCTTTGATCAAGTTGATAACAGCAGTTGCAAGGAAATTTTAGTCTAACAAAATCAGCCAGACCCATATCAATAGGTATTCCTTTGCAAGTTAGTATATCCAATCCCAACATTAGTGTGCGCTAGTACTTAGATACAACATTCTCATTGATCACGAACACAGCTAAAAGGGATTTATTCTAGTCAATTGATCACAGAGGGGAAACAAACTGGAGCGAGGGATGAAACCTACTTACCATTCATTACTTAGGCTGAATTCTTTTGAGCTTAAAATTAATTTATGTCTGTACAATGTATAGTAACTAACTTTTAAATAGTTTGTTTTTTTAATGTGGGGTCAATAGAGAAATTATAGTAAAAATATATTGAGTTTAGCTGTATCGGCTAAAATCATATGTGACTATTTTTCTCTACATATTGCCTCTCACAAACTGTTAGAATTCAAATATTTAAACCATAAACTATAAGCCATCAAGTACAAAACAATCCACCCTAAGTAATTTAGGCCTTGACAAGCACTAAAATACTAATTATTAATGGCGGCTGTATTTTGGTGTAGGAAAGCATAAACTTTAGGTGGTGATTGAAATTGAAGGCTTATGGCGTGCTGTGATGTGAGGCTTATTTGACATAATTAAATCTAAAAAATTAAAAATATAAAAATATATTAGCCCATCACAAACAACGCATAAGCGAATACGAGAAAAAAAGGACAAAAAGCAAAAAAAGTCAAAAACGCGAAATTATGAATAGTCCTTAAGCCAATAAGCTTAAGCCAAAATAATAGTGAGCACCCCTTATTCCTAGGCCTAAAGTAACAGGGCATGCTCTTTACCTTACAAGCTGGTGGCTTTTGATTTTTGCTACAAGTTAAACGATCTATACGTTAAAAGCCTAAGATTTGTATCATCTAAAATTGTAAGTGAGTATCTGTCTTTTCGTAATCTGTACCGTAAACGGCCAAAATTCAAAAATCTTAACCAAAAACTATAAGCCACAGCCGAAAATAACAGACCCACATTACTTGCACGCGTAAAACAGCAAGGGAAAGAAAGAGGCTGCCCCGGCTGGTGTCGCAAGTAGGGGTGGAAGCGGATCGGATACGGTCGAATAGTATGAAATAGAATCGAATCCATATTTTTAAAGCGAATACGAATCTGATTCGAATATTTTCAAATCGAATACGAATATCCTCGAATACGAATACGGATATTTTCGAATCGGATTTTCTCGGATCTGAATATCGGATAAAGCAGTTCCTAGCAATTTTCACGGTTTTGACCGGTTACGGTTTAAACCACCTAAATTCAAATTTTGAATCACAAAATTTATGCAATTTTCATAGATTCTAGAAGCGGATCGAATCGAATCGAATAGTCTCGAATACGGATACGGATACGAATATTCTCGAATCGAATACTCTCAAATACGGATCGAATATTCTCGAATCTGAATACGAATATTTTCGAATCAATTTTGCTTACTATATTCGTGTTTTCTCAGATACGAATATCGGATAAAATGAATTATCCGTTACCGTTTTCCACCCCTAGTCGCAAGCGTTTCTTTCTCTTCACTTTTGAGCTAAACAAGGGGTGCTCACCTCTGCTTCCTAACTAATTCCTCGTCTGTTTCCAAAGCCTTCTTGTTGAAAACTTCAGATAGAGGAGGGGGAGCCTTAGCAAGTTAGCAATATTGTATAGGGGCTTGATCGAGAAGAATGGAATGGTTTAAGGGTTTATAATGCAATTATGCCTTGACTTGACTTGTCTTGACTTTGACCGTTCCTCCAAGGTGTCCCGTGTTGCCTCTTGCTTGAGGATAGATCTTTTACCTGCTGAATGCTGATGATGCCACGAGTGGTTGGCGCTCTGTTGACATGTTTTTTGATAGTGTTATCCATAAATATATAGACCATATTTTATATTTTAATATAAAATTAACGTAATATTTTCTTTATATCACTAATAAACATATAACTTTATTTACTATTCTTTATATACATACATTGAATATAGTACTTAAAGATAATAATTAGAGATAATCTAGCTATTTTCACTACCTTTTTATCTATGTGCTAAGAAACAATATATCTTATAAATTTGAATGGATGGAGTAATTCGTTGCAGTTGGTTCATGTTGAAACCAATTGAAGCCGAGGTAACTATGACTCACTCCAAATGGTTAGGATGCGTTCTTTTCGGCTGCTGCTTATGGCTTCTGTCGCTAACATGAGCGTTTGTGTGAATGAACTGAATGCCGATAAGCTGTTTCAAAAAGATGTCCAGTAAACCGTTTTAAAAAGATGACACAAAATACATCTCATTTGTTTGTCTGAGAGGAAGCCATAAAGCTAAAAAAACAGAACTGTAGGCCAAGTTCTTTTTGGTTTATGGCTTATAGATTATTGTTTCCTTTAAATAAACAAATGGCACGATTTCTACACCGTCGTTTGGAAGCGGCTTATTGGGACAATATTTTTAAAACGACTTATTGGTATTCGGTTCGTTGTACGCTCGTGTTAGGATAAAAACTATAAGCTACAGTTGAAAAAACCCACCTATTCCGTGTGAGAATGAACTCAAGTATTATTATTATTATTATTATTATTATTATTATTATTATTATTATTATTTTAACATGTATGGCTTTATCGTGTTAACTACTGGAAACCATGTAATCGGATCCTAGCCTAGTGAAAGACCCATTACGCTCCATATGAAACAGACATGCGGAGTCAGGTTGCAGGTGTCGTTACCACTTGATCCCTTCCTGTGTTTAACGGGTCTGTTCTTTTTTATTTTAGTTTATAGTTTATAGCTGTGACTTATAATTTTTGTGATATTTATAAAAGAGAGTATAGAGTAACAAAAATTTGCGTGCGTTTTGACTGATATAAATAAAATTGTTATAGTGTGTACTACAATCAATTTTATAGATCATGTCTTAAACAGACACTCCATTTAAAAGCTAGTTATTATAAAAAACTAAAAAACAACTTTTAGAAGCCAAAAAAAGACCCTCCATCTCCACCTCCCATGCGCCTATGTGCTCGAGTCCTTTCGCCAACCCACCCGACGGCTGATGTTTGAGTCTTCTATCCGTGCTTTTCGCTGCGATTATGGTTCATACTTAGTTTGAGTCTTCTATCCGTGCTTTTCGCTGTTAGCGAATACTGTTCTGGCGCTTTCAGACAATTTCTTTCTAAGCAGGGCACTCTTTACTAGTCTTCTTGTCCTGGTGCCCATGCCCAGAATAGAGTTGCTGAGCGTAAGCATCGTCATCTGATTGAGACTGCTCTCACTCTTCTCCTTGCCTCTTATGTTCCACCAATTTTGGGTTGAGATTGTTTCTACGGCTGCATATCTCATGAAGATACACTTTTACAAGGGCGTCTACGAGTTGGGGTGTCAAATGCATCCTGATGATCCGTTTTATTCGACATCTGAATTTGGATAACAGTGATTGTGGTAAAAAAGAATATCCGTATTGTAAAACAAATATGAATTCGAATAGTATTTGGATATTTGTTTGTCGAATACGAATATGGTATGTAAAATAGATGTTGGATCAAATACGAATTCGGATAATATCTGAATTAGGCAGACATAATAGCAATGACCAGCTAATACGTATATTTTATATTTGACCTCTAATTTAGATATATTATATACATCTTGACGAGACCGTCGTGATGATCCTCTAATTTGGCATTTCATGTTTTCATTTTGGCACACCCCTATAAATTTTTTTTGCATGCTATTTTAACCAAATTCAACGTTTATAATCGATTTATTTGCAGTATATCTAGAATTAGTAGGATCAGTGGTAAAATGACATCAATGATCAAATTACGTGATAAACTAGAGGAAAAGAGATACAAATATTACTATGAAACCAGTGTCAATTTATTGAATTTTATTATGCTATCTATCCGACCGTATTTGATTCGTATTCATATTCATTGTAATAGTTAATTCGTATTCGTATTTAAGATATTCAAATTTGTATTCATGTCAAAATACAAGTACGAATATAAAAAGATCACTGTTTGATTCGTATTCGACATCCCTATCTACAATGCAGTACCACGAGCTCCGGTTGGTTCCCACGGATGCACCTATACGTAGGTAGTAGAACGGACTCTGGTGCAGACATAAACTCACAAAAGAGCCAGCAAAATCAAAATAATGGGTGACGGATAGAAAGACCAGTTCGTCTCCGTTACGCACAGCCGAGAAGTTCGTCTCCGTTACGACACGGTTGACGTGGCCGGCCGCATGCTTAAATTGACCGGCGACGCCATGTACTTGGGTCGATAGATCGCGCGTACGATCAACCAAAAACCAGATATGCAGCAGCCGCCAATGCCGCCGGCGACGACGAACAGCGTCTTGCTCAGCGTGGCGGTGGCCGGGCGAGGGAGAGTGAGGAGGGCGGCTGATCACCTCGACGTCGAGGCGGCGATCCGCGAGCACCACCGCAATGTCGTGTGCTTCCGCTTCTTTGTTGTATGTAAAATACTCCGATCTCTAGCGTTAATTTATTTTCCACTGCTGATCTGTTGTCGGATTTACTGATTAAGGCGCATGCATCTAATGTTTCTAATTCCCTTCGACCACACGAATCTGCGGTCGATCGTGTTCTTCATTGGAGGTCTGGGGTTAGCTCGCAGCGTTCACGTGGATTAATTAGGTCTTTAAGGCTCTCTTGGACCTAATCCCAATAAGCTAATGAACTGGTTTTCGGCTAAAACCTATTTATTTCCAAATTTTCGCTATTTTTTGAGTAGTTTTTTATTTTACAATGCCTTGCGCTACTCATGAGGTGATAATTAAACTAATTTGACACAAGAGGAGAGAGGGAGAGAGAAACTTCTTGGTTGAGTTACATTGGACATTATGTGTATATTTATTTTGTATACTCACATGGTATATGCATGGCCATCTTCTGTTTCTCAGGGCTTCATGGCGATGCTCAGTCTGGTGGTCTTCAGCTGCTTGGGTGTATCATTTGCGACGGCGTTCCATGGATGGACACGCGTCTTGGCCGTAGCAGCAACATTCTTTTTGTGGGTCGTTTTGGAAGCAGTCATATTCTGTGGTAGCAATTGAAATGGCATCGTCTCTTTTTCTCCAGAATTAGGCCCCATTCGATTGGGCTGAAATGATGTGATTTATTACTGAAATTGCATTGTAACGGCTAAAATTTTACTGTAGCTGAAGGTGCCTTATTTAGCGTAATTAAATTTAATATTAGAAAAATATGCTAGCTTATCACGGACAACGCAAACGAACCCGAATCGAGCGGAAGCTTAATCGACCGCCAAAATATGGCTCATGACCTACGTTTTAGGGGCGTATTTTGAAGAGAAATTCGCTTGCAGGGTTTGTAAAAATTTAGGAGGCAGAAGCTACGGGCGTTCGAGGTCGAGGCTAGGCCAGCGAACATAGGTGTATAATACGATATTTTTATTTGCGAAGAGTGTATAATATGACTTTGAGTTTATTCCTAATGGTATTTCAATCCGAATCATTTTCCTACGATGTTTTGGTAAGATGTATGTAGTGGTCAGCGCCTAAGGGGTATATTCTTTCTGGACTAAATTATATAAACTAGAATGAATATTTTTGAAAACAATTATTAGCGCATGTACAAGATATCTCTTAAGTCCACTACGTGTAAAAAATTTAGTTTGTGGGGGGGGGTCAAAACAAACGAGCAAATAGTTGAAAAGGTATAAACATCGATGAAATAATTGACGATATGTCACTACAAAGAGGTAGATTTGAGGATTTGCTACTCGATGTATCACTAGGGGTGGTAACAGGGCGGGGTCCCAGTAGAAGCCCCCCGCTAAACCCACCTGGGGAGATGGCCCACGTTCCCAGTCCTGTAGAGACCCGATCCCCATAAGATCTCATTAAAAATAGGCTAAATATTTTTTAATGAAATAATACGAGTTTGTTTATTAATTTATAATTGTTTAAGCATATTTTTTTAAATATAGCTTAAAAATATATATTCTAACATATATATATATATATATTCAAGTTTTAGTCAAATATATAAAAAAATTCTCACATAAAAAACTAAAATATATTATTTAAAGAATATTTTTTTACAATTAACAGGTCCGTGGGAGGTGGGCGACCCATCCTCGCCTCGCTAACATAGCGGGACCTCATCCCCGTCCGTTGTCCCCCTAGGATATTTCCCACGGGGAATTGCCACGCCTATGTCTCCACGGGGATTCGTATTCAACAATATTCGTATCTGTATTTGAGAATATTCGTATTCGCATCGTATTCGAGAATATTCATATTCGTATTCGAGAATATTCGTATTCATATTTGAGAATATTCGTATTCGTATTGCCGCCGGGCGCCGGCTCGCCAATCGCCAATTCGCCATGGAGCAATGGCACGACCCGATGCGTCGCCTGACCCGACAACCGCGCATACCGCATACGCATTGGCGGGCACATGGGAACTAAAGCGCCAAGGCGGAGTCACGCCGACAGCGGGAGTCACGACTCACTACTAGTCATTCGGTCAACCGAGACTACCGAGTGGCGACTGGCGAGTCTGGCTGTCTCGGCCAGCCGAGCATCCAAGCGTCCGGCGTGAGTTTGGCGGCGGCGTGGCGAGTTGGCGGCGCACTGGCGGCGGCGATGGCGAGTACCGGCGTCCGGCGGCGGCCGTGGCGAGGCGAACTTCGGCCAAGTAGCGAACTCCTCAGTCCTCACTCCACTCCGTGTCTCCGTCACAACGTCAAGAGCCAAGAGCGGAAGAGCCAAGACCTCAACTAGTACTGGTACACTCCTCATTTCGCTCAAGTGCTCAACTAGTACTCAAGACTCAAGACTCAACTCCTCATTTCCAGATTTCCTCAACTAGTACTCAAGACTCAAGAGCCAAGACCTCAAGTCCTCAACTAGTACATTCCGGCCGGCGACTGCTGCTACCTGCTGCTATTTTGGTGGCCGGCGGCTGCTGCTAGAGGCGAGGCGCCGAGGCAAGAGGGCAGCAGAGGAAGGGGAGGCCGGGCGAGCGTGGGGAGGGAGTTTGGGCGCCGGCGATCTGAGTTGGAGTTGGAGCCATCCAGCCGCTGGCCGTGAGTTAGAGCCACCGCCGCCGAGGCCAAATCTGCAATGGTTTCTAAATCATCAAGCAAAGCCAAGGAAAACAGGTAAGAAAGTAAGAATAAGAAACATGATTCATGAATGATAATATGATACTAGTTAGATTTCTAGGTCTAGAAATTGCCAATATGAGCTCATGTTCTTTTCCCCAAAGAAAATTGACCAAAGTGTTTCACGAATGGAGAAAGATGAGAAAGTAACAGAAGATAGCAAAGAGGAACCACGGAATAATTTTTAGAAGGGCAACTAGATAGTTATGAAATTTGTTGTCATGAGCAATTGATCATATTGTACATGCAAGATCATGAGCACTTTGTTTCAGGTTGGGAAGCAGCAAGCTGTCAACTGGTGATTCTCTAGATATTTCACCTCAGGATTTAATCTTTGTAATCTTGATGCAGGCCATCGCCTGTAACTATGGCATCAGGATTTCATGAACTCTGTTCTATTCTCAAATGAAAAGGTTTCTACGGTTTTTGTGCTAACTCTAATGACTGAATTGTTATGTGCAGACTGCTCTGATGCAAGCTTGTCTATATGGTCAATTGGTCATTGGAAAGTTGTACATATTCTAGTTCTTTTTAAAGCTAATGTAAGTGAATATCAACTAATTTATTTTTGGGTTAAGCAACACTGTAATGTATACTGATGTAAGTGATCTGTTTCTTTAATTTTCTAGGTTCACAAAGTCACATTGTGCGTATTGCAATGGCATGAGTTGGCAAATAAGAAGTACATGGTGTTTCAATGCATGACAATGAAGATACATGATGGATGGTAAGGGGGAGGTTTTGATGATAAAGATGAGCTTTTCATACATGGACTGGAAAACAACTGAATATTATGAGCCTTGAAATTTCCTCTGGATTAATTTTAGGAGTTGTGATTTTCTGACTGCTTTTGGGCAAAGCAAAGTACTAATTATGTATAAGGCAGATGTTCCATTTTCCTAGATTTTGTTTGGAATTCTGTAGAAGCACTTGGTTCAACAGTAGAAGCACTTGGTTCAATAGAAACTCATGTAGAGTAAGCTACCCCTTCCCCTTCAACAACTTAAGCCCTAAAGGTTTGCAGATTATGTTTATTTGTCTGGACTAGTGCATCGTGTCAAACTTTAGTAACCCAGTGTGTGCAATGAGCTTTGTGAAAAAGATGTATGCTAAGTTATTACAAACTGACTGAGGACCTGTGTATTATATAACTTGAGCTACAGTTGTTGTTTGTTTATTTTCACTAGAAGTAGCTAATCAATGAATAGCTTTATTATTTTAATTGGGTATCTATCATACCTTTCTGATTGATTCTTTTTGTTGCCTTAGCTATTTTTTTATTCTTTTTTGTCTAACCATTGGATGGAATTCTGTAACATCCCAAAATTTTAAATTTGAAAATATTAAACTTTTGAATTATTTTTGCCGTGTATTCTATTTGAATTTGGATTTTATAGTGTTTCTTAAAACTTTGGTTGAGATTCTGATAATTAAAGAAATTCATGAAAAACAAAACAAACGTTAGTAATGCTATAAAAGAAAATATGCAAATAATAGAAAACTAAAATTTTAAATACGAATCTGAAATGATGATCCAGCATGAGGAGGGAGAAACCTGAGTTAAAATATAAAATCTCATTTTGGAAATAATAGTGTATATATATATGTATAAACTAGAATTTGGACATTAAAGAATTTATAAATACAATTTGTAACAAGGGTTAAATAAAATCAATAATCCTAAATATGAAATAGAAATTCAAATTCAAATTCCAAAATTTCCAAAGCTTCTCATTCTTTTTCCATTCTTCCCTCTCCTACATGTGGGCCCCACCCCTTTTTCCTCTCTCCTCCTTTTTCTCTCTCCTTCTTTCCTCTGCGCGCGGGCCCCGGCTTCTGCCCCCGCCTCCTTCCCTTTCTTTTTCCCCACGCCGCACGCCTGCTTCTTCTTCCTTTCTTTTTCTCCTCCCTCCTCTGTCTTTCCTCCCGCGTGGCAGCCATGTGCGCGCCCCGCCCGCGGTTTCTTCTGCCGTCGCCCCTGGTTTCTCATGCGTCGCCCACCGTCATCCTCTGCGCTGCTCCGACCTGTCGCCTCGCTCTGCACCTCCGTGCGCCGAGCCCCGCGCCGGGCAAGGACCGGCAGTCCCTCCCCAACGCCTCCTCTTTTTCTTCCCCGCACTGCCCGACCCATCTCCTCATATGCACGGCGCCAGAGCATGCTATCATGCCAAATCGTATCCCCAAATCCTCAGCCTTTGCTCCCCCGCCGCCGACATGACCCATCGGGCGGCCTCCCGAGGACAGCCCTACCCGCGCGCCTATAAAGGCTGCCGAGCGCGCCAACCCACTCCCCACGCTCCCAGGATCCTCCCACAGTGTGTAATTGCGCTCCCATCGCCTGTAGCTCACCGGCGCCATCTCCCTTCCCCAACTCCGGCCACCGGCAAATCCATTGATCCGAGGCACCAAAACCCAATTCATTTCACCCACACCATCCCCAGGACGTCACGAAGCTATTCCCGGGCTTCTCTGAGCCTCCCGTGGCCCGTAGCTCGCCATCGCCGAAGCTCCTCCTCGGCCGCCGCCGCACGACGCTGGCCCTCCACCGTGCACCCCGGTCCCCGCCGACCCCTCCATCGGCTTCACTGCAGCACTGAGGACGCATTTTGGGCATCCCCGGCACCTCTCCGGCCGTCTACCGCCGACCACCTCGCCACCGACCCCGCCCTCGGCCTCCTCTGCTCAGCCACCTCTGCCGCATACCTCAAGAGGTTTATTCATCCTATATGGGTAGGCAACGCCTCGAAGCTCACTTGGCTAGCGTGTTCTCTTCCCCCCCCGACTCCCCGGTCTCGCGCGTTCGAGCCCTCGGCTCCGCAGCGCTGGGTTGAGTTTTCTGCATTTTAATCCTTTGGTCGACGGTGGGTCCCCTCGTCGGCCGACCACCGTATGCGTGGTCGAAACCGACCACCACAGTGGTCGAATCCGACCACCCGTAGCATGGTCGAATCCGGTTTCCGCAGCGTGGTCGCCGCCGAGGCGTGGCCTGGCGTGGTCGAAGCCGACCACGTAGTTGTTACGATCACGTTTAATTTTCGTAGTCGTAGCTCCCCACGACCACATAGTGATACTACCGATCACTATTCACCATGGTCGAAGCACTTTCCGACCACGTTCACTCCTTCACATCGTGGTCGAAATATTTTCGACCACTCTATGCCCTTCGACCACTCATGATCGGAATCGACCACCCACAACGTGGTCGGTGGTCGATCGCAAACAATGTGGTCGAAGCCACCACCACGGTGGCTACGACCACGTTGTCGTTTCATTGAATCGCCGGGTCCCACGTGTCGGGATTTAATATTTTTGAGAATTAAGCGAACCGAAAGCATTCAAATGGGCATAACTTACTCATTTTAAGTCCAAATTGAATGAAACAAATTTCTAAATTCGTCTAAATTCAAGATCTGTCCAATGAAACCAAAATTATAATGTTTGAAGCTCATCTAAATTTAGAAAATAATTTAGAGTAGCTAATACAATTTAAATTGGTTGCAAAATATATTATGGGGTAATTAAAATGGAATTAGTTGTCATAAAAGATTAATGTGCCCTTAGTGTGTGTTTTAAATCAAAATTAGTTAAAAGCATTGATAAAGAAAAATGACTTTTGGTTAAATGTCCAAATTTAGTGTAGGTACCTTTAATTGTAACATAGAATATATGCATATAACATTTAACACACTTGTCAATAAATCACGAGGAATAATTTAGAATTGAAAAATAACGTTAAGCCTAATAATAACTAAGGTGTAGATAAAATAATAATGAGACCATTAAATAAATCCTAATGTTAGGTCTACTAATAATAAACATAAATCCAAATAACAAAACTAAATTGATTTCATTTGGATATATGTGGATCTTTGAGTTATTCGCTTTTATTCGTGTTCGGTCTCTTGCACGTAATTAGAAGTCGAAGTCCCGAAGAATCGAGGAATCAAGCGTGATCAAGATAGAAGTAAAGATAAATACCAGAAGCTCCAGAGGAAGCTTTGTAGGAGCTCAAGACAGCGGTAAAACCGCCAAAGTAGTCAATACTTTGATCATGTTGAACCTACATTTTCGCAAATTACTTTTGTTTAAATTATCAAACTGCATGCTATTATTTTATGTGCAACTACATGTTTAATTCGAGATTCTAGTTACATGCCCATGGTTTGCCTGGATTAATATTGCACCCCTTTTTAATAGTTGATTATGTGAACCTTGTCGCCCTAGCAAAAATTATAATAGTATCCTTTCGAAAATAAGTCCGTAATTATATGCCATGCTTAGTCTCGCATAGATATTCTTGGGCGTGAGAACGCCCAAGCATCATTTTCAGTCATGAGAAACTGGTTTGGGCAGTCATGGTGGGAATGACTGGAGAAATGTTTGGAAATATTATTTTATGCTCCCAAAACCCCAACTTGCTTGAATATCGGGCGGATGGTTTGGGGTGTGGTGTGGCGTGGGAGCACAAATATGGAGTGTGGTAGAACCGCCCAGATAATACTAAGGACCGAATCTTGTCATGTAGCCCGTGTAAAACAGTACAACCACATGTCTGTAAATTACAACTTGGCTAAGTAGCGGTATCGAAACTCCCCGACTCATCTCACCGGTAGTGGATAGGCGTGGTTATGCAAGGGCAGAGGAGGCCTAAAGGGACACCAAGGGGAGGGTGACGTTCACCTGTCGTGCTAGCACAGGGGGGAGGGGAGCCCGCATGCTAGTAGCAGTGGTGAACATCCCGTGCAACGTATGGGACCCACCGCAGTGGGCGATTTCCCATAGGGTGAGATGACTAGAGGAACTAGATATTACGAGCAGGTCATGTGATAATCGTCGACCACGACCAAGGAATCGGTGGGGCAATGGGTGGATTATCGCCAGTGGTGAAAGTGTACACACTGCGAGTCAAAACTATTCGAATAGCCGTGCCCACGGTCATGGGCGGACATGGGAACTTAACCGGATATAGTTCATTTCAAAAATACTTTGTGGCGGGAAAGGAAAAGTGGCGGGCGTGCAAGGCCCTGGTTTGTGTTGTCTGGGTGTCGTCGGTGGTAAGTTAAGCGGCTATAACGTGAAGGATTAAGCATATGGTGCGAGATGCCATGTAACGGTGGATGGAATCAATCGCTCGTTATTGCATTCTCATATATATTACGTTTTGTTCAAACCGCTAAGTCTCGGGAGGTTTTCTATGTATTATATTTCAAAAGCTAAGCGATGATAAAGCTTCGCTTTTACAAAGTAAAATGACAGGAAGAATAAATAGAGTCGTAGGAAAAGAGGATGACTGTTATGGTAAATACATAACGATGATTGGTGGATTCATGCCGATTATAAAAAGAGAATATTAGAGAGGGGTTTAGGAGAAATAAATCGGTGGAGTCTATATAAATGGATGGGTTAGAAAGATGATTTAAATGATTTTGGAAGATTAGAGTGTGCAAAAGAAATTGTTGGATTACGACACTAATATAAATTCTTGAGAGATGTTAGTAATAATGTGATTGATAGGATTTGATTAAAATCTGGAAGGATGAATTGAATTTTGGGTATATCGGAGGAATAATAATAATTACCGAGTATGATCCGGATCAATGATTTTGGAGAATTAGAAGAGTGTAAAGGCAATTGTTGGATTTAATGGGATTAATGAGGATTGATCTAGATAGATGATTTGAATTTGAGGAAATTTGGAGATATGATAATTGAAGCATAAACTAGATTAATGATATTCTTGGTGCAGAAGTATTGATGAAATAGTTAGAGATAAATAATGAAAATAAGGATGATTATAGAAAGAGCAATTTATGGTTTTGGATCATTAGCAGAAAGGATTGATTTGTTAGAAAATTCTGATATGAATGATGTCGGTGGATTAAAAAGTAATCCTATTAGGGAATCATTGGAATTAAGAAGTAGGGAGTCGGTGAATATTGATTACAAGATTGGACTAGTATGAATTCGGAATACTTGAAGACATTGGTGGATTCAAAATGAATGTATATATATAAAGGGTTTGATCGGTGGATTAGCTAAATGATGCCACTCATTGTTTGGAGTCTTAGACGACATCTAGTAAGAAAATTGAGTCTTTGGAGAATTAAGTCAATTATGACATTTGGGGGAGTGAGTCAATTGGGCAATCGCCGTGGGAAGTTTTTGGTAGCAGTAATAACACTATGGTTTAATAATAACAATGTTACCAAAAGCGATTTCTGGCAAATAAAACAACCCGAGCCTTTCCTTTGATAAGCCATGCATACTATATATTTGCATTACGTGTATTGGCTCATGAACACGGTGGTTAGTGTGCTCACACTCGCTCTCACAACAAATCCGATTCAAGAATCGATCATCTGCGCCTCGGCAACACTATTGGTCATGATGATAAAGAAGATGAGGATGTCGAGGGCTAGGTCGCGAACCTCGGTTGTCTGCTGTGGGCATGTCCGAAGGTCCCACAGTGTGCTTCGTTCTTCCATTCTTTGCAATTTATTGATTTCGCCTAATCGGCCCATGAGTAAGTTTACTATTTTTTATGCTTCCGCATGGTATGTATTTGATATTCATTTTACGTAGCGTGAGCACTATCTACCGATCTAGGGAATAGTGCATTAAATCCTGGATTTCGGATTAAAAATCCGGTCCGGCAGGATGGTATCGAGCATATCATTGCAGATCGTGACCTAGTTAGCACGGCCGTTAGTTTCATGATTAGAAATATTTCTTCAATACCTATTTTTGAAAATATAAGTTATGTTGCTCAATCTCCTCTCTCCTACATGATTCCTCTCATCTATATCTTGCCTTAACCATTTTCCCCTTCTAACGCTCTCTTACCCCGAATCCAAAATGATGAGAATCTAGTACTCCTTTTGTAAACCCTCTTTGAAAACCTATCGGGCCAATAGTCATGACGCTTGAATTTAAAGCTTTATTTCAAAAAAATATCCTTGGAGGACTAATTATTAAATTGTTTACGAAATTCATTTTCAAACTCATTTTGACAAACCTGGACCTTCCGAGGAAATTTTCATAAGTTAAACTACTTACCAAAAACTTATTCAAAACTTTACCATGGTTTCTCAAATAGTTCAAAACAAAGTTATTTCTTGAAAGCTTTCCTAACAAGGACTTTGTGTTTCAAAAATAGATCCTAAGGGTTAACCTTGGGGTGTTACCTTTGAAAGAGTTATGTTGGTGAAAACCTATTCCCCCTGCTTGGTTTTATCACCCCTAGTTAAAAGAAAAATCTTCATTTTGTTACAAAGTTTCATTGAAATAATAATATTAATAATGATAATGCTGGAATGGGAAGTGATATCAAGCCAATCACCTCCAAATACTTTCCTCTTCTTTCTATTGATTTGGGAAGAAAAATTTTGATCCTCATCTCGTACCCATACTCCAAACAGTTAAGGTTAGGAGCGTTGAAGATCGTCATGAAGATAAAGTGGTTTCGTTTTAAACAAACTATGCGAGATGAACCCGTGCCCCTTATGTATGCTTCCCCGAATAGACGTTGTATTGTTGCAAGACTTCACTTTGACCCTATGTACTGCCTTCTTGCCCTCGGGCATCCTATTTCGCAGTCATGGAAAAAGATTGTTTTTAAAATTGTGTGATTTTTTGTATCACCCCAGCTTTCCGGGGTAAGCTCTTTTGAAATTAGAACGGGAATACATTATCTTATCCTCACGGTTCTCTTCGTACCTCATGCTATTCCTCTCATCTGTTGTCGCAAACCCGGTCGGATCCACCGAAGCAAGGTGATAGCTAGCCAAAGCCAAGGCAACCAAGGACAAGACTACTGCCCCAAGGATTGCTCACGAACTCGTTGTCGACCGGGGTAGAAGTACAATGGAGGAATCTCCAATTCGCCATAGGAACCCTCATGTATGGAGCTAGAAGAGACGAATAATGACTAGCGACATTTATTTTAAGGGGGGTAGCACTAAAAGACAAAAATGTCGAAGAGCTACTGTAACGTATATTTTGGAGGTGCGACAACCTGGACCCAGAGCTAATCAACCAATACAAGAAGATTTGCAGAACCAGAAGTCTTATAGTGATAAGGGCAGAGTACAATTATAGGAGTGTGTCCATCCTCATATCGGCATCCCTCTGGCCGTCTACTCCCTAGGGCATAGGCCAATGCTACCCACCCCTCAGTACGAATTCTTTACCTATCATATGCCCAATAGACAATGTGACAACTCCACTCCCGACAGCCGCATACCGCATACGCATTGGCGGGCACATGGGAACTAAAGGCGCCAAGACGGGAGTCACGCGCCGACGCGCGGGAGTCACGACTCACTACTAGTCATTCGGTCAACCGAGACTACCGAGTGGCGACTGGCGAGTCTGGCTGTCTCGGCCAGCCGAGCATCCAAGCGTCCGAGCGTGAGTTTGGCGACTGGCGTGGCGAGTTGGCGGCGCCTGGCGGCAATGATCGGCGAGTACCGAAGCGTCCGGCGGCGGCCGCGGCGAGAGCGAACTCGGCAAGTAGCGAACTCCTCGATCCTCACTCCACTCCGTGTCTCCGTCCTGGCGTCAAGAGCCAAGAGCGGAAGAGCCAAGACCTCAACTAGTACTGGTACACTCCTCATTTCGCTCAAGTGCTCAACTAGTACTCAAGACTCAAGACTCAACTCCTCATTTCCAGATTTCCTCAACTAGTACTCAAGACTCAAGAGCCAAGACCTCAAGTCCTCAACTAGTACATTCCGTACGGCGATCTGCTACTACTGCTATTTTGGTGGCCGGCGGCTTCTGCTAGAGGCGAGGCGCCGAGGCAAGAGGGCAGCAGAGGAAGGGGAGGCCGGGCGAGCGTGGGGAGGGAGTTTGGGCGCCGGCGATCTGAGTTGGAGTTGGAGCCAGTCCAGCCGCAGCCGTGAGTTAGAGCCACCGCCGCCGAGGCCAAATCTGCAATGGTTTCTAAATCATCAAGCAAAGCCAAGGAAAAACAGTAAGAAAGTAAGAATAAGAAACATGATTCATGAATGATAATATGATACTAGTTAGATTTCTAGGTCTAGAAATTGCCAATATGAGCTCATGTTCTTTTCCCCAAAGAAAATTGACCAAAGTGTTTCACGAATGGAGAAAGATGAGAAAGTAACAGAAGATAGCAAAGAGGAACCACGGAATAATTTTTAGAAGGGCAACTAGATAGTTATGAAATTTGTTGTCATGAGCAATTGATCATATTGTACATGCAAGATCATGAGCACTTTGTTTCAGGTTGGGAAGCAGCAAGCTGTCAACTGGTGATTCTCTAGATATTTCACCTCAGGATTTAATCTTTGTAATCTTGATGCAGGCCATCGCCTGTAACTATGGCATCAGGATTTCATGAACTCTGTTCTATTCTCAAATGAAAAGGTTTCTACGGTTTTGTGCTAACTCTAATGACTGAATTGTTATGTGCAGACTGCTCTGATGCAAGCTTGTCTATATGGTCAATTGGTCATTGGAAAGTTGTACATATTCTAGTTCTTTTTAAAGCTAATGTAAGTGAATATCAACTAATTTATTTTTGGGTTAAGCAACACTGTAATGTATACTGATGTAAGTGATCTGTTTCTTTAATTTTCTAGGTTCACAAAGTCACATTGTGCGTATTGCAATGGCATGAGTTGGCAAATAAGAAGTACATGGTGTTTCAATGCATGACAATGAAGATACATGATGGATGGTAAGGGGGAGGTTTTGATGATAAAGATGAGCTTTTCATACATGGACTGGAAAACAACTGAATATTATGAGCCTTGAAATTTCCTCTGGATTAATTTTAGGAGTTGTGATTTTCTGACTGCTTTTGGGCAAAGCAAAGTACTAATTATGTATAAGGCAGATGTTCCATTTTCCTAGATTTTGTTTGGAATTCTGTAGAAGCACTTGGTTCAACAGTAGAAGCACTTGGTTCAATAGAAACTCATGTAGAGTAAGCTACCCCTTCCCCTTCAACAACTTAAGCCCCTAAAAGGTTTGCAGATTATGTTTATTTGTCTGGACTAGTGCATCGTGTCAAACTTTAGTAACCCAGTGTGTGCAATGAGCTTTGTGAAAAAGATGTATGCTAAGTTATTACAAACTGACTGAGGACCTGTGTATTATATAACTTGAGCTACAGTTGTTGTTTGTTTATTTTCACTAGAAGTAGCTAATCAATGAATAGCTTTATTATTTTAATTGGGTATCTATCATACCTTTCTGATTGATTCTTTTTGTTGCCTTAGCTATTTTTTTATTCTTTTTTGTCTAACCATTGGATGGAATTCTGTAACATCCCAAAATTTTAAATTTGAAAATATTAAACTTTTGAATTATTTTTGCCGTGTATTCTATTTGAATTTGGATTTTTATAGTGTTTCTTAAAACTTTGGTTGAGATTCTGATAATTAAAGAAATTCATGAAAAACAAAACAAACGTTAGTAATGCTATAAAAGAAAATATGCAAATAATAGAAAACTAAAATTTTAAATACTGAATCGAAATGATGATCCGACATGAGGAGGAGAAACCTGAGTTAAAATATAAAATCTCATTTTGGAAATAATAGTGTATATATATATGTATAAACTAGAATTTGGACATTAAAGAATTTATAAATACAATTTGTAACAAGGGTTAAATAAAATCAATAATCCTAAATATGAAATAGAAATTCAAATTCAAATTCCAAAATTTCCAAAGCTTCTCATTCTTTTCCATTCTTCCTCTCCTACATGTGGGCCCCACCCCTTTTTCCTCTCTCCTCCTTTTTCTCTCTCCTTCTTTCCTCTGCGCGCGGGCCCCGGCTTCTGCCCCCGCCTCCTTCCCTTTCTTTTTCCCCACGCATGCCTGCTTCTTCTTCCTTTCTTTTCTCCTCCTCCTCTGTCTTTCCTCCCGTGGCGACCATGTGCGCGCCCGCCCATGGTTTCTTCTTCGTCGCCTGGTTTCTCATCGTCGCCCACCGTCATCCTCTGCGTTGCTCCGACTGCTCGCTCGCTCGCACCTCAGTGCGCCTGAGCCCGCAGGGCAAGGACCGGCAGCCCCTCCCAACGCCTCCTTTTCTTCCCCCACCGCCTGACCCATCTCCTCATACTGTGGCGCGAGCATGCTATCATGCCAAATCGTATCCCCAAATCCTCCGGCCTGCTCCCCCGCTCGCCGACATGACCCATCAGGCGGCCTCAGGGACAGCCCTACCCGCGCCTATAAAGTGCCGAGCGCCAACCCACTCCCCACGCTCCTGGGATCCTCCCACGGTGTGTAATTGCGCTCCCATCGCTGTAGCTCACCGGCGCCATCTCCTTCCCCAACTCCGCCACCGGCAAATCCATTGATCCGAGGCACCAAAACCCAATTCATTTCACCCACACCATCCCGGGGCGTCACGAAGCTATTCCGGGCTTCTACGAGCCTCCGTGGCCGTAGCTCGCCATCGCCGAAGCTCCCTCCTCGCCGCCGCCGCGACGACTGGCCCTCCACTGCACCCGGTCCCCGCCGACCCCTCCATCGGCTTCACTGCAAGACGAGGGCGCATTTTGGGCATCCCGGCACCTCTCGGCCGTCTCCGCCGACCACCCGCCACCGACCCCGCCCTCGGCCTCCTGCGCTCACCACCTCGCGCATACCTCAAGAGGTTTATTCATCCTATATGGGTGAGCAACGCCTCAAGCTCACTTGGCTAGCGTGTTCTCTTCCCAGACTCCCGGTCTCGCTGCGTTCGAGCCCTCGGCTCCGCAGCCGAGTTGAGTTTTCGCATTTTAATCCTTTGGGCGACGGTGGGTCCCCTCGTCGGACGACCACCTAACGTGGTCGAAACCGGCCGCCACGGCGTGGTCGAATCCGACCACCGTAGCATGGTCGAATCCGGTTTTCGCATAGCGTGGTCGCCGGTAGGCGTAGGCCTGGCGTGGTCGAAGCCGACCACGTAGTTGTTACGATCACGTTTAATTTTCGTAGTCGTAGCTCCCCACGACCACATAGTGATACTACCGATCACTATTCACCATGGTCGAAGCACTTTCCGACCACGTTCACTCCTTCACATCGTGGTGAAATATTTTCTGACCACTCTATGCCCTTTACGACCACTCATGATCGGAATCGACCACCCACAACGTGGTCGGTGGTCGATCGCAAACAATGTGGTCGAAGCCACCACCACGCGTTAGCTCGACCACGTTGTCGTTTGTTGAATCGCCGGGTCCCACGTGTCGATTTAATATTTTGAGAATTAAGCGAACCGAAAGCATTCAAATGGGCATAACTTACTCATTTTAAGTCCAAATTGAATGAAACAAATTTCTAAATTCGTCTAAATTCAAGATCTGTCCAATGAAACCAAAATTATAATGTTTGAAGCTCATCTAAATTTAGAAAATAATTTAGAGTAGCTAATACAATTTAAATTGGTTGCAAAATATATTATGGGGTAATTAAAATGGAATTAGTTGTCATAAAAGATTAATGTGCCCTTAGTGTGTGTTTTAAATCAAAATTAGTTAAAAGCATTGATAAAGAAAAATGACTTTTGGTTAAATGTCCAAATTTAGTGTAGGTACCTTTAATTGTAACATAGAATATATGCATATAACATTTAACACATCTGTCAATAAATCACGAGGAATAATTTAGAATTGAAAAATAACGTTAAGCCTAATAATAACTAAGGTGTAGATAAAATAATAATGAGACCATTAAATAAATCCTAATGTTAGGTCTACTAATAATAAACATAAATCCAAATAACAAAACTAAATTGATTTCATTTGGATATATGTGGATCTTTTGAGTTATTCGCTTTTATTCGTGTTCAGTCTCTTAGCACGTAATTAGAAGTCGAAGTCCCGAAGAATCGAGGAATCAAGCGTGATCAAGATAGAAGTAAAGATAAATACCAGAAGCTCCAGAGGAAGCTTTGTAGGAGCTCAAGACCGCGGTAAAACCGCGCCAGGCGAGTCAATACTTTGATCATGTTGAACCTACATTTTCTGCAAATTACTTTTGTTTAAATTATCAAACTGCATGCTATTATTTTATGTGCAACTACATGTTTAATTCGAGATTCTAGTTACATGCCCATGGTTTGCCTGGATTAATATTGCACCCCTTTTTAATAGTTGATTATGTGAACCTTGTCGCCCTAGCAAAAATTATAATAGTATCCTTTCGAAAATAAGTCCGTAATTATATGCCATGCTTAGTACTGCATAGATATTCTTGGGCGTGAGAACGCCCAAGCATCATTTTCAGTCATGAGAAACTGGTTTGGGCAGTCATGGTGGGAATGACTGGAGAAATGTTTGGAAATATTATTTTATGCTCCCAAAAACCCCAACTTGCTTGAATATCGGGGCGGATGGTTTGGGGGCTGGTGTGGTGCGGTGGGAGCACAAATATGGAGTGTGGTAGAACCGCCCAGATAATACTAAGGACCGAATCTTGTCATGTAGCCCGTGTAAAACAGTACAACCACATGTCTGTAAATTACAACTTGGCTAAGTAGCGGTATCGAAACTCCCCGACTCATCTCACCGGTAGTGGATAGGCGTGGTTATGCAAGGGCAGAGGAGGCCTAAAGGGACACCAAGGGGAGGGTGACGTTCACCTGTCGTGCTAGCATGTGGGGAGGAGCCCGCATGCTAGTAGCGATGGTGAACATCCCGTGCAGCGTATGGGACCCACCGCAGTGGGCGATTTCCCATAGGGTGAGATGACTAGAGGAACTAGATATTCGAGCGGTCATGTGATAATCATTCGACCACGACCAAGGAATCAGGTGGGGCAATGGGTGGATTATCGCTTGTGGTGAAAGTGTACACACTCTGCAGAGTCAAAACTATTCGAATAGCCGTGCCCACGGTCATGGGCGGACATGGGAACTTAACCAGATATAGTTCTGTTTCAAAAATACTTTGTGGGCGGGAAAGGAAAAAGTGGCGGGCAGTGCAAGGCCCTGGTTTGTGTTGTCCTGGGTGTCGTCCCAGTGGTAAGTTAAGCGGCTATAACGCTGAAGGATTAAGCATATGGTGCAGATGCCATGTAGCGGTGGATGGAATCTGAATCGCTACTGTTATTGCATTCTCATATATATTACGTTTTGTTCAAGCGCTAAGTCTCGGGAGGTTTTCTATGTATTATATTTCAAAAGCTAAACGATGATAAAGCTTCTGCTTTTACAAAGTAAAATGACAGGAAGAATAAATAGAGTCGTAGGAAAAGAGGATGACTGTTATGGTAAATACATAACGATGATTGGTGGATTCATGCCGATTATAAAAAGAGAATATTAGAGAGGGGTTTAGGAGAAATAAATCGGTGGAGTCTATATAAATGGATGGGTTAGAAAGATGATTTAAATGATTTTTGGAAGATTAGAGTGTGCAAAAGAAATTGTTGGATTACGACACTAATATAAATTCTTGAGAGATGTTAGTAATAATGTGATTGATAGGATTTGATTAAAATACTGGAAGGATGAATTGAATTTTTGGGTATATCGGAGGAATAATAATAATTACCGGAGTATGATCTGGATCAATGATTTTGGAGAATTAGAAGAGTGTAAAGGCAATTGTTGGATTTAATGGGATTAACAGGGATTGATCTAGATAGATGATTTGAATTTGAGGAAATTTGGAGATATGATAATTGAAGCATAAACTAGATTAATGATATTCTTGGTGCGTAAGTATTGATGAAATAGTTAGAGATAAATAATGAAAATAAGGATGATTATAGAAAGAGCAATTTATGGTTTTGGATCATTAGCAGAAAGGATTGATTTGTTAGAAAATTCGATATGAATGATGTCGGTGGATTAAAAAGTAATCCTATTAGGGAATCATTGGAATTAAGAAGTAGGGAGTCGGTGAATATTGATTACAAGATTGGACTAGTATGAATTCGGAATACTTGAAGACATTGGTGGATTCAAAATGAATGTATATATATAAAGGGTTTGATCGGTGGATTAGCTAAATGATGCCACTCATTGTTTGGAGTCTTAGACGACATCTAGTAAGAAAATTGAGTCTTTGGAGAATTAAGTCAATTATGACATTTGGGGGAGTGAGTCAATTGGGCAATCGCCGTGGGAAGTTTTTGGTAGCAGTAATAACACTATGGTTTAATAATAACAATGTTACCAAAAGCGATTTCTGGCAAATAAAACAACCCGAGCCTTTCCTTTGATAAGCCATGCATACTATATATTTGCATTCTGTGTATTGGCTCGCGGAGCACGGTGGTTAGTGTGCTCACACTCGCTCTCACAACAAATCCAGATTCAAGAATCAGATCACTGCGCCTCAGCAACACTATTGGTCATGATGATAAAGAAGATGAGGATGTCGAGGGCTAGGTCGCGAACCTCCAGTTGTCTGCCTGTGGGCATGTCCTGAAGGTCCCACCTGTGTGCTTCGTTCTTCCGCTGCTGCAATTTATTGATTTCGGCCTAATCGGCCCATGAGTAAGTTTACTATTTTTTTTATGCTTCCGCATGGTATGTATTTGATATTCATTTTCTGTAACTGTGAGCACTATCTACTGATCTAGGGAATAGTGCATTAAATCACAGGGGATTTCGGATTAAAAAATCCGGGTCTGACAGGGATGGTATCAGAGCATATCGACTGCAGATCGTGACCTAGTTAGCCTGGCCGTTAGTTTCATGATTAGAAATATTTCTTCAATACCTATTTTTGAAAATATAAGTTATGTTGCTCAATCTCCTCTCTCCTACATGATTCCCTCTCATCTATATGCTGCCTTAACCATTTTCCCCTTCTAACGCTCTCTTACCCCGAATCCAAAATGATGAGAATCTAGTACTCCTTTTGTAAACCCTCTTTGAAAACCTATCGGGCCAATAGTCATGACGCTTGAATTTAAAGCTTTATTTCAAAAAAATATCCTTGGAGGACTAATTATTAAATTGTTTACGAAATTCATTTTCAAACTCATTTTGACAAACCTGGACCTTCCGAGGAAATTTTCATAAGTTAAACTACTTACCAAAAACTTATTCAAAACTTTACCATGGTTTCTCAAATAGTTCAAAACAAAGTTATTTCTTGAAAGCTTTCCCTAACAAGGACTTTGTGTTTCAAAAATAGATCCTAAGGGTTAACCTTGGGGTGTTACCTTTGAAAGAGTTATGTTGGTGAAAACCTATTCCCCGCTTGGTTTTATCACCCTAGTTAAAGAAAATCTTCATTTTGTTACAAAGTTTCATTGAAATAATAATATTAATAATGATAATCTTTGGAATGGGAAGTGATATCAAGCCAATCACCTCAAATACTTTCCTCTTCTTTCTATTGATTTGGGAAGAAAATTTTGATCCTCATCTCGTACCCATACTCCAAACAGTTAAGGTTAGGAGCGTTGAAGATCGTCATGAAGATAAAGTGGTTTCGTTTTAAACAAACTATGCAGATGAACCCTGTGCCCCCTTATGTATGCTTCCCCGAATAGACGTTGTATTGTTGCAAGACTTCACTTTGACCCTATGTACTGCCTTCTTGCCCTCGGGCATCCTATTTCGCAGTCATGGAAAAAGATTGTTTTTAAAATTGTGTGATTTTTTGTATCACCCCAGCTTTCCGGGGTAAGCTCTTTTGAAATTAGAACGGGAATACATTATCTTATCCTCACGGTTCTCTTCGTACCTCATGCTATTCCCTCTCATCCTGTTGCTGCAAACCCAGTCAGATCCACCGAAGCAAGGTGATAGCTAGCCAAAGCCAAGGCAACCAAGGACAAGACTACTGCCCCAAGGATTGCTCCTGAACCTGTTGCTGACCGGGCAGCCGAAGTACAATGGAGGAATCTCCAATTCGCCATAGGAACCCTCATGTATGGAGCTAGAAGAGACGAATAATGACTAGCGACATTTATTTTAAGGGGGGTAGCACTAAAGACAAAAATGTCGAAGAGCTCTTGTAGCGTATATTTTGGAGGTGCGACAACACGGACCCGAGCTAATCAACCAATACAAGAAGATTTGCGAACCGAAGTCTTATAGTGATAAGGCGAGTACAATTATAGGGTGTGTCCATCCTCATATCGGCATCCCTCGGCCGTCTACTCCCTAGGGCATAGGCCAATGCTACCCACCCCTCGATGCAATTCTTTACCTATCATATGCCCAATAGACAATGTGACAACTCCACTCCCGACAGTAGCATACCGCATACGCATTGGCGGGCACATGGAACTAAAGGCGCCAAGGCGGAGTCGCAGCGACGCTGGAGTCACGACTCACTACTAGTCATTCGGTCAACCGAGACTACCGAGTGGCGATGGCGAGTCTGGCTGTCTCGGCCGGTAGAGCATCCAAGCGTCCGAGCGTGAGTTTGGCGACTGGCGTGGCGAGTTGGCGGCGCTGGCGGCGGCGGCTGGCGTCTGAAAGCGTCCGAGCGGCGACCGGCGAGCGAGAGCGAACTCAGCGAAGTAGCGAACTCCTCAGTCCTCACTCCACTCCGTGTCTCCGTCACAACGTCAAGAGCCAAGAGCGGAAGAGCCAAGACCTCAACTAGTACTGGTACACTCCTCATTTCGCTCAAGTGCTCAACTAGTACTCAAGACTCAAGACTCAACTCCTCATTTCAGATTTCCTCAACTAGTACTCAAGACTCAAGAGCCAAGACCTCAAGTCCTCAACTAGTACATTCCGGTATGCTGCTACTCTGCTGCTATTTTGGTGGCGGTAATGGTCTGCTAGAGGCGGCGCCGAGGCAAGAGGGCAGCAGAGGAAGGGAGGCGGGCGAGCGTGGGGAGGGAGTTTGGGCGCCGGCGATCTGAGTTGGAGTTGGAGCCAGTCCAGCCGCAGCCGTGAGTTAGAGCCAGCCGCCCGCCAGAGGCCAAATCTGCAATGGTTTCTAAATCATCAAGCAAAGCCAAGGAAAAACAGGTAAGAAAGTAAGAATAAGAAACATGATTCATGAATGATAATATGATACTAGTTAGATTTCTAGGTCTAGAAATTGCCAATATGAGCTCATGTTCTTTTCCCCAAAGAAAATTGACCAAAGTGTTTCACGAATGGAGAAAGATGAGAAAGTAACAGAAGATAGCAAAGAGGAACCACGGAATAATTTTAGAAGGGCAACTAGATAGTTATGAAATTTGTTGTCATGAGCAATTGATCATATTGTACATGCAAGATCATGAGCACTTTGTTTCAGGTTGGGAAGCAGCAAGCTGTCAACTGGTGATTCTCTAGATATTTCACCTCAGGATTTAATCTTTGTAATCTTGATGCAGGCCATCGCCTGTAACTATGGCATCAGGATTTCATGAACTCTGTTCTATTCTCAAATGAAAAGGTTTCTACGGTTTTGTGCTAACTCTAATGACTGAATTGTTATGTGCAGACTGCTCTGATGCAAGCTTGTCTATATGGTCAATTGGTCATTGGAAAGTTGTACATATTCTAGTTCTTTTAAAGCTAATGTAAGTGAATATCAACTAATTTATTTTGGGTTAAGCAACACTGTAATGTATACTGATGTAAGTGATCTGTTTCTTTAATTTTCTAGGTTCACAAAGTCACATTGTGCGTATTGCAATGGCATGAGTTGGCAAATAAGAAGTACATGGTGTTTCAATGCATGACAATGAAGATACATGATGGATGGTAAGGGGGAGGTTTTGATGATAAAGATGAGCTTTTCATACATGGACTGGAAAACAACTGAATATTATGAGCCTTGAAATTTCCTCTGGATTAATTTTAGGAGTTGTGATTTTCTGACTGCTTTTGGGCAAAGCAAAGTACTAATTATGTATAAGGCAGATGTTCCATTTTCCTAGATTTTGTTTGGAATTCTGTAGAAGCACTTGGTTCAACAGTAGAAGCACTTGGTTCAATAGAAACTCATGTAGAGTAAGCTACCCTTCCTTCAACAACTTAAGCCCCTTAAAGGTTTGCAGATTATGTTTATTTGTCTGGACTAGTGCATCGTGTCAAACTTTAGTAACCCAGTGTGTGCAATGAGCTTTGTGAAAAAGATGTATGCTAAGTTATTACAAACTGACTGAGGACCTGTGTATTATATAACTTGAGCTACAGTTGTTGTTTGTTTATTTTCACTAGAAGTAGCTAATCAATGAATAGCTTTATTATTTTAATTGGGTATCTATCATACCTTTCTGATTGATTCTTTTTGTTGCCTTAGCTATTTTTTTATTCTTTTTTGTCTAACCATTGGATGGAATTCTTTTTATTATGAGCTGTTCATATTTTTCATATGCTATTTACTAATAATGATTTTGGTAGTGCAGATGAAGACTGGATGTTATGATTTTGTTATTAAAATTTTCCCTTGCGCAAGAATGGAGTGCTGGATAGGTAAACATTCAGTCATATGTATAAAATGTATATGCTTATCGAAATTTCTAATCAGCTGAGCAAAAATATAACTGCCTGCAGTTGATAATTCTGTTTTGTGTTTGTGGGATGCAGCTCCATAATTGTTGTATTTTCTTTCAGTACATGTCTTAGAAGTTAGAACACATGTAAACTGTTATTTTTTGTTAAATCTTTTTCAAAATTTCAGTGATTTTTTTAAAAGTTGTTTCTTACTTTTGCATTTTTGAATGCCAAACACAGTTATATTGTTAATCAGAGGTGATTGCAACAAGGAAACTGTCTGATGCCTACTATTTTAGAAAACTACCATTGATTTTCCGTTCCCATTTACCCAAATGAGAGTAAATGTTGCACTATAATTTTTAGCTGATTCTGTGCATCAAACTTTTGATCACTGATTTTGAAGTTAGCAATTGATGTTTGGTTGCAGAGGATCTAAAGTTTCCTAGGATACACCATAAGATACTATATTTCTAGGTCGTGGAGGATGTGAATTTGATTTATTAAAACTTGTGATGATTGTTTGTTGATGAAATTTCAAATGTCAAATTTTGAATTTAAAACCGCTAATCGGAAAAACCGGTCGATTACAACATTCGTAGGAGGATATTTGTATTCGACCGAATTAAGCACATATCCGATTCGAATTTGTATTCGTTACGACATTCGATTCGAATTCGTATTCGTTACGACATTCGATTCGTATTCGTATTCGAGAATGTTCGAATTCGTATCCGTATCTGTTTTAAAAACATGAATTCGTATACGTATTTGCGACTATTCGACCGTATCCGATCCGTTTCCACCCCTACCTACAGGGTCCCACCTCCACGGGGGAATTGCCAACCCTATGTCTCACTGACATTTGGCCCACATCAAGTGGCAAATCCTTGAGTTAGGGTTTTGGGTGGCATATCCTCCACCTCCACATAGTCTTGCATTTAAATTGACATTTATGCTTTGGAGGGTCCTAAGTACAGGTACGCAATTAATGCTCTAAAATTGGTAATGGCAATTCTCTTCTCAATTATTTTCAAAATATGTAGGGTTTTCATCTTATTTAAATACAAAAACTTTAATATATCCATTATATATAAAATAGTTTCATATTTTTAGTTAATAAATATTAACACTCCATCAGTTTCCTAACATGTCAGAAACCCACTTGGCACAGTAAATAACAAAACACAATACAATCAAGAAAGAGTTTTAAAATCGAACCAAAGCAGTGCTAGTCGTTGTGATTGGCCGCGGTAGAGCCGTGGAGGGGTTGAGGGGCTTGGGGGCAGCAAGGCGTCGGAGGCAAAGAGGAAGGGAGAGCGACGCGGTTACTCCCGGAGCTTTAGCCCTAGAGTTTTACTTTTATCTCATATTCTTGTGTTCACAACATATTCCACTTCTCTCATGGTTGTCTACTGAGTGACGAAGACAATTTCTTAGCATACAGTATGCTTTTCTGTCAGTCCATTATATTTGGTTCATTGGATTAATTATGACTTGTTCTTTTCAGCTTATGACTTCTTCTAAACAAATAAACGAGATGGTTTATTCAGATAACTTTTTTCAAAATGGCCTATCGACATTCGGTTCATTCACACAAATGCTCACACTAGGACTAAGAATCGGTCACAGAAGAACTTACGACTAAGGGGTGATCATAGAAGATCTTACGATTACCCTATAAAATCTCCCCCTTATAGATAAGGGGTATATTCAAGGAGTATAATGACGTAATCATATTATTTATAGATAAATGATAATTTAAGAATTGGTTATATCTCGTTATCTAGACCCACAACTTCTAGTGAAAATAACATAATTGGGAAAAAGCGGTCGTGGATGAATGAAGATCGAAAGCAGAGTCTTTTGATCTTATTCGACTAGAAACGAACTTAGCCAAAAAGAAAGTAATTTCGCTTGAGCTACAAAGACATATCGACCTCAAGTAAAGGAATACGAATCGGTTTTGCTGATCTATCCGCTTGGAACGGTTCCCGAAAAGGTAATAACTGACCCGCATAGTTATAAAAACTTACCCGAATGTAACATTTCTTACTTCCCCCGCCTCAATCCTCTTCAAGTTTTCCGCTGTTGACCAAGCCTTCTTCTTTTCCCCCAATTTCTTCCAAATCCAAACCAACCGCTAAGAGAAAATGGCGATTGGTTTGGATTTGGAAGAAATTAGGGGGAAAAACCTTGGTTAAAGTGAAGAAGATCCCTTCAAGGAATTTTGTCAGGTGGATTGAGGCCGTCTGACAAAACTTGCCATCAGGGGAGATTGGGTAAATCCCAATTTTTCAAGCTTATTATGAGTGCGGACTTCGACTTCCTGCTCACCCTTTTCTCATAGTCATACTCGAATACTTCGGAGTGAAATTGGTGAACTTGGTTCCCAATTCGATCTCCATGTTCAGCGTATTCCTGTATCTGTGCGAAGCCTATCTGAGAATTCCTCCAGATCTGGAGCTCTTTCGGTACTATTATGAAATGAGTAGGCAAGCCGGAATTGCTGGGAGTTGTGATCTGAAGCTTCATGATGGCAAGATGGAGAAATAAATTCCGATGTTTACTCGGTTGTCATGGCCAAACTGGAAGAAGAAATGGTTTTACTGGGAGACAACCAGAGAAGACAACCTTTCCTTTGTGGGGAAGGGTGCCAAAAAATTTATTCCTGGAATTTGGTCCCAAAGGACCTTACTCAGATAGACCCTACATCTAAGCCATCAAGGAACTGAGGGAATAGATGCTCACTAGTTGGCATGTAGTGAAGGACTTCACCACGCATTGTATCAGCCCTTTGAAGAAATTAACACATCCAATGTGGTGTACTCGGGGCCAAAGATACGACTAGATAGTACTTGTCACTCGGTGACTGAGCGACAGGTCTTCAGGGTGACATGTGGCACCTGCCGCCTGGTGACTGGGCGGTAGGTACACCACGTGTCGTCCCGAGGCACCTGGGTTCTATTTTTACAATTGACATTAAGGAAACACTATTTTTTTGTAAATCAACACGAGTGTGTTTTGGCGGATTAAAGAGTGTTCGTCCCTTGTATTGGCATTGGAGGATCATTACGATTCATCAAGACTCCCGTGAGTATCCATCCTACGTCGAGAAGATCGGGCGACCCCGTATCACCTGTTCTTGCCCCATACGGGCGTTCTTTTAGGGCATGGTTTATCATTTTTAACTATATCTTTTTAATATAATAAATAGTGATTGCTAAAAGAAATTGAAGATAAAAACCGAACGAAAAGCTGAAAAGGATGCACCATATTTGTCAGCCCAGAGCTGGGTTCTTTTGAATTTATTGCTTGCGGCTTTTGGCATATGCTACAGTAACTAACTTTCAAACGGTGTTTTTTAAGGAGGGATCTAAAAGTTGATTGTAGTAGATGTTATACCGAATTTATATATATCGGCTAAAATCACACGCGGGTGTCTCTCTCCGTACTAATTTACGAACAATTAGAATTCGAAAGACAAAAACCAAAAGCCACAAGCCATAGTCTAAAAAACCCACCTCTATTCCTTTTAGCTTTTGGTTTCTTGAAAAGTTGAAAAATCAAATATTGAAACGGGATGGTCTTTTAAAGCGTATTTTTCAAATAATTTTCTAAGCTTAAAATTATGTACGACATCTATGTCAGCGTCTCCATACATTCGCTATCATATTAAAAAATACAGCCAAAAATTATAAAAAATACTTAAAAAAATATAAGCCGCAGTTCAAAACAGCAACCAGCTATACTATGCTACGCTTGATAGTTGTTACCCTCCCTCCCGCGCAGCGAATTGCATTACGTTTGGGTAATGGCTGCTGCGTTCGCCTGCGTTCATCGTTCTCCTGGTGCAAATGCAAGAGAGCCAGGGAACTAGCAGTATTACTAACTATCCATTCCACATCTTTTGGGCGTTGGAAAATCCTCGCGCCCCCCCACATTCCTCGGGTCTTACGCCTATTCCGCCCTAAACCCTAACCCCATCGGCGGCATCTCCCGCCATGGCCTCCACGAGCCTCGGCGTCGGCGACACTCTCGGAGAGGGAATCCGGGGCGGTGCTGAGCTCCCCTCCTCGCCGTCAGCACCACCTGTTTGCGAGACTCCCGCCGCCGCGGCTTCCACCCCCCGCGGAAGCGGCTCCGACGACGAGGAAGGCGGCAGCTCCTCCTCCTGCCCCGCGCCGGGCGCGCGCACCTGCTACGTCAGCTTCCGAAGTCTTGTAGGCCATACGTCGAGCACCTCGAGTGCGTCGCCGGAAGGCGGCAGCTCCTTCTCCAGCCCCGCGCCGGGCGCGCGCACCTGCTACGTCAGCTTCCGAAGTCTTCTAGGCCATACGTCGAGCACCTCGAGTGCGTCGCGTTGCGTCAAGTCGCTGCCCGCGGATCGCGCCCGCCAGGTGCTCGACGTCGGAGCGTGGGTGAACGGCGGATGCAGAGAAGCCGGGGGCGTCGCCAGGCACGGTTCGCGCTCCGTCGACCTCCACGGCCCCTCAGCTGTCACGTCCAACACCTCGCTCGTGGTACTCCTTCACCTGAACTAGCTGACTGCAGTAGATTAATCTAAGTTTCAATAGCATTACAGTTGCATTTACATGATACAGAACCGGCATGCACGCATGCTGATCTGAACAACAAATGCACAGGGTCTGAATCTAATTCTGAGCGTAGGCATACTAGATAATTGAGTTTTGGAGCAAATGGACATAATATGGCAGAAAAAAATAAAAAAAAACTACCAAGCATCTACAGAAATTGTGCTCTCCCACAGCTTGATCGCCCTATAGCCCTGCCCAATATGTAATGAAAGAACATAACTCGTGAAAAAAAAATCAGCAGGTTCGGTGAGCTGTGCATGATCAAAACTGATGCTATTCCTTGTTGTCCACTGTCTAGCTCACAGGAGAGAATCCATCAAATGATCTTCTTCATTTCCTGCCAGCTTTAATTTAACCCACTGAAGGAATTCTGTCAATGTTCTTGGTTGTCTCCTTGCAACCTCTACGCTATTAAGGATAGAATATGATTGTTATATGTTTCCTTATATGTCTTGATTTTCTTATATGTATATGGCATATTTCTCTGTATGTCCTCTTTGTACTCCATATAAATATTGCCGTTTAGGCCTCATAAATATGCACACAATATTCATAACATGGTATCGAGGTGGGGCATTTACCCTAGTTTTCCGCACAACCATCGAGAGCCGCCTTGTTGTCACTCGAGGCCGCCGCCGCCATCTCCGACCGCCACAACGTGCCTCTCCGCCGGACACCCATCGCTTGGCCGTCCGGCTCCTGACGACCGGTTACCCGACGCCTCATCGACCGGTCGCTTGTCGCCTCGTCGCTCGCTTGGTGTCGGTCGCCCACCGACCGTCCGCGTCCGGCCCTTTCTTGCATCACATTGCCGAGGCTTGGCGACCAGAGACCGGCGCTCGTTGTCGCTCGACATGCTACCGCTTTGCTTGGCTCTGTTTGCCGATCTAATCCATCAGATTTGAATCAGAGCCACCGCTCGCCGGTCCGCCTGCCGGCCATCGTCGCACCATCCTGGTGGTTAGCGTCGACGACTCCATCCAGCTAGACATCATTGGTCTGCCGTCTACTCGCCAGATCTTTGTGTACTTGCGTGAGCGATACCAGCAGAGCAGTGATGCTCAGTTCTTTTCGCTTCGGCGTGAGTTGTTGACGCTTCGCCAGGGGGACTCTTCTGTCGACGGCTTCTTCCGAGCCAGCTGGACGAGCCATCACCAACTTGCCATCTACATCCTTCATAAGTAAAAGGCCTAAGATCAAACACATCAGCCCAACAAAGAGAATCAGTTGGTTTCTTTTTAATTTGGAAACGAGATTTTCCTTGTATGCTTGTGCCAACTAATTCCAGATGTTATCATCTTCAAGACTTTTAAAAAGCCATCTACTTAACAAACAGTGATCCATCCTTGCGACTATGTTGTTAACATTCAAGCCCCCTTGGCTTTTTGACAGACACTGTATGCCAATAACCAAATGGTATCTCTTTTTTTCCTGTCTGCCTTGCGAAAGAATTCTATCTCGTTGAGTTTATGAGTTATGACTCCCCTATAACACTGTTTCTGGCAATGACCTATTTACCCCTGAGTACTTCTTGTGCATCATTTGAGCACCCATTGGCCTTCCCAGAATTTGAGTGGCATGGATTTATCATGCCCAATTTGTTGCACTATACATAAGGTGTTGTACTGTTAGTAAGGCCAAATCATCCTGGGAAGGCTAATGGGTGCTCAAATGATGCACAAGAAGTACTCAGGGGTAAATATGTCATTTTAAGTGAAGGAATACAGAGAAATACAATAGAAACTAATGAAAAGGTATAAAAAGGGTATTTTCTCAGCAAAACACTCTAAAGGAGGGTATATTATCAATTAGGATCTAAAGGAGGGTATATTCTAGATTTCCATCTAGTTGGAAGGCATATTCTCAATTTCTCTTTAACTAGCCCCACAACTTCTAGTGAAAATAACATACTTGAGAAAGAGAGATCGTGGATGAATGAAGATCAAAAGCAGAGTCTTTTGATCTTATTCGACTAGAAACGAACTTAGCCAAAAAAGTAATTTCACTTATGATACTCTTCGTCCTTATGCCTTACTCTTAGAGCTTATTCCAATGCGGACTTTGGGGTTGTCTAATTGATAGAAAGAGTACTTCGGGCGCATGTCACTTTTTAGGCATATCTCTTATTTGATGGGATTCTAGAAAACAAGTGTCAGTTGCACTATCCACTGCTGAGGTTGAATATGTAGCTGCTACTTCCTATTGTTTTCAATTGTTTTGGATGAAAGCTACCCTTAAGGATTTTGGCTTAGAATTGGACAGTGTTCCACTTTTATATGATAACAACAGTGCAATTGGTATTGCTAAAAATCATGTGTAACATTCAAGAACTAAACATATTGATATTCGCTACCATTTTCTTAGAGACCATGTGGAAAAGTGAGATGTTGTCTTGCACTTCATTAATTCTAATTCTCAAATTGCTGATATTTTCACCAAACCGCTTGATTCTTCTCCTTTTGCTCAATTGCGAAGTGAATTAGGTGTAATGCATCCTATGGGATTATTCTAAGGGGGAGCTTCATATTTAAAATTTTGGAAACTTTGTTTGTTATACTTGTCAAATGATTCATCGAGTCCAAGCCATTGAAATCAAATGAATTATAGAGCTATCTCTATCATATTTACTCATATGTTGTGTAGCTGTGGTCATGACTGATGCTAATTAACTTGCTACAATTGCACTAAACATGACATGGCAAAACACATTGATTAGATAGATTATAGATAGTACTTTGTGATGTTCCTTTAGAAGGATTGGTGTGATTTTGAATCTTATTTTAAATCATGGCTCTAAGGCTTGTATGTTTCATGTTGCGGTCTTTTTATGATCACTCAAGTTAGCATGTTATACTAAGAAAAGTGAATAAATGAAAACATGTATACTTCAAGCATGCCATGGTCAAACAAACAAAAAAGGCGCACAAATTATGCAAAGTGAAAAGAAATATGCTTCAAGCATACCACCATTAAAACAAAAAAATGCTTCAAAGCATGTTATCAAGAAAAGAAGTATGCTACAAGCATGCCACATACGTAAGACTCAAGGGTAGAGCAATAGGTTGCTACATAAGACGACTAACTCTCCTAGATTTAAAATCTGTTTCATTTTTAGACTTTGACTTTTCGTTGTAATATCTCATTGTGGTTTTATAATTGGTTTGGTCACTATTGCAATGACTGTCATTAATATAAATTGCTTAATTGTGATAACAGACCTGTTTTGACATTCCTATATGATATATAACTTTATATGATCTAGGTAGCTCTACTTAAACAGATGGCTTGGTCAAACTATTAATTCAATGCAAATTGACTTAGATAATTACAAAGTTTCTAGATATTTACTCTCTTTGCTCCTTTTTAGAATTATTCCCACTTTAAAGCCCTTGATGATTTCATTGCCAAAAGGGAGAAAAGTAGAAGAAAGGGGGGAAATTAGATTTGCTCTGGTCTTTGGTCTTTGTGCTCTGGTCAGTTTTCTCTGGTTGGTTCCGTTTGCAAAATTCTCTCACAAATTCTTTTGAGTTGTTAATGTATTTATCAAGGGGGACATTGTTAGACCATGTGGATGGTCGTGTTTAAAGTAATGATGAATAATTGATATTTGGGTGATTTTGGAATTTATGTTTGTGAAAGTATTGGTAGATTGTACTTGAAAGTTTCGAGTCTGAGGGGTTTCTAGTCGGTTACAAGTTGTCTTACTCGGCTCCGAGTGGTTTTCATTGCCTCCGAGCGGTCGGTACTCCGAGTGGTTTTCATTGCCTCCGAGCGGTCGGTACTCGGAAGAGTACTGTAGCAGTGGTTGGTACTCGGAAGAGTACTGTAGAAGTGGTCGGTACTCGAAAGAGTACTATAGCAGAGCACGGCTTCGACCATGTTCAGGTTAGACCATGATAGGCTTCGACCACGTTCAGCTCAGACCACGACAGGCTCTGACCACGTCGACTCCAACCACGTTCGACTACGACCACGTCTAGCTTCAACTACGAACAACTACGACCACGGTCGACTCCGACCACATTCGACTACGACCACATCCAGCTTCGTCTACGTACGACTTCGACCACGGCAATTCGACCACGGTACGTCGACCACAACAAAATGACCTTACTTGGTTGATAGTCATAGCTACAGTACCCCTTTCATGGTCATAAATCTTGCTGATCGGTAGTCATAAATCTTGGTCGGTAGTCGTAGATCATACTGGGGGTGGTCGTAAATCTTGCCGATCGGTAGTCGTGAATCTTACTGATCGGTAGTCGTAAATCCTTCTGGTCGGTGGTCCTAGATTTTGTGTGCGGTACTCGTAGACTTTGTGGTCTGCTGTCGTTGTCTTCGGTTGTCCGGTCGGTTGTCGTAGACCACGTGATCGAAGTCGAAGGTTTTACAATAGATTGCCATAGGCTTCACGGTCGGTAATCGGAGACTTCATTGTCGGTACCAGTACTTTACTTCTTATCTTCGAGTACCTTGAGTACTCGTGTTAGGTCAATGGGTTGACTAGTTGGTGCATTGTGATCAGGTGGTCGTGATGTTCGGTAGTCAGAAGGGCTCGGTACACGATGGTCGGTGAGTAGTAGTCGTGGGTGTTGCGATTAGTTGTTGGAGACTTGTGGTATGTGATCGGTACTTGGTAGTTGGTTCTCAATGACTGTGGCCGATAGTGATACGATGTTATTCCTGAGTGTTTAAGCGGAGCGATGGTAATTTCCGAGTACTTGTGGTTTTCAAATACCCATTGAGCTAGCCGTCGTAATGTGTTGTCTGGGGTAGAGTTTTGGAAAGCGATGATTTTCAGCGGTCGTAATTGGTAGTTTGAGAGTGATTTCTAGATTGCAATGAGGTGGATGGTCATAGTTGACCTGAGTGATGACAGTGCATGGTTGAAGGAGTGTTTTGAGTGTGTGTGTGTGTGCTGATCACGGTCAAGTTGTGAATAACTTATGCCGGGAAAATGTTTCTTTGGTCTTTGCATGTGCAGATGAGTATGGAGACGATCATGGTCGGTGACGAGGAGGACTGAGACTAGGACAGAGAGATCTGAGGTCCAGACGGTTGAGGATGTCACGCGAGGTGGTCGGGCTAATGCTGGAGCACTTGGAGATGAATGGTGGTGATGCAAGATGAAGCTTCGGGATGTGCGATCCTGGAGGTTTCGTCGCGTGTTGAGTTCAGAGTTATGGATGGAGTCTATAACTTGAAAGAGATAAAGTTTGATTAAAACCCGTGTTAGGAAAGGGTTTCGGGTCTTTTGATTTGAGGAAGAGATAAAATTATGTGTTCATATTTGAGTCGAACACAATTTAAAACACTAGCATATAAAAGCTGAGGTTAGCTGTGATTTTGGTAAGCAGCTTTTGGCGAGACGTTTTGTGTGCTAGGGTTTTTAGGGATGCTTGTAAAGACGTTTTGTAACTCTAAGAAAATTCAGCAGTAAAGAAGATCTAGAATCAATTTCGTGATTTCTGGTGGTTGCTGTCTTGATGAGGCATACGACTGGGAACAAGCACTGCTATGAGTATTGTTCGATCGGTTGTATGCATTGTCAATCACATAGAGATTTGAAAAATCAGACGCAATTTTTCACCACCCCTCTTATTACCACCCCTCTTATTACGCCATCGATCCTACACAAACTAATGGCAATAAAATAAAGTGCAGGAAAAACCAAATGGAGCGTGGAATCCAATTAGAAAGCCCAGATCAGACCAAACCAACTGATCAAACTTGCTAAAATTAGCGGATGCCACCAGTAATTGTGAAACGTAACATGAACTCAAGCTAAATACGTAATTGCTACCGAAATCTGCAGAAAGTACACAGCATTGAACTAGATATTTGCGAATTCCAAAGGGTTTTACTGATCGATATGATGGAATAAAAGCAGAACAACTCACAACGAGGCCAAATTCTGATCAAATACGCCCAGTAAAAGCAGCACCACACACAGATTAGCAGGAAGTGGTAGCGGAACAGAGATCAAATGTGGGGGAAGACAAGTTCTTACGAAATTAGGCCACGGAACAAGACGAATTTCACCTCAGGACTCACGAAATACGGGAGAACGCAAAAAAAAAAAAACACACCGTACGAAACTGGAAGCAGAGAACACTGCGCGAGCTAGCGCGCAGGCGGACAAGCAAGTGGGAGACGATACGAGAGGGGATGGAGCACTCCTCGTCGTCGTCAACCCTATCGGCCTCCATGAGCGCCACTTCGCGCCTCCCGGCCCGCCTCGTACTTCACCGGCGCAATCGGCACGACCCGGCGCACCTGCATTGGAGAGAAGATGTTAAGCTCAAGCGCGCTAGAAAATAGAAGCGACGCCGGCGACGAGTGGAAGCGGAGGAGGAGGTGGAGACCTGTACGAGGCGGA
This sequence comes from Bonia amplexicaulis, assembly GCA_036346245.1. Classification (NCBI taxonomy): domain Eukaryota; kingdom Viridiplantae; phylum Streptophyta; class Magnoliopsida; order Poales; family Poaceae; genus Bonia; species Bonia amplexicaulis. Next base: position 13,444,300 of record CM070769.1, read on the forward strand.
GGTGGCCAACTTCGTCGGACTTTTTTTTTTTTTACAATAACTTCATCGGGCTTGTAGGGAAGCAAGCGGGACGCCGAGTGGGCGGGGGTCGGTAGGACCGGAAACGGTAAAAGATAAACTGTTTTATTTAATATTTACTAGCTGAATGTCCGTGCGTTTCTACAAATTTTAAAAAATTAGAACATATTTGTATGCATATTCTAAAAATTTTACCACCCGTTAGTTTCAGAATATATAATATGATAAAATTTTAAAATCCGTAGCAACGGGCATTCAGCTAGTACAAGATTAAGCACTGGATGAAAAATACAGCATGTACTTTACAATGCAATCTAGATGAAATTCACCTTGACCACTAAATCATAGAAAGAAAGATATTTTGATAGGAAGGTGAGAAGATTCGACACAGATCTTTTGGGGCCACATGTCAGCGCTGCCTTTTGTGAGAAGGGGTGGGAGAGACCGGACCAACCACCAACTCCTTCTTTTATAATAGTAAAGATATTTGAGGAAATATAGATATAGTAAATAAAATTTGTATTTAAAAATATTTATATTCGTATTCGAGAATGTTCGTATCTATATTTGAGAATGTTCATATTTGTATTCATATTCGAGAATGTTCGTATTCGAGATTATTCGATCCGTTTCTATCCCTAGTGATCTCTTTGGGAATGGTTGTAGAAATTAATTTTCTGATAAACCAAGTTTCACAAGTAAGAAGTAAAAATTATTTTGCATAATTTTCAACTCTATACACTATATTGCTAGCTCATGTAGACGTGTAATCATATTACATAAATATGTAGACGTGTAATCATATTACATAAATTTGTTCTACCGATATTTGTTATAAAAATTTTAGGATAGTCACATTCAACCAAATTAGTGCATAATTGATTCGAATTCGTATTCATTACGACATTTGTTTCGTATTCGTATTCGATAATATTCGAATTCGTATCCGCTTTTGTTTTAAAAATATGAATTCATATTCGCATCTGTATTTGTTTTAAAAATATGGATTCATATTCGTATTTAAGACTATTCGATTCGTATTCAATCCGTTTCCATCCCTAGAGGTGGGTGTCGTAGACCTCACAGTCTATATGCCAGGTGAGCTAGGCCCGGCCGCTCATTAACACTGTCCTAAGGTTAAAGCCCTGCTCCAATTGGTTTCGCCTTCTGGTTTCCAGTATTTTTATGCAAGAAGTCATTTGAAATGTGTCGGTTTCTACTTTTAGCTTTTTTTTTTTTTAGCTTTTTTTGGCTCTTTTTGCTTTTGCCTTTTTTTTTCTCTTTTTCTTTTATATTGTTCATAAAAATATAATAATATTTGTTCATAATTTTTCTTATTTTAATTAAATAACTAAAAGAACTAACCATCGCTATAGCATAACTCTTTAACTTACTAGCCCGAAGCCGCAGCAAGCAGCATGGCAGCGGCCCCTGAACCGATGGAAACAGGCCGCTCGACTCTCTAGACCAGACAACTTGACACGAGGCAACCGACCCACGCAACGTGGCGAGCCTCTCTACTACTACGTTATTACGGTTGCCTTCGTCATCTCCCAAACCCTACTACTCTCTCTCCCAAGCCCATCTCCACTCACCGATTCGCTCCCCGCCGCCGCCGCTGTCATCACGACTCATCCGCCTACCCGCCGGCCAAGGTAAGCCGCTGCGCAGCTCCAACCCCCACCTCTCTGAATCGCGGGGCCCGCACCGCCGCCGCTGGAATCTCCGCGGCGGCGTTGGCGGTGGCCGGGCCTTTGGTTCGTCTCGGTTCTTTGTGCTGCGTAGGGTTTTCTTAGCTTCCGTTGGGCTCGATCTGTGGATGGTTGATGGTGCTAGCGCGATTCGATTAGATCAGCTCTTAGTGTCCGGTTCCGTGGCGCGGATCACTGCGCGGATGGTTCTTTGATTGCAGGGAAACGCTTGCGATGCAAGGGTTGTGTGGCTGTTAGTTCGTAGATTTGAAGAGACACCTATAGTGGGCGGATTGGTGCGGCTGTTAGTTCTTAATTTGAATAAATAGTTGCAATGGGTGGATTGGATCGTGCAAGTTTTATGTGCATGTAATTTGTTTAGGAGACACTGCGATTTCTTGCACCGTAATGCTAGTGTGGAAGTTTTGTTTCAGGTGAGGGGTTTGAGCATATCTGTATTGATGTAGTGAAATTTTTGATTAGTTACAGACTTACCTCTGTGCCTGCACATGTGCTTACTTCTCTCTGTTGGAATAGAAGTATAGAACTCTCTCTGCCCATGGTTGTTTAATTAGTTGGCTTAGTAGGTGGAGATAGTGTCTTTTCTATTTTCCTGCAGTGGGTCTTGAGCCGGGGAACAAGTCAACAGGTAACCTTCCTGTTTGTCCATTTGCAGTTTCGAATATGGCGCGACGAGGATTGATGGAGCAGGACTTAAGCAAGCTTGATGTGACAAAGCTCCACCCTTTGTCACCTGAAGTTATCTCACGCCAGGCGACGATCAATATTGGTGTGGACACAAACTATCTACCAGTGTTTTGCCGTTCTTTGATTCAGTATTAGTATAAAGAATATATTATTGCATTTGGTTTCTCAAGTTCTCTTGTGTGAACTAGCTATGCTTCATGATTTATGGAAGAATGGCTGGATTATCCTTCATTAGCATTTAGCTCTGCCTATCTGGTATCATGCAAGGAACTGTGGAATGGTTCTTGTATACCACGATACATTTCCCATACTTTGCCCAAGTATTTTGGTGCCTATGTTACTTTTGTTCCATAATGATCATGGAGTTTCATTTACATGCTGTCACTATTTGCAGATACTTAGATGCTGGAACTATTCTGTTTCCTCTGGATGCACCTGTTTAAGCCTTGCCCTTGATTCAAGTCTCACATGAGACCTGGATACACCATTGATGTTTGTGCTTGGTGCAGACTATTCTTTCTTTTGAAAGATATTATGCGTGCAGGAAGCAATCTGATTTTTGTATGATAATTTGATGTGGCTAAGTGATGCACATGAAGGATTCTGTATTTTATAACTAGGAAAACCTCAGTACATTTTATTTGCACTTTTGATTTGTGAACAATCAGTTACTTTTGTTTATCATGTGGCATAATGCCAAGCAAGAACCTCCTGCAGTGGGATAATATTCTTCATCTTTATGTGACACATCAGGTACCATAGGTCATGTGGCCCATGGAAAGTCTACTGTCGTGAAAGCTATATCTGGAGTTCAGGTATCATTCATATATTCCATTGTTTGTCACATGTTCTTTTTAAGTTCTAAATCCGAATGCTGTGCCTGACAAGTATGTATCACATTTATCAGTAACTGCTTGTGAGTATTCCATACAACTCCCAACATGTGATGCTTAGATATGCACCTTTTGGTACATGAATGAGTAAATTACAAAGAGAACTTTGAAATTTATGATAGGGCTATGTGTATATTTGTTTAAACCTTATTCAGAAAAGTTATCTGGAAATTCATTTGATATTACTATGAAGGGAAGATATGTTCTGCTATTCCATCTGTCAAGGCACTGGCACCGCTGTAGTCCATGCTTCTTTGTCCATGTTTGTTACGATTATTTCTAGCCTGCTTAGTGACTGATGGTTGTTATGGTGCTCCTTTTTCAGTACATTTGTCCTTCATATTTTATTTTGTATAATTCAGATGGCCTCCTTTTGATTTGTAGACTGTTCGCTTCAAGAATGAGCTGGAACGTAACATCACTATAAAACTGGGTTATGCTAATGCAAAAATCTACAAATGTGAGGATGACAGATGTCCACGACCAATGTGCTACAAGTATGTCAATCATCCACTAAATTTCATGTAGTTCTTGTTTCAACATGACAAGTTTCTGTTTCTATCACCCTGTTAACAATGCAGAGAAAAGAACTTCAGCAGGGCTGTTCTATACTCTTATTGATTGCTAAACACCTGAACCTTTCTGTTTATATAATTTATTTTCATATGAATATCTGGTAGAGCTCATTATTTGATTCTCAAATGATTTGACTCTCCAGAAAATAACTATTATGTGATTCTTTTCCATTCACCTCCTTAGAATTACTGCTTTGTTGTCAAGCTCTTTTACATTATATGTTGACTTCCATTCTGCTATATAAAGGGCTTATGGAAGCGGAAAAGAAGATAGCCCTCTCTGCGATGTGCCTGGGTTTGAAAACACTAGGATGAAGCTCCTGAGACATGTTTCTTTTGTTGATTGCCCGGTATGGAAAACCGTGCCCTTTTTCTCTTATGAATGTTCTCTACATGAATTTTTAGGACACTGTATGACCATTTATTGCCCCTCCTTCCTGCGTTTAGTAACATTGCTGCATGCAATTCTTGGCTTTGGACTAGCCTGCAACATATAGTTCTATTGGTTTTGTTTTTTTGTCAATTATGATCATGAGGTTGCAGTTGCATCAAGCTGTAGATGATAAATGCTGTTTTCACTAAAAGGCGCATGCCCAAATACTCAGTATTGATAAAATAATTGGGAATCATCTTGAGTTGTTCTCCAATGGGCCATTAGGTATTGGTTTTATTGGTTGAAGATGATGTTGGGAAATGACTGTATTAATAATATCTACTTGAACAGGGGCATGACATTCTCATGGCTACAATGCTTAATGGAGCTGCTATCATGGATGGAGCATTGCTTTTGATAGCAGCGAATGAAAGCTGTCCACAACCCCAAACATCTGAGCATCTTGCAGCTGTTGAAATCATGCGTCTCCAACATATCATCATTCTGCAGAACAAGATTGATCTTATCCAGGAAAGTGCAGCGATGAACCAACAAGAAGCAATCCAAAAATTCATCCAGGTCACTACTGTCTATCCTCTTTCGTTGTAATACATGTCTTTTCTTTCATGGTTTGATCCTTTTATTTTCATCTGTGCAGGGCACGATAGCTGAAGGTGCTCCTGTGGTGCCAATATCTGCCCAGCTGAAGTACAACATTGATGTGATATGTGAATACATTGTGAAGAAAATCCCCATTCCTGAAAGGAACTTCACTTCACCTCCCAACATGATTGTTATTCGCTCCTTTGATGTTAACAAGCCTGGTTCAGAGGTTGATGAAATTAGGGGTGGTGTAGCAGGTGGCAGTATCCTCAGGGTATGTAGGTCTCAGTCATGGAACATAATTAGATCATCAGTGTTTTGTTTTCTCTTGTGGTAAATATGAATTGAATGGCAATGCTTTTTTACAGGGTGTTCTGAGGGTGAACCAGAACATTGAAGTTCGCCCTGGCATTGTCATGAAGGATGAGAGTGGCAACATCAAATGCACCCCAATCTACTCGAGGATCGTCTCGCTCTATGCTGAGCAGAATGAACTCCAATTTGCCGTGCCAGGAGGGCTTATTGGTGTGGGAACAACTATGGATCCAACTTTGACGCGTGCTGATAGGCTGGTTGGCCAGGTTCTGGGTGAAGTTGGGTCGCTTCCTGATGTATACGTAGAGCTCGAGGTTTGTCAAATCTTTGTTGCTTTAAGATTCCAGTCAAGACATAAATAGCTGTTGCTTTCATCCTTGGACTTTGCTTGGCAGATCAATTTCTTCCTCCTCCGAAGGCTGTTGGGTGTGAGGACAAAGGGTACAGAGAAGGCCGGGAAGGTTTCCAAACTCACGAAGGGTGAGATCCTGATGCTTAACATCGGATCTATGTCAACAGGTGCCCGTGTGGTTGCCGTTAAGAACGATCTTGCCAAGCTCCAGCTCACTGCGCCTGTCTGCACAAGCAAAGGAGAGAAGGTTGCCCTGAGCCGCCGTGTCGAGAAGCATTGGCGCCTCATCGGATGGGGCCAGATCCAGGCCGGCTCTACGCTCGAAGTTCCTCCCTGCCCCCTCTGAAGCATAGTGCTCTAGACAGAATTGAAGTCTGTGAGAGGAGAGAAGAAATGTGCAAGGGCAGAGAGCTACGCACAATTTACTCTTACAAGTCTGAGAGGGGAGCGAGGTGTGCAAGGTTAGAGAGCTACGCACAATTTTTATGAGGTGGAGGAGAAAACATTATTTTGGAAGTCATGTCTTTAGCATGTTATCGCGCATTCTTCTACATGACTGGTTTGCTCACTTTTCGTCCGAATTTTGGAAGCCATTTTCCTTGCCGTCTTAGGCCTGTTTGATACGGTTATGGTTTATGACTTTTATCTGAAATTCAAAGCTTATGGCTTTTAGTTGAATTTTTTGAATTTTAGTTGTTTGCGATAGAGATTATAAAGAGAGATACTCATTTGTGATTTTGGGTTTTTAATATGTATTACAATTAACTTGTAGAATCTGTCTTGAGAAAGTATCCCATTTTCCTTGCCGTCTTAGCGCCTATTTGTTTTGGTTGAAATTTTTGAATTTTAGCTGTTTGCAACAGAGATTATGGAGAAAGAGATACTCATTTGTGATTTTAGTTGATACAGATGTTAAGCTTTTAACATGTACTATAATTAACTTGTAGATCTCGTGTTAAGAAAATGATTTGTTTAAAAGTTAGGTACTATAGTAAAAATGAAAAGTTGTTTTTAGAAGCCATAAAAAATAGGGTCTTATTTTGATTGTGGTTATTAGGCGATTAAGGGTAGAAGCATACAGGCACACCACTATTCCAAAAAAAAAAAAAAACAGTTACAGGCAAAGAATACACGTGAATTCGATTCCCACCACTTTCTAGTACAATTAGGAGCACTAATTCCCTGCACATCAGGATGAAACCTCTCTATACGCAACCTTACCTTGCCACTAGGAATGTCAACTTATCAGACAGTTGAAGAGTTTTCAGACAGAGCAACCCAAAATGGCTACAATAGAAAACCTAATGACTAAATACTTCTACGTGTGAACCTAATAACTAACCAAAATGGTTAGTTGCTGCCGAATTGGGCATGCCGGGATTAAACACGACGGGGGCTGCCGACGAGGTTGAGCCGGGGTGGATTGCTGAGAGCGGCAAGCGAGGGCCGAACGAGAGCATCTGCTGCTGCTGCTGCAAGAAAGCCATCTGGGCCGGATGCCCCTGCATGCTATTCGCGTATAACGCTGGCATGCTGGCCTGAGGCATCGAGCCTGGCATTCCTGGCGTCCGAGGATTGGCTTGATTCGTTAGATTCGATGCCATGCTGCTGCTGCCTCCTGGTAGAGTGCCTCCGGTGGAAGCTAACCGGGCTGACATCATCCGGACACGCTGAGCTGACAGCCCCTGCTTGATCCCCTCAACCCGCTCGCTTTCCTTCAAAAGCAAGGTTTCAACCTCCGCAAATTGCTTCAGCTTCAACTCCAATCTCTTTAACTGCGTATGGGTGTAATGGCAGACAATAAGAGTGAGAGTAACTAAAGTAACGTTAAATACCACCTAGTTTGTCACAGGACCATGGTAACGACGTACTTAAAGTAAGATCATCATTTTTTTAATCCGCCCAGCCTTACAAGTATAGATTTCAAAAAGGTCAATGTAAAAGTAAGGGGACCAAACGACTCTTCACAACACATTTAGATAGTCAGTTCCTAGAGGACCATCAGTTCCAATTTGTGGGTGGTTTACAGAAGTTCCAGGCTGGTTAAGTTTTCAAAACCAAAACCTACATCGAACTTCGCTAGATCCTCCTGGCTGCTGGATTTTAGTCAAAACTGAGCATAACCCTGAATTATGAAGTTTCCGTCAAGTCATTTCAAATATTATAACAGAACAATTTGTTTTCTTCAACCACCCTCAAAACTACCCAGAATCAGCAAGACTTGTCAAAAACTCAGCTCCATTAAGCAAAAACCCAAACCTTCCAAAAGGGACCCGGTGTTCTTTGTTTCCCTCCAATGGCTTATGGCTCTCTTTTATGCTCAAAACAACTCTTGCGTTTCTCAGTGTTTGTTTCATTTATCTGAAATGACAGTATAAATTTTGAACTACGATCATCAAAAGGCCAGACCAGGAAACTATGTCAAGGACAGTTGTGATCTAAAGTTTTATAAAAAAAATAGCAAAAGGTTCTTCTGGAGCTACAGCTGCTACAATTCAGAATCAGGTTTCAAGGCTTCCATCTTCAAGTCATAAAGTAAACTAGCAAGATCTGACACAACAGCTGGTGCAAAACTATGCCACAAAAATATGAAGCTAACTAGATTATCAACACCATCATAACAAATTTGCATCAAGTTGAACTTTTGCATTCCAACGAACCTGATGATTTATGATGGTGGCAGTTAGTCTCTGAATTTCACGCTCCTCCTGATCCGCAAAAAGTTTACACTTTATTGCCGCTGCTGACAAGCCACACATTGCAGCATGTTTGACACTTTCCGGAGAGACATATGATGAGGCATCTGTTTTAGAATATGATTATTTACAGTAATTTGTTGAACAGATAAGATTATACAACAAATGGAATTACTGGTTTGGGGAATAAAGCAGTTACCGTAGTTCGGACGAGCAGCGTGACCCATAACATCATTGCCTTCTGAACACATCCTTAATACAGTGAAAAAGATCATTTTAAAAGATAACTCCAGCAAGGTGAGAACAAAAAAAACTAAAATAAAATAAGTATCAACATCCAAATTTGAACACTTGCATTTCCAATTATATAATCAATATTGACAAATGTTCATTAATCGCATCACCGGACATCCCTTGTTCAGCATATAGGCAACTCACCTGGAATCATCTCTTGTCAATACAGATAACGCTGCATTTGCACAGGATGCTGCGACTCTTGGTCCTACTGCAGAGGCCAAAAATGCAACCTGCAAAAACGTTTGTGAACAGTGTGGCCAGATATATAATAGGGATCTACAACAGCCTGAACAGATGTATAACACACAAAACTGCATTTGCTGACGTGCAAGAAAATAGCACTGTGATCCACAATTTATGAGGACGTTATACACAAAATAATCCACCTATTTGCTCCTCAGCTTCACCCGAGTGTACATCATTGCCATCATATGCTCAAATACAAAAGCCAACTCTATTATAGGATAACGGCTTAACAGCCAGGTCTTACAGCGGGACGTTCGTCCCTTAAATAAATCACAATACAAAAGAACGCTATAGGTGTGCCTGAGCGAGAACAACCCTAAGCCCATGGTTGGCAACTACTGTAGTTGCAACTCAATTTTCAAAATTCACAAATGATTTGTCTTAAAGATAGCATGGGCTTTGATTCACAAACATTTCAGTTAAAGAAATTTGAAATTTGCAGTATTTACATCACTAAAAATCAGCCATATAAAGAGTGGTGAAGATAACTATAAGCAAAACCATTCAGACATTTTGGCACCTAAAATTGAATTGAGTAGTGCAATCACTCACCAGTGACATGACTGGGTTAGCAGAATTAATGAATGGAAGCTGGTGTCCAGGTTGGCTACTTTGTGGAAAGCTTCCTGAGGCAAATAATTCACAGTTACAAAATGGAGAAGGCAGAAGCATTGTGTAACCATCGAAACTGAAATTGTAAATAATGAGAAGTTCTTCAATAGAGCAAATAGTGAAGACACCTGAAGTATTGCCATTGGAATTTGAATGCAAAAGTCCATTGCTTTGCACTCTAGATGAAACAGATGCTTCTGGTACTTCAATGCTCTCTAACAAACCATCTTCCACTGGAAGACGAATAAAATGGTAAATACATTGCGCCTTTGACTTTGTTCCGACATGCTCTGCAACATCATTCCAGTTATCATTGTACTTCTCTATACCCTCCAACAAAAGTAAAGTTTCCTGATCAGTCCAGCTGTCCCCGTCATTGTCAGATCCATCTTTCTTCCCATCTACTCTCTGAAAATCTAAGCTTGAGTGCCCAGTAACAAATCTCGCATCGTGGAAGCAATCCGAGCAAAGAAAGATGTCTGCCTGCTCAATCAGTAAGCTTATTAGCACCTTTACCAGCTTCTCTCAAATAGAGGGAGTTTACAAAAGAAAGCAGAATAAAATTGCTATCATGCTAGATAATTATAGATATTCATGAACATCTACCTGAACAGAAAAAAAATACTGCAATAAAACAGATATCATTCTTAAAACATGATGTACTGAAACTAAACATAACTACATGGCAAATGATTACCCAGTCAATTCATATCACTTGTTAAGTTGTTAACAACAATCAAATGGTACATCTTAGAGCATGTTATACAGAAGGTTACACGGCACAAATAGATATTCAATATATGTGCTCTAAACTGATATACTACTGAGTTACAGATAAGGACTTCCAGAATTGATAAGTGCTAGCACCATGGTTATCACGGCGTAATTGGGGACCACAGCGCCTAAGAGGCGCCGGGATGCCACGGTGAGACATCTGTACATGAGTACATATCGTTACATACAATCCGTCTCTCCCCAACTCCTCTCCGCTATCTCCCCCATATAATCTCTCTCGACTCGTCCCAAATCCTCTCCTTTCTCTCCCGCCACCTCCTCCCCATGAGCGCCTCTCTCCCCCACCTCCTCCCCCCCCCCCGGGCGCTGCCTCCCTCATTCGCATCCGGCCTCCTGCTGCGTCGTGAGGGCCGGCATGGCGTCGCGGATGGAGAGGGCGTCGGGAGGAGTAGGTGGAGAGGAAGCCGTGACGGCAGTGGAGATCGGTCTGCGTGTGGGAGCTAGCTAAGCGACGACCTCGGCGCCCACCTCCGGACACCAGGACAACTGTTGTGGGGGTGCCCAGCCCCCATGACTGGGCCTTCAAACATGCCCAATAGTATAGGGGCCTTGGAACAGGCCCATTAGTATGAGGGAATGTATCAATGTACCCTCGCCTTTTGTAATATTAAGGGATATGAAGGGAATTTCTCCTATCCCATTCATGTATATATACCCCCAAGAGGGGTATGAGATGGCCAGATCCACTCATTCTTACTCACCAGCTCTCTCTAGCTAGTCCCCTTATATACTGTTTGGTCGTAGCCACCAGTTTGGCACCGTCCGTAGGGATTGCGCAAGAAGCTGCGTAAGGAAGGATACCAGAGATAGCTGCCACAGATGGAATGGGCTCGGTGATGATAGCAAGTAAGAGATGCATCTCTCTTTCTACCTTTTTGTCGAGTTTTGAGTACAGCAGGCAATAAAGGTAGAGGCGTTGCCGAAGTACTAGAGGCAAACTTTGTCAAACCCACTCATGACAAGCAAGACTTTGAGAAGTCGTGGGGCGCATCGAGGCTAATGAGGCCAGCGTCGGAGGTTGCATCGCCGCTTGCATCAACAGGCCCCTGTGCTGATTGGCCTCTGCATCCCTTGGTTAACCGCCCATACGGCGACCTCGCGTCTAAGGCCTTCGCCCGCCTAAGCGCACCACTTACCGGCGTTGACCTCGCCATGAGGACCTTTGGTCCGACTAAGGAGACCTTCACGTGGTGCCGCCACGCTCCAGCGAGCGCGCGCATCTCCGACACCGCGCTCGAGTAGCCTCCTCCGTGCCAAGCACATCACATCCTTCTCGAGCCAACTCGCCGAGTGGAGCACGCGGACGACATTGGCCAGGTACTGCCTCAACACAACGCCCCAGGTGGCTCTAGGCAAGCGCCGACTCCGCCGAACTCTACATCGATTCCGCCAAACTCCGCGTCGACTTCACCGAGCTCCTCGCCGACACCAATGGCCTCCGTTGAGCTCCGCACCAACTCCGAGCGGCGGCGGCGGCACTCTGCGTCGACTCCGCCGGACTCTACGTCGATTCGCCAAACTCCGCGTCGACTCCGCCAAGCTCCTCGCCGACTCCGACGGCCGCGGCAGCGCTCTGCGTCGACTCAGCTGAACTCCGCGTTGACTCTGTCGAACTCCTCGCCGACTCCGATGGCCTTTCTTGAGCTCGCGCCCGACTTGACCGCGGCAGCAGCTGCATTCACTCCAGCGGACTCCGCGTCGACTCAGCGGACCGCATCCGTGACCTTTTGCGTGAGCGGCTCGCCAAGCCTCCCGCCAGCCGGGCTCCATGCTAACCTTGCCTCACGGCCTCTTGAGTAGAAACGCCAAGAATATCCACGCAATAGTTGATCCTCGGTGGTTGAACGACCGTGCATGACATCATGCATGTAGCAAATAGTAGTTCGTATGCATGCATGCGTGATGATTGGGCGATGCATTTACGTATCCATGCATATGGCATGCATGCCTACGCGTAGCGGTGTGCATGCATGTGTGCATGCTTGGTGCGTATACGTATCTGCCAAGGTGCGGCGAGGACATCAGCGAAGGCGGCCGCACGCGGCGCCGACTACGTTTGGATGTCGCGACCGGCTCCGTGACCCGCTCCGGTTAGCCGCTCGCCCCAGCGGCCTCGCCTCTAGCTCCATCGACGAACTCCGCACCGCTGGACTCTACGTACCAGTCATGACCGGCTCTGGCAGACTTCTCTCCAGCTCCACGACATGTTGCACCTCTTCCCGGAGACACCAGGGAGTCGACCTCCGCGCGAGCGAAGACAGGCTCCTGTCCTCGGCCACCATGTGTGGCAAAGACCGACCACGGCCTTCATCGCGTTCGAGCGCGGGGAGCACCCATTCCGCTAGTCTCCGCATGTCTTCTGCTGGCCTTCAGCCTCCGCTCATGTAGCGTCACCTCATGCGAGCTAAGACTAGCTCCGCTCGTCTGCAGCTTAGCGAGCTCGGCTCAAACCTCTGCATGCCCTCCATTACGTCGCCTCCGCAGCGAAGCGACCAAGCCGCTTGCCGCGGCGCTTGCAAAGATCGGCTCGAGGCCTCAAATCGACCTCCGCTACATCGCCTCCGTATGCGATAAAGATCGGCTCCCTCAGCAACATGTTGGTGAAGATCGGCTCTGGCCTCCGTCACCTCTGGTAAGCGAAGGCCGTTGTGTTGCCTCGCTCGTCGGGAAGCGCCTAATGCTCATGAGGCCCTCGCTCGCCTGAGGTTACGAGTCTGGCGACCTACGCCTCCGCTCGGCCGCCGCCTCGCCTCGGGCCGGCTCCACACGGGCATCCCTCGCGCATGCATCGACCCGTCGGGGCTTGGCCTCCGCGGCCTCCGCCGTCCGCAGACGGCCTCACGTCGTGGAACACTAGCCGTCGGGCCTCCAACAACCGCTCGGGCTCCGCGATGCCGCCGGAACTCGCGTCATGCTCCGGTTCGCCACGGCTCGCTCCGTCGCACCACCGACTTCACCATGCCTGTTGGTGCCACCAGGTCCCGCCTCCGATGACTTCGCCACTTTCGCTAAGCTTCGGCCTCCACATAGATAATTATGTTGCTGTGTTGATTTTGTGATATCGCTCGCATAGTGCGTAAGTCAAGTGCCATCTTTTCATGCTAGTAGCGACGTAGCGCTGCGGTTTATTACTAACATTAGCATGCCCCTTTTTAATCTTGGCATAGCACGTCACATCTTTTCATGGTAACAGCGTGTGTTAGGTGGGCCACACCTACATTTTATTTGTCAGGTCAGTTAATGCTAAGCAAGTAGTGCTTGCAGCATATAGCTGTGTTCATGGTTGCCACGGCGGAGTCGACGACCACGGCGAATGAGGGGCGCCTGGACGCCATGGCGAGCGCCATAACCTGTAGTGTACATGGCTACATGCATACGGTCACATACTCTCATCTCTCCCTTTCTCTGTCTAAAAGCCAATGTGGTCCCTCGCCATACTCTCTGCCCCAGTGTTCCCGTCTCTCCGACCTCCTCTCCCGTCTCTCCCGTCATGCCTCTCCCCCGTAGCCTCACGTCCGCGCGTCCTCTCCCGTGGCCTCCTCTCGCCTCCTCACGCCTCCAGGCTCCAGCCGATCTCCCAACCCTAGCCGCCTTGACCGGTCCAGCTCATTGCTCTTTGGCTCTGCTCTCTCACACGTCTCTCCACATAGCCTGCACCGCACTGATCTCTCCCATGCCTCACTCACGTGATCTCTCTAGCCGCCTCCTCCCCTCACCTTGTTCTCTGCCCAGGCGCCTCCTCTCCCACCTCCCTCACTGCGTCAGGCGCCTCCTCACCATGCTTCCGGCTCCCGGCATGGTAGTCACGGTGGAAAGGGGTGTTGGCGTGAGTAAGTGGAGATCGGCATGACAGTAAGTGGAGATCGGCCGGCAGCGAGGCGAGCTAAGATCGGCGTCAGCGGCGAGCGAGCTAGGCGACCGACCTCGGCGTCCATCTCCGTAGCCGGGCGACTTGGCGTCACCTGGCGGCCGTGGCAACTATGGTTGTGTTTTGTTTCGCATTTACTCTTGCAACGTTTTGGCAGCCGTACTCTCGGGCAATTTAGCTTCCTGTTGGCTTTTCTTTTCGCCACTTTGATCTGCCTTTTGCGGAAAATCGCACGGTGGCCTCGAGCCCTGGTGTCCTCTACGGAGTATAAAGCGCTAGGAACTTAACCGTCTCAGACAACTCTACGGAGTATAAAAAACATCGCACGATGGCCTCGTGCCCCGGCGTACTCTACGGAGTATAAAGCGCGGGGAACTTAGCCATCCCTGCCGACTCTACGGAGTATAAAAAAATCGCACGGTGACCTCGCGCCCCAGCATACTCTGTGGGGTATAAAGCGCTGGGAACTAACAATCCCAAGAAACTCTCGATGTATAAATAATTCACCGCATTGACTTGACCGTGCGTACTATCTGAGTATATATAAATCGCCACAATGGCTTTGGCTCAGACGTACTCTACGGAGTATAAATAAATCGCACAGCGGCTTCGGCACTAGCGTAATCTACGGAGTATAAATAAAAAATCGCACGGTAGCCTCGTGCCCCGATGTACTCTACGGAATATAAAAAATAAAATAAAAAACTGCACAGTGGCCCTACACCACGGCGTGCCGAGGGTAAACCTCTACTAAGTGAAAAAAGAGCGTTGGCATCACTCGCGCTAGCGACATCCGGGGGTATCTGCGCTCTGCGTATCACACGAGGTCCCCGACTCGATGCCACCTCGTATGTCGCTGTGCGCCCATCACAGCAGTGGCGCTTTGCCGCCGTGGCGCCGGTTTTCCAAGGTAGAGGCAGCTCGCCTCCCTCCGCGTGCGTGGCGCCGTCTTGGCCTCGCCGCTCGTGCCGCCCTTCATGGGCGCTATTTTTCAGGTAGAGGGAGCGGCTCGCCTCCCGCTATCTTGGCGTGTGGCGCCGTCTTAACTTCTTGCGCGCGCCCGCCCTTCGGTATTGTTTTTGAAGGTAGGAAACAACGGTTCGGCCTCCTACCTCGTGTGTAACTTTTGTCTTGGCTGCGGCGCTCGCGCTCGCCGCTTCGCGGTAGCGGTTTTTCAAGGTAGAGCGGCAGCTCCGCCTCCCTACCTCCGTGTGTGGCGCCTGTCTGAGCCTACATAGCTCGTGCACGCCCGCGGGCGGTTTTCAAGGTAGAACAGCGGCTCGCCTCCTACCTCGCGTGCGTAGCGCCCGTCTTGGCCTATGCCGCTCACGCAGGCCGTTCGCGAGCGTTGTTTTTCAAGGTAAGGGAACGACGGCTCCACCTCCCTACCTCTATGTGCGTAGCGCCCGTCTTGGACTACGCCGCTCACACCCGCCCTTCGCAGGCGTTGTATTTGATGGTAGGAGAACGGCGGTTTGGCCTCCTTGCCTCCCGTGTACATAGCGCCCGTCTTGGCCTACGCCGCTCTTGCTCGCCCTTCGCGGGCACAGTTTTTCAAGGTAGGGGAACAACGGCTCCGCCTCCCTACCTCTACGTGCATAGCGCACGTCTTGGCCTACGCAGCTCGCGCACACTCTTCGCAGGCGCTGTTTTTCAAGGTGGGGGAACAGCGTCTCCGCCTCCCTACCTCCGCGTGCGTTAGTGCCCTACTCGGCCTACGCCGCTCGCGCCCGCGAAGGGCGGGCGTGGTTTTCGAAAGTAGGGGAACGGCGGCTCTGCCTCCCTACCTCCGTGTGCGTAGTGCCCGTCTTGACCCTCTGTTGCCCGCTCTCGCGCCGTGGCGCGGTTTTCAAAATGAGGGGCAGCTGCGCCCCTACTGCACGTGCGTGCGTGGCTTTGTCTTAGCCCTCGCGCTCGCGCTCGCCCGCCAGCGGGCCTTTGTTTTTCAAGGTAGAGGCGGCGGCTCCTCCGTACCTCCCGTGTGCGTGGCGCCCGTCTTAGCTTACACGCTCGTCTTCGCCTCCGCGGGGCTTGGTCTGATTTGGCGCTTGTTTTGGAGGCATCGCCTTGGCGGGCGGCACAACCATGCGCCGCTTTGGAGGCATCGCCTTGATGGGGCGGCACGACTTCGCCGCACACTTTGGAGGCATCGCCTTGATGGGGCAACACGACTTCGCTGTTCGCCTCAGTGGGGCGGCACGACTTCGCCAGGAGACTACGTTGCTCGCCTCCATGCTCTGTCAGAGGACTCGATGACCATGTCAGGATCGATGAGCGGAGAACCTGTTCCGGCGGGTTCTGACGTCCGGACCCACGGGGCTGGAGCAGCGATTACATCGGCTCGCGCCCGAGACCTTCGTGCTTCTGCTGGGAGACGGTGGTGGGAGCAATTGGTCGGTCACTCGCCCGCCGGGACCTCTGCGCTTCTTTGTCGAGGGAATCTTGTTGTGGGGATGGCCTGACCTCCATGGTGGGCCTTGTAACATGCCCATTAGTATAAGGGAATGTACCATTGTACCCTCACCTTTTGTAATTATTAAGGGGTATGATGGGAATTTCTCCTCCTATCCTATTGATGTATACAAACCACCAAGAGGGGTATGAGATGACCAGATTCACTCATTCTTACTCATCAGCTCTCTCTAGCTAGTCCGTTCATATACTGTTTGGTCAGTAGTCACATCAACAACCATGGCTAGCACACCTAATTTAGATGTAATAAACTGTGTGTTAAACATACACTCTGCTGCTCAGATACTACCGAGGCATATACTTGAAAATCATTAACTTAGTCACAGCACAATTGATGGATTAATCCAATGAGCCCTAATGCATGCTTAGTCTCTGTTTGACAGGACATGAAACTCCATTTCCAATCTGTAAACATAGCCATTTACCATGAGTAGCCTGCAAGTGGGATGGAATGGTTTCTAGGTTCAGAGCTTCACACCAACTTAGAACCCGTGCAAACTTAGCACTGTGTTACATCTCAATTTTCAGACAAACCGGAGTCAGTGCTTAAAGGCTACATCTTATTGCTCGAAGTAAAGCAAAGAAGTTTAGCATGACTATTTGGGATGGCCTGCAGAGTTGCTAGGGGCAGGCAATGAATAGCAACAAGTGCTGCGCGAGCTACTTAGAGCTAGTGCACATTAACAAACAACACCAGCTAAGAGCCAAACTGACTACAGGCCTGCGGGTACCGTGCAGAAGAGTAGTGTGTGGTTGCGACAGAGAAGGTAGTGGGCACAGGCCTATTTGTGACTGTGAATGTGAATCACAGCAGGTACGAATACATATGTTGTCATTAGCAATCCAATACATATTTAGAGATGCGCTTTATACTAGAATAAAATGAAGTTGATAATTGTCACATTACAAACCATTTCTGTTGGTAATTTGCATAGACTGGTATCAGAACAACACATTTTTTAACCAAATCATCACATCAAGTTTATGAGTTTTGGTACTTGAAAATTACAAATGAGCTTAAAAGTCGAAATATCATTGCTATGCACAAAAAACGTATTACAAGTTCATAGAACATTATGTAGCATAAGATCCGAGCCCCGAAAACTACTCAGCCAAAAGAGCATCAGGATAACTATCTCACCATCAGAATTAAACTATAATTGATGTTTGATTATAACATTGTAGACTCTGGAGATTGTGAGATAATTGGCATTTCAATTTAACGTTTCAGCAATAGGTCACAATCAGGTCATAGCAACTATTGAACATCTCCTCAAGCATGGCATATCATTGTCTTAATCAGTTCCTTCTCACATGGTCAGTCATGTGGAAAACCAATGCTAAATTTTGAATGCAACATAATCAATAATATAGGTATCATTCTACAAAAGAAAACGATGAAGTATAAATGTGAAGAACATTGCATAATCAACAGCCATAAAGATGTGGTTAAAGGGTTTCCCAAATATGAAGAATGAAAAATATCTGCATAGTAGTAATGAATGCACACCTCTTTTTGCGACTCGTAGCGCAAGCTGGGCAAAGGTTGTGAGCAGTAACTGCAAAAATTCTCTGACAACCGCTCCCAAATCTTTTCATCCAAATCTGCAAAACCAGCATCACCATTTGCCACCTCTTGAGCAGATGAAGTTGACGCCACAGAAGTAATATCCTCTGATCGGACACTGCATTTTGGCCGATCAAACAAAATCAAACCGTCAATTGATTTCAATGGCGCAGACAGCAGCTGCAGCTCCCCTGTTGGTTCCTCCCTGATTAGTGATGCTGCCATCCTCAAACCCCGGTGCACAGATCCCGCCGCAAGGTAATTAATGATCCCCCATGTGTCCAAGAACCTAACTATCCTGCTCAGGTCATACAATTCAGCCGTGCTCGTGACAAGCCCCTGGCACTCAGCAAACGCAAGTCTCTTGGCAGGGCGCTCCAAATACTTCACAATCACCTTATTTCTTAACATTATGTACTTCTCTGGTGTGTGCCCTGGGGATTTCCCTGAGAAGAAATGCGGCACCACCTGCCTCTCCAACCTGTGCACCGTCATTGGCGAGAACCAATCTACAAATTACAAATAAACCCACATCGCCAAGCACTTAAAATTACATTTTGTTCTACCAGTATAGCTCATTAGTAAGCATTTTTTGTGCGACAAACAAACCTGAGTGCCTGGGCACAACAAGTAATTTGCTATGGAACTGCTTGGGCACGCCTCGGCCCTCCATGAGTAGAGGCGTGGTGCAGACATATGTGGACGGCATGTCAGGGTCGCTGGACAGGGACGGGTGGTCGGGGAGCATGCCCGACAGCACCTGGAGCTGCCCGTGCGAAATGTTCTCAAGCGCGGGGGCGGGGGAAGCCGTGGCGCAGCTGGCACCAGCCGCGGAGAGCTCAGCCGCGACAACGGCGAGTACTGAGGGATGGGGCCGGCTGACGGCGCGGCCAGTGGCGGCGGGGAAGGCGGACACGGGTTCGGCCTCGCGGAGGTCGAGTACGGGATCGTCATCGCCGCCGTCGCCGCCGCCTAGGGTTCCGCCCCCGTTGGCGGACGCGTGGAGCGCGTCGTCGTCGTCGGTCGCGGCGGCGGCCGCGGCGGAGTCTGAGTCGTCGGAGTGGTCGGCCGCGGCGGACTTCTTCGAGGGGGACGGGTTCAGGGTGCGCCTCCGCTTCCGCCACTTGAGCCGCGCATCTGGGAGGGAGTTAGGGTTTTTGGGAGGCAGAGTCAGTGCAGGAAAGGGGGCTTGCTTGGGGAATTGCGAGGTACGAAGGGTCGGGGCACGTACCTGAGGAGGAAGAGGCCTTGCGAGGCATCGGCGCCGGCGCCGGCGCCGGCGGAGGCGGAGGAGCGGCGGAGGTGGTGGGAGTCTCGATTGGAGTCTGCCCGCGAGGGAGGGCGAGGCACGTGCGAGGGGAGTGAGGACGCGGCTTTGAGCTTTCGGTTTCGAATTCCTTCCCTTTTGTTCGCTTGTTCTCTTTTTTTAAATTTTGTACTACTGGCACATCCTATGCTTTGTGAGTTTTTTTCGATTATAGCTTGTAATTTTTAGTTCTAATATGAGTATTTATATGAATGAACCAAATACAGATAAGCTAGTAGGCTGCTTCGAAAAAACTGCCCGGATAAACCGCTTCAAAACAGTGACAAAGAAGTTTTCTTATTTGTCTGTTTGAGAAAAGTTATAAGCCAAAAAGAGCGGAATATTCATCCTCGTGAGTGAGAATTTACGATGGGCAGCTAGTAGGGAGGGTAAAAGTAATTTTAATTTTGTTGTGTTATCTTTTTTTATAAAATGCATACAAGTATGTGTTATCTACTTGCTTAATTTTAGAACAATAGGCCAGTCTTTTGTTTTCTACACTTACGAGCAACAGTAAGTGCACATTCACAACTCGTAGATTTATTGCTAATGTTATGCATCTAGTGGTTTCTTAGTATAACTCCACATCAAAAGTTGAAAATATACATTTTTTTTATGTGAGACTCACCCATCCTCTCCCACCTAAGGAAACATATTGCATGGGATGGGACTACCATGGGCTCTCCTCTTCCAATGATCGTGTCCATGTATTTGCAAATATCAATCGACCATTTCTCTTCTTCTTTTTTTGTCGCTAGCGACAAGGAGTCTTACAATGTTGTAGATGGCCTGACAGAGGTTATTTTTTTCATAAGCATTTAATACACATAGATGTCTACTTGGGTTTGTCCTCTAGGATTGTTGTATCATCTATGTGACATACCTTATAAGCGACGTATTCACATATCATTTCCTCAAGTGTAGCACATAAGCTTAGTATGCATTAATCTAGTTAAAAAAAAGGAAAAGTCCAAAGGAGCATGCGAATATCAATAGAAGACAACATATCAAGGATGAACGTCCTGCATCCTGCATGGATACCCTTTCGGCTACACGACAAAAGTTATGGACCCCATGCCGCTTCGCTTGATGGTATGGGCAAAAATCCCTTTAGTACTATCCTAACCTCCATTACAAGCAATTCATGTAATTTTTGCAGATGATTAAAAAGGTAGAACAAAAAATTGGAAAAGCAAAATATAATGCAACAAAAATAACCAACAACCCACATGCATGCACATGACCTATAATATATGTATGATTCTAACGAGTAATCATAAAAAGAGAAAATGAAAAAAATATCTATGCATATGAATTTGCCCCCCACATGATCAGTACTCATTAAGCTGTGTATCACTATCACATCTCCTCCGCCATGTATTCACACTTTTACTTCGTGATATGAAGCTCATGTATAGCCTGCAAACGTGAAAACAAAGTAATTAGCTATCAATATACCCTAGATTACTTGTCAATGTAGCATATACTGCTTGTCAACATATCAAAAAGATTGTTAATTCATACTAAATTGAATTGCTAGTGAGTATTGACATATGTTAGTGGTGCTAGTCTTATTTTGCTTACGAACAGCTTTTCACCACGGTATAAATTGTTTGTGAGCTTAGCATGTATTGCTAGTATATAGTATTTTTTGTTTTTAAAAACGTAGTATATAGTAATTGAAAAATGGTAGTGGCATATTGGCACAGATGGTGTTTATCATTATTTGATTGTGATGCTAATAAAAACTGCTTTTCAATATAATATAAATTGCTTGTCAGCATAGCATGTATCGCTATATATAGTAATATAAATTGCTTATCATAATTTGCTTGCAATGTTGATTAAAACTACTTGTAAATAAACGTTAAATTTCTTGTTGAAACTACATCGAATTGCTTATCATACACAAATTATTATAGCAGATTGCTTGTTATATACAATTTATTAGATGAACAATAAATTAGAATGCTTGGCCTAATATTCAGAATTTTAATTTTTCATGATTTTATTTGTTAGTTCTGTTTTGATAAAAAGCAATATTATACAAGTTTTGCTCAAATTAATCTAGTTAAATTACCTATTATACTATCATAACTTGCTCTCCGCATGGTCTATCAAAATATTGTTTATTTGTGCAACATAAAAATCCACTAAAAAAACTTAACCATTTAACACTAGTTTATAAGTATCACAAAGCAAATTAGGATAAACACCATATGTACCACTAGCACATCACATATGTGGTTCGGAACACTTACCTCTACAAAATATAGAAGCTCACTTTGCCTCCTTCGCTATGAACAAAACCAAGAGAAAGATGAATGTAAAAATAGTACCAATGAAAATTATAATACTTAGATTCTCATCTCGATGATTTATTTAGAGATATTTAAAAAATGATACCAACCAATCAGAACAAAAACATTCAGAAAGGGATTTGGGGAATTTACAATGAAAAAAGAGTTAAAAGAATTAACATAAAGGAGAAATTAACTTATACTATCTAGCCATTGCTGGATTTGGGGAAATCCAACCAGTTGATCAAATCAAACCATACATTGACCTCGATTTACCGCTTGATTGCGTGCCGCTACCCGATCCCCACCGCTAGCAACTTCCCCCAACTCTCTACACGTGTGCTTCAATCCCCAAAACATCTAAGTAGTTCACGCAAGCAATAAACCCCCAATCCGTGAAAATTTCCACAAAAAAATCAACAAAAATCCCACAAAATTCGCTGCCTACGTGAATCCATTACTGGTCAACGCAATGCACCAATCCCCACCGCCACCACCTTCCGCCCCCAACTCTGTACCTCTCAGCTTGAATCCCTGAGCATCCAGCTTGTTCGCACAAGCAAAACCACACTACTGAATCCATGAACCACTCCTAATAAAATCACCATAGACCCTACCCCAACTCAAAAAAAAATCTACAACTTACTTGCATGAATCTGTCACTGCTTGCAGCGAAGCACTGATCCCCATCGCCGCCACCTCCCACCACTCTACACCTCTCTACTGCCCTCTACTACCCATAGAGTACACCACAAAAGTGCTTCCCCTCTTTGAGAAGTGAGAAACCCTATCCCTAGTTGTTGAACAGCACAAGCAAGAGAAAAGCAAGAGAGAAATCGAGAAGATGCTTCAAGAGACAGAAAGAAAGACAACCTTTCATAAGAAATCGGATGCTACTGGTACATCAATTGTTGCCCCTCCACTGTAAAGCTGATCATATGGTCTAGCCAACCCATGTGTCCATCCGTTATTATCTTCACCCATTACACGTTAAAAGCTTAACATCTATACCACCAAAATCGCAAGTGAGTATCGATCTCGAACATGACAAAAACAGCTGCGCAACCTATCATATTCCACGTGGCAAGCGCAGATGTCACCGGTTTGCTTCCCTCTCCATCGATGGCTCTGCAGACCGTGCGGCAGACAGCGCACACCGGAAACATGATTTTCCATCCATTTACTGTTTACAAAAACACAAAGATAGCAGGTCGTGTTCTTCTGTGCACAGATCATACGGATTCTGCTGGGATTCAAACCGCTAGGGTAATAACGCGCCTGCTACTGCTCCTATTTGTCACCTTACCTATGACTTAAGCATCATACTACTTGTAACTTTGCTATAAACTGTGCCATTGTAAAGCTGATTTTTGCGCAAAAACCATATTACAAATTGTGACGATAATGGCCCCACACAAAAGAACGCATAAAAAACGAGTGTACCATGAAGCACGAATAGTCTAGCTGCCATGAAGTCGTCAACAAAGAGCAAGAGAAAGGAAACTACCATGTACAAGATAATGAGCCTATTCTTTTCAGCTTCAAAAAGCTGATTTTCGATTTTTCTACAGTAACTAGCTTTTAACGGAATATCTTTTCAATATATGACCTACTAGTTAATTATAATACATACTATACTGACTTTATTTATATCGGTAAAAATTGCACGTGAATTTCTATTACTATTTAATCTCTCACACGAACAGGCTAAAAGACACAAGCCGTAGCCAAAAACCATAAACTTCAGCCAAAAAGAATAGGCCAGATAAATTGAAACCGTTCGTCATAATGGACATATTCGGGCACAATTCAGTTGGTAACCACGATATGAATTCAGTAGCGAGAGTTCATCGCATTTAACCCATCACAAAGCCGGCACAACAGTATGGTGTTAGCCTTCTCCAGAACTTGGGAAGGAGACAGAAGATATCTTTGCCAGAGCTGGCAGACGGTGGTCATCAGCATCACCATTCCTCTCCATGACCTTCTCTTAGAAGACCAACCCTTGAGGCATGTTAAAAAGAGCGCGAATAGTTTCGCTGGCCACATCCAAAAGCTGTAAATACTCGTCTGCTCCATCAACCAAGCACTGCAAATTCCAAAAACAAAAGGATAATGAGAAAAACGGAATGGGAAGTCCAATACATTGGAGCTATTATTATCGCTAGTGCATGGTTTTAATGTCACACCACATAAAAATGTTGGAATTGTTGAACTGTATATAAATGAAAACATTATCACCATTGCTGAAATACCCATGCGGAACATCAGAGAAACAGAAAGGTTAGCTGTCCTCCATCATAATCCTCTATGGTATATTTTTCCAATGCTCTAGGTTTCCCTTTAGAAACATGCAACTCATGATAACGAGGATGAAACAAGAAATTGTTGTTAGACTACGATCCCAGTTGACCATACAGTGGAACTAGCATATAATAGAAGTATAAAACAAAAAACAACAGTAAGAAAAACCTTATCTGCTTCCCCAAGCTTTTTACATATTCTTGCCTTCTGCTCATCTGGAATATCGTCCGCATTAACAATCACATCTAGAAACTGCATAAAGTACTTCAGTTAGAGGTACTGATAAGATGAAAGCAACAGGTAACTACAGTATGACATCTAGACACAAAGCAATTATATATGACCTGTGAGATCAGCTGTGAAACTGGATATCCATCTGCAATAATATTGCTTACTTCCTTGTTTGCTACATCAAATTCTCCAGATTTGCAAGCCGCAAGCAGTGACTTAACAACATCTTCAGGGATAGCCTGACACAGGAAGGGCCAACTTAATGAACAAAATAAACCTCCCCAGAAAAATAAAGTTCTCTAAACTATTTGTTCAAATCACCAAATCCTTGCATGGTAAATTTATCACAGCATGAGATGATTTTCCAGGCCAAAACACATCAGTGAATTTCCTTTACAACTAAATATTTTGGTAACTCTGTCAGGGGCGAGCTCTGGCAGCCCCCCACCCCCACCCCTGCGCGTGGATATCACCAGGCGTGAGGGCAAAGGCTGGGGCGACAGCCAGAGCAGGCAAACGAATAAAATGATGGCAGAATCTTGTGGGCCAAGGGCGTGTTTATGGGCCTTGGTCCATTAGTGATCAGTCATTAGTCCATCTCAGCAAAGCGTAAAGGCCAACTCCAACTCTTCAAGGGTCCAACCCCTAACCCTTGGCGTGCTGGTGCTGGTGCTGGTGCTGCATTCAGCCGAGCGGGCACGTGGCGATGATTGGGGCGGCACGCCCCGGAGGCTGCGGGCGCAGGTGAAGGAGGGAGGAGGCGATTGGGTGCATGGGCGACAGCGTGTGGCGGAGGTGATTGGGGGCGGAGCATGACGGCCACCAGAAGCAACATGGCGCCAAGCCACAGCCACCGAGTGCAGGCAGCAATGTCTAGTAACTGATTTGCCACTTGCTAGAAATTGATTTGAATTTGGCACTTGGCAGCTTGTTCTTGTATTCAGAATTACATTTCTAGGAACTTATAAGTTACAAGCATCTAGATGATGTTCTAATGTCTAGTTGACATTATAATGGTGGAATTAATAACTGGCCAAATTAATACACTTACACCAGAGTACATATACTATTTTGCACCAACAATGTATATGATGTTCACATGCTTATTGCAGTTCTTGATTCATTTTAGTGTCCTACTAGTGTGATTACAATTTTACCTGCGTATGCTTGCTTTACTATTGGATATTAATAGTGATCCACACTGCCATACCTAAGATTTGTTCTGCATCCGCCACTGCTTTGTGTGCAGGACCTCAGTAAAGACTAATGCAAGATCCACTTTATTAAGTTCAAGAGAACATCATCAAGCAAGATTTTGTAAAAGTAAAACATCAATCACCAAGTAGAACAATATGTTGCAAATGCAGGAAGTAGCAAATTTTGTAATATAACATATGTACGTTATCCATTTGCAAAGACGGAAAGAAAAATGAGTGATGATGTACCCCTGAAACACTAATCAAGTCAGTGGAAGATATAGAAGATCCAAATAAGCGAGCTGCACTCTGCAACAAAATAAACGGTATATGGAATTAAGATAAATTAACCATAGCATAATGCAAAGGGCAAACTCAGGAAACCATCGGACCTGAAGGTAGGTTATAGCACGACGAAGATCACCTTGAGAGATGGCACTTAGTGTGGATAATGCCTAATATGGAAAAAACAAAATCACTCAATATAAGTCAATAATGAACTAATGAATTTGCGGCAACAATTGACCTGAGAATATACTTGATGTAGATATACATTTTGAAGTGAACACAGTAAGCTACCTGATCATCAAGACTGAGCCCTTCTTCATTGCATATATGCAAAATGCGGTTGCTCATCACATCTTCTGAAAGAGGCTTGAACCTAAACTTTGCACATCTTGATGCAAGTGGCTCTATTATCCTGTATGCACATTAGGATCATAAATTACATAAATTAAATAAATAATGTGACACAGGAAAAATTATAAGAAAAGATTGATAACATACCTGCTGATATAGTTGCATATAAAAAAGAATCTTGTCACTTTGGAGTAAGTCTCCATAGTACGCCTCAAAGCATTCTGCAGACAAATATAAAAGAGCATAACTCATAATTACTGGATAAGTTCTGCAGCAACAAGGATAGAAGAGTGCTGCATGAGGTGATGTACCTGGGCATCTTCCGTCATCGAATCTGCTTCATCTAGTATAATAATCTTGTATGGTGGGCAGGGATAACCACTGATGACCATCACAAAGACAAAATTAGTCAAGAATTTAGCTATAGATGAATAATGAAAAGGTCCCTAATTTTGATGAACTCACCCTTTGCGTGCAGAACCAACAGCAACAGCAGCAAAGTCCTTGATTTTGGTCCTCACCACGTTAATTCCACGATCATCACTAGCATTAAGTTCTAGAACTCTTGACTTGTAGAGCTCGGACTGCATCATCCAAAGAGGACACCAAAACTGAAGTAAGTCCCTGAAGTCTTGAACTTATTGAGACTAGTCTTGCATAGTTTGTAAGTAACAAAATTCTTCTAATGTTATTTATTATTTAGTAGATCATGGTTACTGAGCTTTCACGAATGAATATAGGAAAGTAACCACCATATGCGTAAAATTGATAAAAGGGCAAATTTGTTTGTGTTATATCGCACGAAAACTCCACTTCTTTAAATATACCCAAAATTACGATATGAGGTATGGCATACAATACGTTGAATATATTCTAATCAATTCGAATATTAATTATCCAAAGGCTTGTGAAAAGATACTAGAACCAATTACTTATCCCAGCAAAAGAAGAAAACCTTTAAAAAAACACTCCTTCCGTTTCAAGCCTAGTATCGAATGCCTAGTTTATTGGAAAGATACTAGAACCAAAAACTTATCCCAGCAATAGTTGTCTAGTTAATTGGAATTCATCATTTCAAAATAGCTGTACATTGAAAGAATCAAGAGTTCAGTTGCAGTTTTTCCATCCTTATGCCTCCTTGTCCTTAGTGTGTGTTCGTAGAATAGTTGACAACTATTTTGAAATGGAGGGAGTATCTATATCCTTAACCTATAAAAAATCCAAAATTTGAACTTGAATTGCAATTTGACCATGCTACCATTCAACTCATTGGTCCAATAGCAAAACATTAAAACATCATGCTGATGAGTATTTGGCATATCTAGGACTAGGAATCAACCATGTCCTCCAATTAATTGTTTCAACTTTCAGAACATCCGCACAATTCTTGAAATTCTACAAAACAGGCATGCCAATCTTTGACAAACAAACCAAACACCCCAACATTTTGATGGTCCATCCTTACGAAATTGTCCAACCTCCTACATAAACTCCACATTCTTGACATTCTCTTGGAATTGCACAGCATAACGTTATGAAATTAAGGTTAATCATCTCACTGGCCCATCCAACGCTCCCATTACATTGGCAATTATCGCACCTTACCAAGATTATATCATTGCGTATCACTGATACTAGCCGAACTAAACCAAAAACACAAAAAAAAAACAAGGGAATCGATGGCCAGCAAGGGAGTACCCGAAGAGCTGGTAGGCGATGGCGAGGGCGGTGGTGGTCTTCCCCGTGCCGGGCGGGCCGTAGAACAGCATGTGCGGCAGCTGCGAGGGACCAAACAGCAAATAAGAAACCTCCTAGGGGGTTCCCTGAACCCAAAAAAAACATGGAGAGGAAGGGAAGCGGGGTTAGGGTTAGAGCTCACGTCGGCGGTCTGGAGGGTGGTGGTGAGCACCGGACCACCTCCTCCTGGTGCGCCACGTCCTTCACCTGCCTCGGCCGGCTGCGACGCCAGGAAGAGGAGCAGGCACAATTAGAGCAAACCACGAGGGTTTCTTTGCAAATCGTGAAAAAGATGGGGTGAGGTCGCCGCTTACTATTTCTCCACCCATGGCTGCGACGCCGGCAAGAGCGGCGCCATCTGCTTGTCCTCCTCCGCCGCCGCCGAGGGAGATGGTCGCGCGCGCGGGCGGGGACCGGTGGCGGGCTACTCCTTGGTTTCGCGCCCTCTGCTTTTTTTTAGCGGGGTGGAGGGGGTAAGGTTTTGGGAGCGGTTCGGTTCCCTCCCGATCGAGGGGTTTTGGCCATTTGGAGGAGAGGCCACGTTGGTAGATAAGCACTGCCTTTCCAACCTATCTGCAAGGCTTGCCGTTCGTTCAATCGGCCGCGTTCATTCCGAAACGAACGGCCTAGGTCACGTAACCGTACACGGCGTCATCAGCATTACAAGCAAACTGATTTGTAGTCAACTAGACTGTGCATTCACATATGTGCGCGCCCCCCACCCACCTCCCCACACACACATACATATAAGGAATAAGTTCAAAACATCCCAAACTTTGTTTAAAAGTGCATCTAGCTCTCTAAATTATGAAATTAAACATTTAACCCGCAAACTTTGTAATCCAATTATTATGAAACACAAAGTAAAAATAAGATGATAAGAGAAAGAGATACAAATTTAACGTGAAAAATTCTTGCGGAAAACTACGGACTTACGAAAGCAAATCACTATAATAAGGAGATATGTGAGAAATAAGTCTCACATGGAAAGAAAACAGAATCAAAGTCGGTTGCTACACAATAACACCATATTTGATACAATCTGTGCACGGCCCTGGCACCGATCATACCACGTTTGGCATGAGACGATGCAATGTTCTACATAGACATAATACGAATTTGGATCAACTTTAATAATTTTCATCTTCAGCCGAATTCTCTCCAGTAGTTGAAAACACAATAAACCCCTCTAATTAAATCAAGATGAATACATTTTACGTTAAAAGTCCACCACTAATCTTCAACAAGGAATACTAGAATAGTCTTTATCTAAATACTTCTCATGAAGCAAAATTGACACATGCAGAAGCTCGCCCGAACGCTCTCGTGGCAGAACTCGACACGATGCAGAAGCTCACCGACGGATGCAACACCCAGGTCCCCATGGAGGCGTTAATTTGATTGATGATGGGAAGAGCCTGACGAGTTCACCGGGACATGCTCAACAGCTGCATCGCAACAACCAGATCACCAAGGGCAAGATCGATGCTTACAAGAGCCTTCTTCTTGAGAAACTTGAACAAGCTTTTCCATCTTCGAGCCGAAGCAAAGGTTGTAGGGATAAAAGAAAGCTGCAGTAGATTACAAAACAAATCAAATATAAATTGGATAGTACTTAAATCATATTCGTATCTATATTTTTTTCTCGGATTCAAATACGAATCGAACAAACGTCGAATACGAATATGGACTGGACAAATATCAGTTACGAATTCGAATCGAATATCTACTTAATTCGGTCGGATTCAGATATCCTCATAACTTATATAATATGAAGATATTAATAACATTTTATTCTTATACAATCATGCTTAATCATTCTAATTCATTTATTTCACCTAAAAACACAAATTCGCGTTAAATTAAAAAAAACTTATCTAACTAATTAGTCATAATAAAATATGTATATTGCTTCGTCAAATATGAATACAGATATAGATAGTTTGGATAAAATAATATTTTGGATCGTAAAAGTTTATATCATATTTGCATTCATATTTTTTATGCGAATTCGAATTCGAATATAAATAAGATAGAAATTATTAATCAGATAAAAAATTTATATCATATTTACATCCTATCAAATACAATAAATAAATGATACGGATAATTTGTGCGCACTTTTAACCCTTACCTAGCGATCTTCGCTTCGGTCCAAGCATCGGCGACAGAGAGATTTGTTTCTAATGCCAGTAGAGAGAACGAACAGGAAGGTATGGTCCACCTATGACCGAACAAAAAAAACCTAGACAAACGCGGCTCAGAATCCAAGGCAAGAAGTTTGTCTAGGCTCAGAATCCAAGGCAAGAAGTTGCATCCGGTTTTTTTACCTTTTGTATTTTTCAATGGAATTTATTACGTGCATCCGAGAGGTGTATGAGGAGTTCTTCCACTATCTTAACTCGATGATTCCGACTCGTCTTGACTATATTTCACGACTCGACTCCGTACTAAGTGTTACCTATACTCTACATCGATGACTGTTCCAGTGCTAGGTTTACCAATATCATCGTCCACTGCCATACCACAGCAGAATACTACCCTATCTTCATCAACGGTTTTCTACCTCAGCCGATCGTCATATTCCACGAAGAAGTTGTGTCATCAGCTCTCCATATTTTTGTTAGAGGTGGAATTCATTGCAATTCAGGCCATTGTGCCTATTATTGGCAGCATCCATGCGGGATTAATCATTGACAATTTCTTTGATGATCTATCATTTTTCTATGGGTTGTTGTGGCAAGATCCGCATATGAGGAGTCTAAGGTAGAGTTATATGCTTTCAACACAATAAGTTAATTTTGGCTACATGGTAGTTGGGTGACAATGGCAAGTCGCCCAACCATGGGGCGATTAGTGCCTATTCGCTCAATTTGGTTAAGCGACTTAGTCCTTGTTGTCTAACGGTTGGGTAATTTAAAATAATAATATTTTTATTTTATTAAGCCAATGGAAATAATTATGGGGGAGTAAATGGCAATTTTTGTATGTAATACATTTAGCAAATCTTATTCGTAGGTTGTTATTTTTTTGAAATAAAAGGGCAAACAATGTCGGTTGATCCGTTTGTGATTTTCGTAGATTCTAAATGGTACGAAATCTGTTAGACTCGTAAAAATATTTTGTGATCGTCGTATATTGTTGTAGCGCAATAAATTTTTGAAGATTTTTATGAGGATGATTAAGCTAGCAATGATTTATAAGTAGGAAGGTAAGTGATATTACGATGAAACAAGGAATTTATACTCGGAGGAGAACTTCGGATAAATGGCGTAACGATAACAACACAACATTTGATCCGACAAGGGGTTTACATGGCACGCAGGCAAACGAACTAAGGATGGTATACGCATGCCTTTAGGGAATTAAAAATACATGGATATGGACGAAGAGAGTCGAACTATTGCGTGAAACGTGGTCATTTGCCCTTCCTCTCGAGGTTGGTGTTGTAGTCCATGCTGGTGGCCCTGGCATTAGTCGCTAGTTCACGCTTTCTCTCGTGCTCCTCCTCATGAGCTTCCCATTCCCTGCGCCTGCATGCCTCCAGGTGAGCTTGCATCTCTTGTTAGATACGCTCGCTTCGATTTTTGCTGCACTGCCGCTCCTCAATCCTCTCGCGTGCCGTCTGGACATCCCACTTAGGTCTACGTGCGTGCACACACCAAGGACTACTAACCTGCTTGTAGACCACGGTGTACTGCTCCTGGTTGGATTTTAGGATCCAAAACATTCGCTGCATGGACAAGGCCCATAGCTTAATTGCATCCTGCGTACTCTCACATTGATTCATATTCGTCATGCATAGAGACATCCACTCTATTCCATGCCTACGGCATAAGACCTTTATCCTCATCAGAAGAGTTATCGTCATCCTCTTATAAAGTTTCCTTCTTGGCCCAAACTGCCTGGTCATTGATCTTCATCTGACGCACTATGCTGTTGACATACTCCCCTGCGCTCGCTTGTCCAGTAGGCTCAGTTTGCGTAGTGTGATCTTTCTGATTTGCCTCAGCAACATCTACATCCACCTGTCAGGTGGGCTCAGCGTGCGGTGTGCAAATATTCCGGTTTTGCCTCCGCAACATCGTCCATCGTGTCCTTTTGATAAACCACGTGCTACGTGCCCGAGCTTCTCCTACCAAACGAACCTCCTGTGATTCCCTCCGGACATGGTTGCACGAGTAGTATGCACTCATAACCATGTCGCCGATAGCTTTCCACAAAGCCCTTTCATGCAACTGTGCGCATCAGTCTTCTCAACTCTCACCGAATGTCTGTGGCAGACCAACTCCAAATCCCATGTAGGACGACACTACGCACCTCGGGGTTCAAGGAGAAGCTGCGTGTGAGCTAATACAATACATCTTCAATTAGAGTATTCTCCGCGTCCGGGTGTACCATACTAACTTGCGAGAAACCGCTTAGGTCAACATCATATGGACCTTCATGAATGGTGTCAACACCGTAATGCACTACTAATCTTGTGGCTGACTGATTTCTCACTGCAAATATTACCATTTGTCAACATGCATTCACTAAATACATGCTAAACAAATATATAGCTACACGTTGCCTACATTCGGATGAGAACAAAAATGGATAAGGCAATTACTTTCACGCGAAAATCTTTTCTTCTTATCAACAAGCTTCCTTCATCTATCTCTCTAAT